>JANAVB010009599.1:7857468-7974968 GCA_029216955.1 Iris pallida
ACTCGCTCGCTATTGAGGAACGATAGGTAGACTATATGCTATAGACTCGCTCGATACTGAGGAATAGTATATGGTGTTGTGACTCGCTACTGAGGTACTGCATTGGTATTTTCCTGACTTGACCTGGAAGTCATGCGACCAGGAACTGTTTTTAAAATACATTCACTTAGATTTGGTTAGGCGTCCTTATCCATTAGGTATGAGTACTCTTGGTTTGGGTACTTGTATCTGACCGTAGCTTGGAACATTAACTTGTCACAGATTAGTTCATCACATCTTGTCCTTGTTTGGTTGTAGGTGTGGCTTACTACTTCGATGAGAAGGTATTAAACCTTGTTGGGGTCCGGATACCATATTGGATTCATAGCATGGAAAGATACGTCACCGTGAATTAGTTTACCATCTCCTGTCCTTGTTTGGTTGGGAGGATGGTAAGCTAGTTCAATAGGTGTGTATTGGAGCATGTTATAATTCAATTGACTTATTTATTTGAGCAATATGTATTCAGTTTATATGGCATGATATTATGTATCTTGTTACATCTCTCTCAGGACCTGGTTATCTCTCTAGGTGGGTGCTCTTGTCTTTCGTAGGTATTCTAGCTCTAGTCGTGGTCCTCTCTAATTCTTCGAGGATGATTGCACTTGGATCGTCTTCGCTTCGCTCGCCAAACTCTTTCTTTTGTATTATATTTTTTTCATAGTTGGTAGTGGATTTGTCTCCGCCCAACTACATGTACCAAATGACAATTCATAGTTGATTATATGATATCTTTTATTCATTTATTTTGTGTGGATGAGATTAGTTATGGTTCTACTGCATTTTACAGCTTATGTATTCATACGAGGTTTCCATATATTGGAGTATACTTCGTATGTATACAGCTAGCATATCTACGTTACTAGTCCTACGTATTTTGGGACTGGGGCGTTACAATTTGGCAGTGATATTACATTGTTATCCTTTCATGCTTTACATTCCTTATCATGTGATATCCTGCTTATTGATTCAGTTTAGAGACTCTTGTTATATTCTTTGGAGTCTTATCGGACATATATGCTAGTGGGCTACAGACCACGACCCATAGTGTTCATTCATATTTCGTACACTTATTGTGGATTTGAGATATAGACTTGTTTTGCCATGATTTGGTAGTTTACCATGCTCTTGACAACGTTTACATATTCGAGTCGGGCTGGAGTCCGCTTGATGCGTAGTTGGCTTGCGTACGAGCTCACGTTCGAAAAGTGGGTACGGGTCGTGAAAAGTTTTTTTTGTGGCCCATGCAGGCCAGAGCATATCGTATCAGTTACGTAACTGTACTGATATGAGCCTGCAAATCTGACTAAACCCTTAGGAATCTCAATCCACACTGCCTTGAAAATTCTCCTAGAAATTTCTCTACGTCCTTGAATTTCATATTTGTTCTCGATTATTCTTCCTTGCCTTTCGAACTATTAATTTTCGTCTCTTCCTATTTCGGAGAGACGAATAATCGTGCTATATAGAATTTATCATAAAATTCTTAAGTTATAGCGTAAGTTGGTGTGATTATTGAATTTTGGTTGCTTGATGTATAGGAGGGGATTAGATATGCCATATGCCATAGATATATTGGTAGTAATTTTAGAAACTAATTGGGAGGTGATAATGTTTTAGCGACATCTGTTTTGAGGGAGTATTGTGACCAAAGGTGGGTAGAACTCCTCGAGAAATTACAGTTTCGAAATGACCATGAGAATAATTGATAGCTAGTAGACCCCGTCTTCTACCATCACTGATGGACCTTTTCCTTAAATTTCGAGGACAAAATTATTTTAAGGTGGGTAGATTTGTAACTCATTTTTCCGAAAATTTTGAAATATTTTTTTTATTATTTATTTAGATTTAAAGGGTGAGTTTTAGAGAGTTATAAATAATTATTTAGTTAATTATTATGGTAGATGACTTTAGCCATGGTTAGGAATTGGAGTACAAGGTGACTAGAAATCGTGGCACGGATAGTGCAGTGTCGTGCCTTGACTAGTGTTCTAGCCATGGTAGGGAAGGCCAAGCTATGGGAGAGTCCCAACTAGGAAAACCAGGCTAAGTTGTGACATGACCATTATAAATAGTTTTAATTATTTATCATTAAGATTTATTGACTTGTAGAAGACACGGTTGCATCCAACAAGTTCGGACTGGACCCAAACCAAGCACAAGCCTATGCAATGATGTGTATGGATCTAGAAGGTATTTTTATAAACGATTGTATATATATACTATATACGTTATTTTCTATAAAATTTAGATTATATTTTGGTGTATAATTGTTTGAGGATCAGTCTACTGAATTTATATAGTAATCGTTCGTATGAACTTTAGCCACATAAATTGGCAATTTTGTATTAGGCTTTTCGATCTATATGCATGTGGTGGCACTTTGTTTGGACCTTAAGGCCTACCAAGACCAAACACCCAAACATATACTGGTCTAGTAGAAATTCATAATTCCCTAGTCTAAGTTATAATCCTTCTAAAAACTAGCTAATAATAAGCATGGGTATGCACATGTTAAAAGAAATATAGGGATATAGCTTGTTCTCGGCCTATAGCCCATATAACGTACAAATTCCTGGCTATGGGCTGACCCAACTCTTTCACCTCATTGTTTTTCCTATATATGTATATATATTTTTTTTCTATATATATATATATATATATATATATATATATATATAAAGTATTGTTCTCCCTCAACAGGGCATGCTAACCCTAGCCGCGTATAACTCCTCCCTCCTCCCTTTCTCCTTCTGCTTCATACTCTCCTCTTCCACGACACCCTTCTCTCCTCTTACACAGCCATCGGCCACGCCATCATCCTTGTGCGCCAAGATCGGACATCGACAAACCCACCCGCGACATCACGGTTGTGCCGAGGAACATCCTCACGCACTCCTTCCTGCGGCCCTTGCTCGTGCCGGAGTGTGCCGCTTAAGTTGAACCCAGCCGGCGACCCTTGGCCGCTCAAGGCCATCACCATGACGTTGCCATCCCATCTACGAAGCAGGGGTGGTCGACACGTGCCAGTTCGCGCCGACACACGCAGCTCTATCGACGACCCAGTCATCCCTGCGCCGGACCTAGTTGATTACCATGGCTGCTCGCAACCGACAACCCATGTCGAGTAGTGGGCGGAGCCATCACCCTCCCCCATATGGGCCGTCGGCTATGGACCACTTGCTTTTGGGCGTACCTCTACATGTAGCGCTGCCATGAGCGATGCGCTCGCGATGGCCTTTGTACCCCCTGTGCGGTACATCAAGTCTGCGCCCCGGCAGCCCCATACCACCCCGTACGGCCAGGAGGGGCCTCCTCGTCTGGCCGGATGTCTCGCGTGCAGCCTTGCTGCCACTATGATGTCGAGGCACCGCAAAAATAGCAGTGTGGTGTGCGACATATTTGGGGGACTGACCTTGTCGGGAGAGTCTCCGTCGTAGCGCCGAGCTTGGACGCACTCTTGGCGAACTGCAGAGGAGTGCGCGCCCCTCGTTCCTGTAAGAAGAAGGAGAAGCGCAGTAGTAGCAGTCGCGTTCATGTGAGCGGCCACAGCTATAGGTAAAACCACCTATATGCCTCCCTCTCTATTCATGTGAATAATGAGTATACAGCTTGAGATCGTTGCTCGTGGAATGTCTGACTTAGTGTTGCTTCCTCTTCATACGGTTTCAAGGCTGTGATGATGGATGGTACTACTTTCTCTCATATATAGGTTTATTGTGAAAATATTTGCTTGGAATCTAGTTAATCCCATTCTTTGTCTAAATAATAATAATAATATATTAATAATACATATCTAATGTATCAGGTGAAGGCTTCATATAGCTTCTGACCCTATCGAATAGCCTTTATCATAGATGTTAACTTTGCATATAAGACCTTAGGAAATAATCTTTTTGGTGTATAAGAAAGAGAATCTTTTCTCTTTAGATATATTTAGCTTTTTAGTTGCACATATTTCAGTGAAACCTCAACTACTACGTGCACGTTCGTCAGATCAAGACGAAACTTGTGCCAACAGGACCGTATCATTTTTCTGGTCCTGTATGCCAAGTTTGGTTCGATTCTGAGACAGTTGATTGGATCGCCGTTTTGCGGGCCCCACGATCCGATTTAATAGAAGATTTTGTGCACGGCCCGTCGGAATCCAACTTTGGACATACAGTTGGGTTCCTATCATCAAAACGAATCCGTAGACATGTACTTTGATAACTTTAGAGACCATTGACTCTGGCACGCTTTTCGATACAAAGCGGGTCCAATGACGGATACCGTTTTGGCCCAAAATGACCGTTTTGCCCCTGTGTCCAGAATTGGAGTTAAGGACATGCAATCCTTGCTAATTTGACTATTATGAGAATATTGGCAATGTCTGTTTCAGCTTTCGGAGACAGTGGTGAGATTTGGACTTTATGGCTTACCAGTTGACGGTATATTGTTGGTTCTTCGTGCTACCACCAGGCAAGATACATTGCCTCCCTCTACAGTTTATTTTCATGCTTATAGTTTTCTTATTTTTATATATGTTATCATCTTATTCTCTAGTTGATGTGAGTTTATCTATATGTTTCCTACGTTCCACATTTTACTAGATTATCGTCTTGCTTGTATATCAGTTTCATGATTAGATAGTATAGTTACACCAGGCTTGTTCACTTTATAGTTCATGCTAGAGTTGTCCTTACCCGTGTCTTGACATGAGTTGTACCTTGTCTCACCTATGCCTCGACGGAGTCGTGTCTTGGAATGAGTACGTGTAGCTGAACTGCTAAATCCTTGTTATCGTTTCCTCAACCAGAGAGTCCACACTCGGGACGAGGGTTGACCATTTGCACCAGAGAGTCCACACTCGGGACGAGGGTGTTTGTCTTGATCTGTTTACATCTGTGAGTCCACACTCGGGACGAAGATGTTGTTTATTTGCACCAGAGAGTCCATACTCGGGACGAGGGTGCCTTGCCTTGAACTAACCAGAGGGTCCACACTTGGGACGAGGGTTAGTGATTAGTTCAAACCTGCGAGTCCACTCGGGGCGAGGGTTTGGTATTTCATTGATCTCGTGTTCACTTGTTCATCCAGCAGTTCAGTTACGTGTAGTTGTTCTTGTATTCCAGTTCATAGTCACCTGTCAGTAGCCACTTGTCGATAGTCACTTGTTAGCAGTTTTGGTCGTAGTCTCTTGCCATGTTTATGCCTTTTCCTGTTTATATCCTGTTTATAGTTTATGCATGATTAAACTACTAGATATGCATGTTTTTATGTATCTTGCTATGTCTCCTGAGGACCTGATTATCTCTTCAGGTTTAGCGATTGCATGGAGTTAGTTAGCAAGCGGGATGGTAGATGATTGTGATACATAATTCAGGTATTTGTCAGTGATATTACATTGTTATCCTTTCGTGCTTTACATTTCTTATCATAAGATATCCTGCTTATTAACTCAGTTTAGAGACTCTTGTTATATTCTTTGGAGTCTTATCGAACATATATGCTAGTGGGCTGAAGATCACGACCCATAGTGTTCATTCATGTTTCGTACACTTATTGTGGATTTGAGATATAGATTTGTTTTGCCATGATTTGGCAGTTTACCATGCTCTTGACAGCGTTTACGTATTCGAGTCGGGCTGGAGTCCGCTTGATGCGTAGCTAGCTTGCACACGAGCTCGCGTCCGAAAAGCGGGTGCGGGTCGTGACAGATGGTACCCAGACCGCAAGTCAATCTTTGAGAATACTGCCGCTCCTCTGAGTTGATCAAATAAATCATTTATCCTTGGTATAGGGTATCTATTCTTGATTGTTACAGAGTTCAAGGTACGATAATCAACACATAATCTTGACGTACCATCCTTCTTTTTCATAAGAAACATCGAGGCTCCCCAAGGCGATCCACTAGCATGAATGTATCCCTTGGTTCTGAGTTCTTCAATCATCTTGTACAAGATCTCCAATTCTGAAGGTGCCATTCTGTAGACTCTCTCTGACACTAGTGCCGTTCCTGGAAGCAAATCAATGGTGAACTCTATCTCTCTCTCTCTCTCTCTCTGGGTGCATGCCTGGAAGCTCTTCGAAAAATACATCAGGAAACTCTTCTACTACTCTGGGAAACTGAACTGCTGCTTCTACCGCCATCCGCAAGACTGGTAGAGAAGGTTCTACTTCGCCTCTGGAAAATGAAAACTCTTTTTCGTCAGGAATACCAAAAATAATTTTGCCAATATGGCAATCTATTCTTGTGTATTGATCCTTCAATCAATCCATTCCTAGGACCACATCATAGTCGACCATCGAAAATTCTATCAATCTAGCAAAAAACTCTCTACCGCTAACTACGATTCGACAGGAGGAAAAGACTCTATCTACCCCCACAAGACCGTTACCAGGTAGTATATTGAACCTTACTGATAATGACCCGGGCTCCAGTCCTATCTGTGTTGTGAATCGTGCAGACATAAATCAATGCGATGCACCCGAATCAAATAAGACTGATGCTGAAAAAGAGTTGACGAGAATGGTACCTGCCACCACCTCACCTGATGCCAATTCTTCTGCCACAGTCATAGCCATAGCCTGACCTTGCCCTCTTGGTGCTGGTCCCCTTTGTCAGTTCTGAATCTGAGCTTGGGCATACTGTTGAGCCTGAGGCGGCAATGGCCTCGGAGGCTGGTACTGCTGCTGCACTGGTGTTGGACCCCTAATCGATGGACTGGATAGGTTCGATGATGATGAACTGGCTCTATTCAGGCAGGACCCTATCTTGTGATCCGGTGCCCCACAAGCCAAGCACAATCCCTGTGCTCTATGCCACTCTGATACTACATATCATGGCTTCCCACAATGAGTGCAGCCCATTGCGGAAGACTGCTTCTGCTTCTGTTGGTGAGGGTACGTCGGTATTGAGTGCTGAACCGACGAGACTGTGGTCGTCCTCCTAGGAGCTCCAATAGTCAAAGCCCTAGGTGTCAGGACTGGTGCTGATGACTTGGATATCTGCCCATGAGACCTCTTCCGTCCTCCGCTTCTATCTACAATCCTCTGCGAAGTATACTCATGCCTCTTCGCTGCTTGCAAGACGGCATCAAACGTCTGGTGCTCAAACTGCTCTACTGATATAATGATCTCTAGGTGGAGTCCCTGCTGGAATCGCTGGGCTCGATCCAATTCGGTTGCCACCAAGGTAGGAGCAAACCGACTAAGCCTAGAAAACTCGGCCCCATATCCATCGATCGTCCTTTCTATCTGCTTAAGATTGGTGAATCTCGTCTACAGATCATACCGAGCTACTGTATCAAAATACTTCGTCTGGAACTTGTTGCTGAATACCACCCATAAGACAGGCGTCGCCAAACCGACTGCTAGCATCGCCCACCAGGTACGGACTAAGTCCAACAACTGCAGGCGCACCACGGCCACCTTCTCATCCTCAGGAATCCTAGCTGCCTCAAGGATAACTTTTATGTCCTGATGCCATGCATCGGCAGCAATAGCATCTTCACTGTCGTCAAAGAAAGGAGGGTTCAGATGCTTGAAGCTGTTGGCCGCATTATTCCATGGATAACCAACTCTGCCCATGGCATCTTGTACTGTCTGGTGCAGGGCATCACCCCGACGATCTTATGACGCAATCAATTCTTGGATGAGCCCCACCAGGGTCCCATTGTCAGGCTCTGTAGACTGAGCTGACTGAACTGGTGGCTCTGGATCCCCAGAAGGCAAGACTCGGGATCCTGCTTCGGAGTGCTGGGCTTGGTCCCCAGTTTGCTGCTGATTCACTTGTTGCTGGTTTCCTGGAGGTGCTCCACCTTGCTGATCGGTAGGACTAGGAGAAATGCCGCTGAAAAAATGACATACGGAACAATAAGGAAAGACCGAGATAGACCAGGGATATAAGCATGTGATCAGGTCAAGATTTCAGAAAGATTAGAAGATATGAGTAGATATCAAGGACAAGTGTTGATTGAGACATCTATCTGGTAACACCCATACATACCTTGATTTACAAGACCTACATGGGCCACCACTTAAATTGTGTCATGCCCCAGAACCAGAATACTGGAGAGCGGGAACAGACACAGCCAGCTACGTACCTTGAAGTGAATCCCATCTCGTAATACGGTCACGGTTGTCTAGATGTATGAGGGTTTATCTACAATCCAGCAGTCACTTATGGTCAAGAACAAGGCTAGTGTCGCAAGCTTAAAGAAGCAAGTAATTGTTACAAGATGTAAGATCGTCAGCATACAAAGTAAGGCATCCCAAACATTACATATTCAGATGATCATGAAGCTAGTCGTACAAAATGCGAAGACTAGCAAGAGTTTAAGTCATACATGATCAACCCTAGGATTTGTCAATCATGTTACAGCCCTTAGGCAGACAGAAATAAAGTTTCAACACGAGCTAACACTTGCTCGGCGGCTAAATGCCTCAAAAGAATAATTTACAATAGAGTGGGAGAACAAAAGAAACCCACTCATTGCTAGGGTTGCGTCTAGTGTTCACCATATGGCTGGAAGGCTAGGAGATCCTCGGGAGATACTCCGAAATCTGGCCATACAAAACCAGCTGGGTCAGACCCCAGAAAGAGCAAGTGCCACAAGGGAGGCTTTACTTAAGAACTAAAACCAGCATATTAGCACATAAAGACATAATTGATAATGAAAGACATGAGTTAAGGAAATCAAGATGGTAAACGATAAAATAACTAAGGAATTATTCCGGTAACCAAGTTACAACCCGTAAACCAAACAAGGACCGGGGTTGTAACCCTTCACCTGAACAGAGCTTAGTCTCCACTCACTTATCGACAAGAGTAAAGCATAACAGTAATGTACTAAAGTAATCCTGAACTGGCACTGTCTAGACAAGACTAGACTGGACTCCATCCATTAATCACGGCCAAGCAACAAGTACGTCTTGATACTTTTAACTAACTAGGGTTATCACAAGCCTAATTACTAACAAGATGCATTGAGATGTTCCAACAGCCACAACCCTGCAGACTTAATCCAGGTTATCCAGTTACAAGTTGAGAGAGTTGGTTTAGATGACTTGGGGGGTGCAACACATGACAGTGTGCTGGAAATGTGCCCTACTCGATGGCAGGCTACAAGTCTAATTAAAGCGCCCAGATAACGGGACTGCCTGTAGCTGGAAAATTTCTTTATGAACTACTTGATCAATCTAGTTATTACCCTAGTCAGATTCAGTATGAATCCCTGACCGTGGTACTCAGGAATCCATGTCCTAGGCATGATGCAAGATGAGACATGTAGCTTGTACAGGCATAACCGAGAGAATCAACCACGGTGTCAAGACAAGAGTTACTTAGCAAGTCCAGGTAGCTGTCGCAACAGCGTTGAAGATTATCATGTCATGTCAGGTTACTTACCATGTCAAGAGTGTGTCACGATGGACCACTATCAAGAATTATCATGTCATGTCAGGTTACTTATCATGTCAAGAGTGCGTTACGATGGACCACTATCAAGAATTATCATGTCATGTCAAGTTACTTATCATCTCAAGAGTGCGTCATGACGGACCACTATCAAGAATCATCATGTCAAGTTGCTTGTCAAGAGTGCACCACGATGGGTCACTATCAAGATTTATCATGTCGTGTCAAATTCAAGTTACTAGCTCAAGACTATCATGTGTCAAGTCGGGTCGCCGCAATTTAGGTCAAGTATATAAAATATGCAAAGAAGATCGAGAACACCCATATGGGAATGAAACCATAAGTCACATATGAACCCTGATTAAAGTAAGACAAGAAGATTCTTGAAACCGAGACAAAAATCTACAACTTTCATGTTCTGAGTTTTTTTGAGATTCTAGCTACAAAACAGCTTAAACGGACAAAAACAGCAAAATAATGTAATTCTGGCACATGGAAATTCTTGCGCATCTGCGCATCAGAATTCCTGCACATCCGCGCATCAGAATTTTTGCGCATCCGCGCATCAGAATTCCTGCGCATCAGAAGCTCACGCTCTGTCTTCAGAACATGCGCGTAGGAAGACTACGCGCATGACATGCTCCGAGTCATAGAATGCGTTGTCGGAACTTCATGGCGCATGGCCTCCCGGGCACATGGGGGTCATCGTCCCCAACAGCAAGTTCAGCCATGAACGTTCTAAAAACTTGCCATGGCCATATCTTCCTCATCCGAAGTCGAAATCAAGCGAAACAAAAGCTAAAAGTGCATGAAATTGAATTCTCTACAACATGGAACTATTAGTTTTATAAATACCAAGTTTTTAGAGATCAAAACCAAGAAAAATAAGAAAAACTTTAACTCTAGATCTACAAGAATCTATCCATGGAAACTAAAAACTCTAAGTTCTAAAGAGGTTTAGAATCAAGTAAAGAAGAGAATGGAAAAATAAAACTTAATTTCCATCATGAAGCAAGTTGCACTTGCCTAGGACTTGGTAGGTGGGAGGAGTAAACGAAGAAGATGAAGAAGTAAATGAAGAAGTGAATGAGGAGAGAGAGAAGGAGTTGGGTTATATATCAACCCTCGCCATCTCTAACCAAACCAAGCCAAGCCAAAGCAAGTCAAATAAACCAAGTCAAGATTAAACCAAGACTAGGCTAAGCAAGACAAGTCTAACTATGGTCCACCTGATAAATGTCAGAAATCCGTATTAGTATACTGAAAATACGTATAACGGAAAACGGGAGTGACAACCCTCCTAAGTACAAATCACAATCTTTGATACCATTTGATGGAAAAGACTCTCCCTATCGATATCTAACATACTTTGCCTTCATGACGGGATACCTGTTGAAGGACGATGCCCTGCTTACGAATTTGTTCGCTTGAGCGTTACAGGGAGTGGCCTACGGATGGTTCTGCAGCCTCACAGACAACTGAATTTTGTCCTTCGAGGACCTTAAGTGCCTTTTCTAACCCGATTTTATGAGGGAGGAATGGACATGACAAAGTCCTCCCTCATGGGCATCATACAGAAAGAGAAAGAGTCGGTCCACGCCTACAACAAGCACTTTTGTTAGGCATCCTTGAGACTACCTTCTAGCACCCCGAACATGTATTGAAGGATGCATGTCGTAAGAATATGCTACTAGCAGTCAAGCTATCGACTAACTCCATTTAGTGCACAAAATAAATGACATTCATTGTTAGTGCCGACATTGCTAAAAAGAATGCTAGGGAGGCACGTTTTCTTGGGGTAAACTTCCATACCCTCGATGAAAGAGGAAAATGCCTATCCATCAACAATAATATGGGGCATGAATCTAAGGGAAAACAAGCAATGACCATTAACTTTTACAAGAGTCCGACAACGTATACTCAAAAGCCGTTGACGGCACCTAAGCCAAAGGAGGTTTATGAAGGACCGTAGGCAACTCTAGAGGGAGTGAATAGAGTTGTAAACCCCCATATTTTATTCTTAATTATTTTAATTATTTTTGGTATTAGTTCATTAGTTTTTAGTTAATGTATGTATATATATAATGCATATGTGTGTATGCTTGTACATTATACTACAAAATATAGTCTACTTTATAATTTAGAATTTTAGATATTTTTATTTATATTTTTGTAAAAAATTCTAAAGTTACTAATAGCTTTATAAGCCCTGAATACATAGGTATATATATATATATAAGGAAAAAATAAGAGGTTGTACTATAGCCGAGCTACAGTACTATTAGATACCCGACCCCCCAAGCCGAGCTCAGTAAACGGATATTTCCGTGAGTGTATTCAAACCAAAAACCTCCAATTCACTACCAATTCAAATCAAATCTTTTCCTATTAATTCATATCCAGATTCTCCACTAGATTGACACGAATTTGAATCCAAATCTTGCTCTAATCCTATCAAATTTCGGATTTTAAATCCTATAAACTCAGAAAAACAAAAATTTTGATTTCTAAAAAATTCTATCTCGATTCTCCAGAAAACCTAAATTCCTTGCACCCGAGCCTTGCCAACAACCCAGCGCAGCTACCTCGCTACCTGCACCTTGCCGTCGACCGCTGCATCATCGAAGAACGACGACAAATCGAGCCGTGAAACAGAACGCTCTGTTTCAATAATGAGGCGAGTTACCCATCTTCTCGTTCTGATTTCCCCATGATCCTCTTCGAAATCTTTCAGAAGGATTTTGAAATGACCCATCAACTTGCTCAAGAAATCGAGACGAAGTTGAAGAAAAACCTGTTTTCTGTAGTATTAAAAACTGTTTTAAAATGACAACTTGGAAGCCAATTTGTGAACCGTATGTTAGGGTTTGGTAGAAACTAGTTGAAGGCAGTCATAGACAACATAACCGAGAGTAAAATGCATCTTTTAGATCGAAGTTTCGATATATATATGCAGGAAGTAATTCCTTGTTGAAGTTGCCAGAAAAACTACTTCTAAAATATTAAATTTCTAAAAAATTTCCCGATATGGCGTGCGCCCCGACAAACCGGGCGACGTGGTCGCACATTATATGCATCAAAAGGCGTGTATGTATGTTGCCGACATGTGGGAACTGACGGAACTTGATTTCGTTTATGTGCGCGACGAAATCAATGCGTAAACGTCAAAATACCCCTGTATCGATGTTTTGCAAATTTGACCATAACTTCATGCGCAATTATCGAATCGATACGAAACTAACGCCAGAAGAACCGAATCGAAATTTTGGTCCTATATGCCAAGTTTGGTCCGATTCTGAGAAGGTTGATTAGAACGCCAAAATTGGTGTGCCGTAACCCGATTCAACGGACGATTTTGTGCACGACTCATCGGAATCCAAAATTGGACATACCGTTGGGTTCGTCTCCTCAAACCGGATCCGTAGACATGTAGTTTGATGACTTTAGAGACCGTAGACATTGGCACACATTTCGGTGCAAAGTAGGTCCAATGGCGGATATCGTTTTGACCCGAAATTACGATTTTGCCCCTGTTTCCGAATTTGACTTTTGGACAGGCGTTTCCTAGGTATATCTTTTTCACTGAAATTTTTTTTGATATTTGTTTCAGCATCCGGAGTCATCTGTGAATTGTGAGTTTTGTGTTGACGCTTGCGACAGTTGGATTTGCCCTCCTCGTACCGCAGGCAAGTATACATTGCCATAAATTTTGATTGTGCTAATTTATTTTCAGTATATTTTGTTATTGCATATTTTTTCTCCTATTTGTCATTTTGTTTATATTGTGTGTCCAAGTCACACTTGGGTGCAAGCGACTAGATTTAGTCATTTTCGTTATTTTATATTTTATTATGCATGTCGACCTAGTGTTAGACGACCACCTTATAAGTGTAGGATATTTTCATATCTCCTATGGCCTTGACACATGTGTATCACGAGATGAGTGAGTTCATATAGGACACGGACCTATGTACTCAACTGGCCATCGATACGTATGGGTCGTGCGACGGATAGAAAGTAACTGCTATTAGTGTGTCGAGTTAGAAGCCGTAGCAGTTGCCAACTGGACAGGCTGCAGATACATATTAGACAGGAGCATCGGGGGGAGGGGACAGATACTAGCTTAGGGGCTACATTTACCTTTTACACACATTTATGGGTTGGTAGTGACTCGGATGAGCGCTACTTGCTGCCCGGTCGATAGTGTCTCGGATGAGCGCTACTTGACGGCCACTCTTTATTACTTGCGTGATCCTACAGCCCCTGCATAGAACGTTGTCCTTAAAGTGCATCTCACATAGACGGATAGGAAAACCTGTAGTGTTATAGTGGCATATTTTTACATTCAGTTATTTCGGCATATTTTTCTGTATCTTGTTACGTCCCTCTGAGGACCTGGTGATCTCTCCAGGATTAGATGAGCAGGACTATCCCCAGGAGTACAGAGTAGCTTTGGATCCTTTTTACGTCGATGACGAGGCATCTCTCGCTGATACTTAGTTTTCTTTACAGGACAATTATAAGATACTTGCACAGTTTCTGTGAACCAAGTAACATAGGAGTATAATGTGTTACCAATACTACTCAAATTATTAGGTAATTATAATTTGTATCCTTACTATTATTATTATTAGTAATGTTGTTATTGCTAAATAAAATTAGTTATCGTTAGTTGGTTATTATTTCATTGTCAAATAGATTTATCGATATATATGTGACCATAAATACTCTATACTAGATAAATATAATATTGGTAATTCAATTGAATTTTATGAGTAATTATTATATATAAGAGATATAAGTGTGTGTGTGTGTGTATATATATATATATATATATATATATATATATATATATATATATATATATATATATATATATATATAATCCATTATCTCGCGATATATTGAAATTATCGCGAGATGAACAAGGGCTATAACACCTGACCCTAGTTATCACAGAACCGACCCTAAGTATATATATATTGCAACGAGAGATACTCGACTCATAAACCCTAAATCTCCACCATGCCACCCCCTAACCCCGTCGACCTCGTCCCCGACCTAGGGGCGGCCAACCGTCGCTGGCGCAACCGCCACGCGAGGCCAGAGCCGCCGGAGCAGGCGCATAACAGAACAACGAACGCTGGGTCCGACCCCAACTTTGAGAACGAAATTCATCACCGTTTTTCGATCGATGTGCGAATCAATTTCTTGGGTATGTACCTAATATAACCATCTTCATTTATGTTCTTTTGGTTTATAAGTAGATGTCTTCGATCGTTCGAAAAATCGACGCAAAGTCGATGAAAACCCTGTCCCGAAACAGGACATGAATCAGTCCTATAACCCAACTTGGAAGGCAATTTTATGCCAAACCAAGGAGACTTTTCAAAATCTGTTTGAATAGCTTTGTAGACTACATATCTGGGATTAGGACCCTCCTTTTAGTTTAAATTGTAGTTAACTAAACAGTGAGAGAAAACAAATTGAAAATCAAGGAAAAACTGTGAAAACAGTTTTCAAAAACATAGAAATCTACCCGACCTGGGGTCCGTCCCAAAAAATTGGGCGACATGATCATGAACCGAAAGCATCGAAAGGTGCGTATCGAATTCGCGGACGTGTGGGCTTTGACGGAATTCAGATTGGTTGCGTGTGCGCGACGAATTTGATACGTATCCGTCAAAATTCACCGTATCGGCCACTTTGTAATTTTTTCAATTACTTTGTGCACGTTCGTCAAATCGAGACAAAACTTGTGCCAACAGGACCGTATCATTTTTCTGGTCCAGTATGCCAAGTTTGGTCCAATTCTGAGACAATTGATCGGATCGCCGTTTCGCAGGCCTCACGATCCGATTCAACGGGCGATTTTGTGCACGGCCTGCCGGAATCCAACTTTGGACATACGGTTGGGTTCGTATCATCAAAATAAATCCGTAGACATGTAGTTTGACGACTTTAGAGACCATTTACTCTGGCACAATTTTTGGTGCAAAGCGGGTCCAACGGCGGATACCGTTTTGACCCAAAATTACCGTTTTACCCCTGTGTCCAGAATTGGACTTATGGACAGGCAATTCTAGCTAATTTGACTATTCTGAGAATGTTGACAATGTTTATTTCAGCATCCGGAGACTTTTTGCATGTGTTGACTGGTGGCTCATTGAGTGGTATAGTATTATCGGTTTTACTAGCTAAGGACCTCACACAAGTACATTTTTTGATTATTTTTTATTCATAGTAGTTTCTATTTCATGTTTATAGATATGCTCTCTTGCTTTATGACACGTTGTCACACGGATTAGTATCATGGATTTGTTTATACTTATGACTGTCTTTTACATGGTTACCATGCTTGCGACTAGATCCCATGAATACTAGCTGGGCGGGGAAATATCTTATTAGATGTGTGAACTACCCTTTCCATCCCCAAATGTCTATTCTTAAATAATAGCAGCAGCACACGACACATACAGGGTGCCGGAAATACCCCCTAGCCGTTCACATGTCGAAACTGATATTTCAAAACACATAAATAGTTGTCTTTTATTTGTTTCCTTATTTTCTTCACCACTTGTTGTCACGACCCGTACCCTAAAGTAAGTGGACGAGACGTGGGTACGTCCAGCCTACGCCGCAGTGTCGGCGGTAGAACGCTATCCTAGGTCAAACATCTAACAATATAAAGGTACCTGTACAGTATATACTCTCCGAATGGAGGTGACATAGCAGATACAGTCTCAATCACAACTAAGGTAGAGCAAGATAAAAGATAGGTAAAACATGAAATCCAAAAGAGATACAGCAGATAGAAGTCTAAGTGTCTAAGATACACAAACCCAGAAAACATCTCAAAGCTCAATACAGTAATCCATAGAATAAATACAACTCAATACAACTGGAATAACTAACTATACAACCTCTACTGTGTCTCCTCTAGGCTAGCAGGCAACCTCCAGGCTATCTGTAAAATTTATCAACAGGTCCATTCAGGACAGGAGCGAGCACAATACATCTCAACAGATCATAGCAGGTTAGAAAATATAATCATGTAGTAGAGTAAGATACAAAAAACTGAAAGAAAGTACAGAATATAAACAGAGAGAGAACTGTAATAGAAATATCTACTATAAATAGAGAACTAACAGTGGCTAGTGAGTCAGAGTACAATATAGACATGTAAATGGCATAGGAGATTCTGGGAACTATACTATGGAGTGATTCTGGGAACTACACTACTTGGATATTATTCACATGTCCACTTCTACTCCTCCGTACCTCCAATCAATACACAAGGATCCAGCCAGGTTATGTTATGATCCATGCAATGGCCCACAAGGGGTGATACATGGTAGGCCCATAAATGGGTGATTCTGGGAATGCCCATAAATGGGTGATTCAAGGAAGACTCTGTGATCATGAGAGTACATGTCACAAGTGATCAATGAACCATGAAGCATAGTGATACACAATGTAAGTGAAACGCACAGAACATGTAGTATCCGATGCTCCCTGAGTGGATAACATCTCAAGAAAGGATCCATATAGTACTAATCCGTGTTACCAACATGACAGCATCAAGTAAAGTAATCTAAAGCAGGAAAATAATTCTAATAGGATATGAAATGATCAGAGAATGTACTCGCCTGTATCCTGAGTATCTGAAGAGTATCTACTGTCCGAGGAGTGGTGTCTGTCTCCTATAGAACAGTACAAGTCACAACATGTCTAAAATGATGAAATAGACTGCTATGATGCATCTACATGCTGTCTAGGTCAAACTAGACTAAAGTCAATGCTTGGTCAACTCCAGTCAACTATACTAGTCAACTAGGTCAAGTAAACCATTCCAAGTCTAAACCTAGACTAACAAGTCATTCTAGTCAATATAGGCCTAACCAAGCCTACTAAACCTAAGCACACCAATACAAACAATATCAGGGTATCACACACAAGTTTTATGTATAATATATAGACTAATGAAGATAGACAAGGCTATAATATGCCTATCATTCACATCAACATCACAACTTATATATATATATATATATATATATATATATATATATATATATATATATATATATATATATATATATATATTATACAAAACACAAAGGTTTTTGAATCCTAGGGCTGACTGTGCCAAGATAAAGAGTGGTTGGGATTTAATCTTGGTGAATCAACGGTTGTGGGGTTTTATGGGGAAGAGCATTATTGGGAGTGGGGTTTTATGGGAAAGAGCATTATTGGGAGTAGGGTTTTATGGGGAATCCAAAGATGGGGATTTAATATTTTGATGGTTGTGATTTAATATTTTGATGGGGGCCTCATAATGGTTGTGGATGAGCATTATTGAGAGTGAGATTTTATGGGGAATCCAAAGAAAATTTGTATCCAGCAGTGGTTGGTATTTAATATTTTGATGGGGGCCTCAAAATTATTATTGTTCGTTTAAAATTGGGGGTCCAAGATTTTGAGGGGGAATACCTTAAATGAACCATGCCCTATGGGCACGGGTTATGACTAGTGTATATATATATATATATATATATATATATATATATATATATATATATATATATATATATATATATATATATATATATGAAATACCAAGGCATCTCTATAGGAAGCTCTATATAGACACATACTTATATACATACATATATATTTAGAGAATGGAAAAGGCCACACAAGTGAGGGTGTGTGTTGTGTCTAGTGACAGGGAAACAGTGTCAATTGAATACAGTGGAGGATGAGTGTGTGTGGTGTCCATAGAGTACATGGTTGCATTCATTAAACCATTTATTCATGCATGCATTTCTATATCACATACACTTGTATATATACATAGAGGCATAATATGTAAAGAGATATAGATGAAATGAAAGGAAAAAAGGCAAATGGAAAGAAGGAACCAACTGAGGAAGGAATGGAAACAATGGGAAGGAAATAAAAAATGAGCAATTGGCCAACTGCCCAAACTGAAATCAAAGGCAAGCCATTCTCAGGTTTTAACATGTGTGTATAAACATATGTGAATTCTCAATACTTAGCTTGGAAACAACTTAGGAATCAACATGTAATCCTAAGCTACATGTCAATTTGTGTAAAAGTGAACCAATATAACATGCAGTCCAGTTCTATATGTATAAGGAACATTTCAGTCAACCATGAATGTTCTCAGAAAACTCAGTGTGGAAGGGTCATTCAGGGTTCTCAGTTGACAGTCATTGCAAATCTCAGTTTTCTGATTTAGGATAGGGAAGTATCCATATCAATGTGTGTATAGGGATAGGGTTTCCAGTTAAGTGTGTGTGTAAATGATACATATCAATGTGAGGAACTATGACGTGTGTGTGAGAGACATGAGTCATACAATATGTGTGTGTTAACAGTGAAACATGTGTGTGTGTGCGCATTGTGGAGGCAATGTGAGTGAGTGTTGTGAGATACATAGGAAGTGATAGTGAAATGGAATTGTGTGTGTGTGTATGTGTGCCAATTTGTGTGTGTGATAGCAAGTGAGGATAGATCATATTTGTGTGTGTATGTGTTGAGTTCAACTCAATGTGTGAGATGATCTCGGTTTTTCTGAACAGTGATAGGAAATAAAAGGAAACAACAATCTCACAACTCAACCCAAAAGTCCATTCACAAGTCCCAATTGCTATGGACATCAACCTATACATGGGGGTGAACTAATACTGATATTTAACATCATAAAACAGGGAAAACAAAATCAAATTAACCAAGAAAAATCAGTTTTAGTTTTCTGAAACTTGACAGGGACCCCAAACCCAAGTCCCAAATTCGAAAACCATGGTGTAAACACAATGAAGAATTAATCTAGTGATCATTCATCAGTTAACAACTTTGTGGGTGAACTAAATTACTGTTAAACATCACAAAACAAGAAGGAAAATGAAATCAAAATTTAGAATTTAACAAAACCACAGGCCGTATCAGTGTGGTATCAGAGTAAAAGGGAATTCGAATTTTCGAATTCGAAATCACATCCAAATGACAATTAAAGGGTGGGTAATTAATAACAAACATGTGAGGGAACTATAGAGTGCATTCGTGTCCAGGAATTGGACACGAATCGTGTCCAAACACCACGTATTCACAGACACTGACAGTGCACGAACAATCGTCGTGCACGCTTGCACGCGCGTGTAACACGCGACACACAACACGACACGACACGTGCTCGTGTCCAGAGGTTCACCTAGGATAGCTCTAGGTCTGACACACCCTGCGCTGGGTGCACGAGTCCCACAGATACGGCACGACACGCGTGTCAGTCCTGCATGTGCACGCGCACAGCAGCTCGTGCGCGACCAATACGACCCCGATTTCTCCTCGGGTAGTGCACAAGATGCTCCCAAATTTTGGGAGCATGGTCGCAGACGTTGCCCCAAGGTTCACACAAAAAATCAGGATACGACGTGTCCTGTGTCCAGAAATATGGATCCCGTGGTGCAGGACACGGCCTACTGGCTTGTGCTGCGTGTCCACACGTAAAAACATGACACAAATGGACACGAAACATACTACTACCTTTACAAAATTTTATACAAACATCAAGATCTACAAATCCATGCAATTATATTTCAAAAATATGAAAATTAATTCCTATGTGGCATTTCTACAAACACCTAGTATATCAATATGATACGTGTCCGATACGGACACGAAATGGACACGAATTGTGCCCAAATTTCGTGGGCAGTTTGGTAACCCCTAAACCTAACTTATTATGCAAAGAAATCAGGAAGAAACAAGGGTTTAGGTGGTTTACCTATTGAGTATCAAAGCTCAAGAACAAGCTCCAAAGAGGGGATTCCAAATGGCAACTCCAAATCTCCAAATGGCACACAAACTGAGGTGATCCTCCAAAATCAGTATATAAACATAAATTAGATCATATTGCAAAAGACTAGGATTAAAAAGGAGCTAAAATGAATTAATTGGGATTTTTGAGCATAGGGGAAAATACCTTTCCACCAAAATTATGGCAAACCTAAAAAGAGGCAAGAACACTCTTAAGAGACTACTTATAGGCAAGGAAAACATAATAGTGGCTGCCATGGTTGGGTTAGGATTGGTCTTAGGCTTAATTCATGGGCCTATGGCTTAAACACTAGACTTAAAATTGGTAAGTCATAAGTCATTGACTTAAGTCACTAGTCATGGACTAATTCCACCCAACTAATCCTCCCTACTTTAAAACTAAATTCTAATGACTAATAGTAGGTTAACTAGAGTTAGACTAGGGTCGCCAACTAGGGTTAGCTCCTAGGTTAGGCTCCAAAGTCAACACTAGTCAAGTCTAGATTAACCCTTAATTAAATTATACCAAAAATCATATAAATTCTAATAAATCTCAATAATTCATAATAATTCGAAATAATATATATTAAATTCAAATAATTCAAAAATGACAAAAATACCCTCAAACTAGAAATGGGGTAGATGAAACACCCTAATCACAAGTCATGATTTTAAATAGTTTAAAAATGATTAAAAATCACCAAAAATCATAATATGAAATAAATATCAATAAATAATAATTATAATTACAAAATTTCAAAATTACCCTCATCTGGAAAACTGGGAGTTACAATCCTACCCAGCTTAGAAAAATTTCGTCCTCGAAATTAAGATGATCGCACCCCCTTCTAGGTCAAACATAGTCAAGGGTCAATCACTAGTCAATTTCTCAACATCCTAGTACTTAGTCATCAACTGGTCAACTTTTTAGGATTTTACCCATGCTAGCTACCTAAGTGTTGGCATCCAGAATTTAGTAAAAAGAGAAACTCTATAATAGGCTAGCTCTTAACTTCCCAATCCTATCAAGTCACCCATAACTAAATACCTACAAGCTAAGCACACCAATCCCAAATACCACATATATATTCTCAAGAACAACAAACCATCACACATATCCTAAGTATGTCATCTATATATATATATGACTGATCAACCAAGGGTTAAAGTAGACTAAGCTTATAAGGGCTGAAATTATGAGCTAAAGGACAGGACATTTGGGTCCACTTGTAAAGTCAAAGTGACAGGAAACCTACATGGTGACTGAAACATGCCTCTAGATCAACCTGGCCTCTCCTCTATATCTGGCTGAACTAACTACATGCAGGACAGTGGTCTGAAGAAGTGAACCAGACTGGTGTACAGGGAATACAATAGGCAGTATACCGCAAATGAGTGCAGGCTACGTACCAATCAAAATACATTAGATATATATACAACTATATATATTAACCCTCATCACCTCAACTCTACTCAAGGTCTAATAATACATACTCCCTACCACATGCCTATCACTCCAATGAAGGGGTCAGATACTATAAGGTATACTGGGACAGAACAGTGAACTATCCCAAGTGGTGAGTACAGGCCTCTAGTATGCATGATACTAACTCTCCAGATATGCAAAATATGGTAAGGGGTGATGCTTATATTGGTGAGTCAATAATTATGGTCTGAACTATGGTCCAGTGAAACCTATGATGCAACATGATAGGTATGAATTTTGAGTGCAGTGAACAACTTGTACAAGTCTGAACCAAGGGGATAGGGTATCTAGTGAAGGGTCTGCACACTACCTATAAAGGTTGATCAAACATGGCTGAACTCTACACAAAGAGAAATTAACTAAAATAGAAAACTAAGCCAAATATAGGCTAAATAACTTGTCAATACCCTATACAACAATGGCCTATAGATACCAACCAACCCATCACCTATGCCAATATCATCTGCAATCTATATGTATATATATAGACCTCTCAGTCTTAGGTGCAGCTACAACTATACTCAAGGACAGGCTCTAGTCATGGGTGCCTCACTAGAAAATGGTAAGGAAAAATAATAATAATCATAAAGACTGCAAGGCATACTAACATCCTATACGTAACTGGTTGATATTATAAATAACATGGGAATCACCTACATTTGGTTACTATTCTAATACCAATGCTAACTATCATCCCCAGGGTACAGGCACTATACAAGTCATCATATCATTATACTATGAAAGAACCACATATGAATAAGCTCTACAAAACTAAATATCCTTGCTCCTAAGTTATTTATAACAACAGAAGGGTATGATGTTTAAAACCTTCTCAAGATACAATCTGTTAATTATATGTGTCTGTCCAAAATCATGTTATCCAGAGTCTTAATCATGCTAGTGAGCAAGGCTACGATAATCACAGAGTCCTTGACTAAGGTATGTACCTCTAGGTTCATGGTGTTTAAAATTTTTGTATTGCCGCATGCGACGGCGAAAACCTTAAATTCCCATACCCGAGAAATACATCCAAAATCTGACTACATGTCCTCACTATGCCAACTAACACGACTATCGAAGATTCTAGATCCCATGATTTAGGTGACCTAGCCCATATGATTTTTCTCAGAAGAAAAAAAACAAACATAACACAAGAACAACAGAACAAATTGATCAGTCAACAAGAAACAGATGGAATCGAATTTCAAGATATTTTTAAGAGACAATTACGGGAATGGAATAGAGAAGAAAGGAACTTGCAGCAAGATCTCTAATGGTCTGTGCATCCTCGACTGTCCTGACGATAGCTCGCACCTGCTGGTTTTTTCTGGTCTGCTGCTGATACTGCATGAACCGCTGCTGCTGAGAGAAATTAAGAATAACAGGAAAAAGGTCTCTGTACAGGCGAAGGTGCACCTCCAATGTAGCAGAAATACCAACCTGAGTCGGCACAACAGGAGCTGCGATCTCGAGGCCCTGATGAACAGGACAAGAGGTGGCCAGCTCTTGATAGTATTCCCCGGACCGGAGCGATGAGATCGTGTCTTCATAACCATCATGAAGACAGATCAAAACAAGAAGCAATTTCTGAGAATGAAGCGAAAATTCAAAGGAGGACAGTTTATATTCAAGGGAAGTCAATAAGCAACAATTTAGATAAAAGGAATTCGATTAAGAGTTTTTCCTAATGTGATTGAGTACCTTCAAAATATCATAATCCTACTGCAGGCTGTAGTGATACTCTAGTTCGAATACCACTACACAAACTCGACCTGCATAGGCCACCACTAAAAATGTGTTACGACCCGCACCCTAAAGTAAGGGCACGAGACGTGGGTACGTCCAGCCTATGCCGCAGTGTCGGCGGTAGAACGCTGTCTTAGGTCAAACATCTAACAATATAAAGGTACCTGTACAGTATATACTCTTCGAATGGAGGTGACATAGCAGATACAGTCTCAATCACAACTAAGGTAGAGCAAGATAAAAGATAGGTAAAACATGAAATCCAAAAGAGATACAGCAGATAGAAGTCTAAGTGTCTATGATACACAAACCCAGAAAACATCTCAAAGCTCAATACAGTAGTCCATAGAATAAATACAACTCAATACAACTGGAATAACTAACTATACAACCTCTACTGTGTCTCCTCTAGGCTAGCAGACAACCTCCAGGCTATATGTAAAATTTATCAACAGGTCCAGTCAGGATAGGAGCGAGCACAATACATCTCAACATATCATAGCAGGTTAGAAAATATAATCATGCAGTAGAGTAAGATACAGAAAACTGAAAGAAAGTACAGAATGTAAACAGAGAGAGAACTGTAATAGAAATATCTACTATAAATAGAGAACTAACAGTGGCTAGTGAGTCAGAGTACAATATAGACATGTAAATGGCATAGGAGTCTGGGAACTATACTATGGAGTGATTTTGGGAACTACACTACTTGGATATTATTCACATGTCTACTTTTACTCTCCCGTACCCCCAATCAATACACAAGGATCCAGCCAGGTTATGTTATGATCCATGCAATGGCCCACAAGGGGTAATACATGGTAGGCCCATAAATGGGTGATTCTGGGAATGCCTATAAATGGGTGATTCAAGGAAGACTCTGTGATCATGAGAGTACATGTCACAAGTGATCAATGAACCATGAAGCATAGTGATACACAATATAAGTGAAAAGCACAGAACATGTAGTATCCGATGCTCCCTGAGGGGATAGATAACATCTCAAGAAAGGATCCATATAGTACTAATCTGTGTTACCAACGTGACAGCATCAAGTAAATAATCTAAAGCAGGAAAATAATTCTAACAGGATATGAAATGATCATATAATATACTCGCCTGTATCCTGAGTATCTGAAGAGTATCTACTGTTCGAGGAGTGGTGTCTGTCTCCTATAGAACTATACAAGTCACAACATGTCTAAAATGATAAAATAGACTGCTACGATGCATCTACATGCTGTCTAGGTCAAACTAGACTAAAGTCAACACTTGGTCAACTCCAGTCAACTATTCTAGTCAACTAGGTCAAGTAAACCATTCAAAGTCTAAACCTAGACTAACAAGTCATTCTAGTCAATATAGGCCTAACCAAGCCTACTAAACCTAAGCACACCAATACAAACAATATCAGGGTATCACACACAAGTTTTATGTATAATATATAGACTAATAAAGATAGACAAGGATATAATATGCCTATCATTCACATCAACATCACAACTTACATATATATATATATATATATATATATTTATATATATATATATATATATATATATATATAAAGAAAAAAAAATATATATATATATATATATATATATATATGTCACATTCACATATATGAAATACCAAGGCATCTCTATAGGAAGCTCTATATAGACACATACTTATATACATACATATATATATATTTAGAGAATGGAAAAGGCCACACAAGTGAGGGTGTGTGTTGTGTCTAGTGACAGGGAAACAGTGTCAATTGAAAACAATAGAGGATGAGTGTGTGTGGTGTCCATAGAGTACATGGTTGCATTCATTAAACCATTTATTCATGCATGCATTTCTATATCACATACACTTGTATATATACATAGAGGCATAATATGTAAAGAGATATAGAGGAAATGAAAGGAAAAAGGCAAATGGAAAGAAGGAACCAACTGAGGAAGGAATGGAAACAATGGGAAGGAAATAAAAAATGAGCAATAGGCCAACTGCCCAAACTGAAATCAAAGGCAAGCCATTCTCAGGTTTTAACATGTGTGTATAAACATATATGAATTCTCAATACTTAGCTTGGAAATAACTTAGGAATCAACATGTAATCCTAAGCTACATGTCAATTTGTGTAAAAGTGAACCAATATAACATTCAGTCCAGTTCTATATGTATAAGTAACATTTCAGTCAACCATGAATGTTCTCAGGAAACTCAGTATGGAAGGGTCATTCAGGGTTCTCAGTTGACAGTCATTGCAAATCTCAGTTTTCTGATTTAGGACAGGGAAGTATCCATATCAATGTGTGTATAGGGACAGGTTTCCAGTTGAGTGTGTGTGTAAATGATACATAGCAATGTGAGGAACTGTGACGTGTGTGTGAGAGACATGAGTCATACAATGTGTGTGTGTTAACAGTGAAACATGTGTGTGTGCGCATTGTGCAGGCAATGTGAGTGAGTGTTGTGAGATACATAGGAAGTAATAGTGAAATGGAATTGTATGTGTGTGTATGTGTGCCAATTTGTGTATGTGATAGCAAGTGAGGGTAAATCATATTTGTGTGTGTATGCGTTGAGTTTAACTCAATGTGTGAGATGATCTCGGTTTTTCTGAACAGTGATAGGAAATAAAAGGAAACAACAATCTCACAACTCAACCCAAAAGTCCATTCACAAGTCCCAATTTGCTATGGACATCAACCTATACATGTGGGTGAACTAATACTGATATTTAACATCATAAAATAGGGAAAACGAAATCAAATTAACCAAGAAAAATCAGTTTAAGTTTTCTGAAACTTGACAGGGACCCCAAACCCAAGTCCCAAATTCGAAAACTATGGTGTAAACACAATGAAGAATTAACCTAGTGATCATTCATCAGTTAACAACTTTGTGGGTGAACTAAATTACTGTTAAACATCACAAAACAAGAAGGAAAATGAAATCAAAATTCAGAATTTAAGAAAACCACATGCAGTATCAGTGTGGTATCAGAGTAAAAGGGAATTCGAATTTTCGAATTCGAAATCACATCCAAATGACAATTAAAGGGTGGGTAATTAATAACAAACATGTGAGGGAACTATAGAGTGCATTCGTGTCCAGGAATTGGACACGAATCGTGTCCAAACAATACATGTTCATAGATACTGACAGTGCACGAACAATCGTCGTGCACGTGTGCACGCACGTGTAACACGCGACACACGATACGACACGTGCCCTTGTCCAGAGGTGCACCTAGGATAGATCTAGGTCTGACACACCCTGCGCTGGGTCCTCGAGTCCTACAGACATGACACGATACGCGTGTCAGTCCTGCCTGTGCACGTGCACAGCAGCTCGCGCGCGACAGCGCACGACCAATGCGACCCCGATTTCTCCTCGGGTAGTACACGAGATGCTCCCAAAATTTAGGAGCATGGTCGCAGACGTTGCCCCAAGGTTTATACAAAAAAATAGGACACGACGTGACCTGTGTCCAGAGATATGTAGCCCGTGATGCAGGACACGGCCTACGGGCTCGTGCTGCGTGTCTACACGTAAAAACAAGACACAAATGGACACGAAACATACTACTACCTTCACAAAATTTTATACACACATCAAGATCTACAAATCCATACAATTACATTTCAGAAATATGAAAATTAATTCCTATGTGGCATTTCTACAAACACCTAGTATATCAATACGATACGTGTCCGATACGGACACGAAATGGATACGAATTGTGCCCAAATTTTGTGGGCAGTTAGGTAACCCCTAAACCTAACCTATTATGCATAGAAATCAGGAAGAAACAAGGGTTTAGGTGGTTTACCTATTGAGTATCAAAGCTCAAGAACAAGCTCCAAAGATGGGATTCCAAATGACAACTCCAAATCTCCAAATGGCACACAAACTGAGGTGATCCTCCAAAATTAGTATATAAACATAAATTAGATCCTATTGTAAAAGACTAAGATTAAAAAGGAGCTAAAATGAATTAATTGGGATTTTTTAGCATAGGGGAAAATACCTTTCCACCAAAATTAGGGCAAACCTAAAAAGAGGTAAGAACACTCTTAGGAGACTACTTATAGGCAAGGTAAACCTAATAGTGGCTGCCATGGTTGGGTTAGGATTGGTCTTGGGCTTAATTCATGGGCCTATGGCTTAAACACTAGACTTAAAATTGGTAAGTCATAAGTCATTGACTTAAGTCACTAGTCATGGACTAATTCCACCCAACTAATCCTCCCTACATTAAAACTAAATTCTAATGACTAATAGTAGGTTAACTAGAGTTATACTAGGGTCGCCAACTAGGGTTAGCTCTTAGGTTAGGCTCCAAAGTCAACACTAGTCGAGTCTAGCTTAACCCTTAATTAAATTATACCAAAAATCATATAAATTCTAATAAATCTCAATAATTCATAATAATTCCAAATAATATATATTAAATTCAAATAATTCAAAAATGACAAAAAATACTCTCAAACTAGAAATAGGGTAGATGAAACACCCTAATCACAAGTCATGATTTTAAATAGTTTAAAAATGATTAAAAATCACCAAAAATTATAATATGAAATAAATATCAATAAATAATAATTATAATTACAAAATTTTAAAATTATTCTCATCTGGAAAACTGGGTGTTACACTTGCCATGACATCAGTACTTTCTAGTTTTCATCCCACATATGTTATTTTCATGTCTTGTGAATTCTATTGTGTTTTCGCATTACCGTCGGTTTATGTGCTTATTCCATTCCTGACTGGAAACCAATATTTTTTAGGTTAGCTGTGGCTTCACTTAGAATTGGAAGATACGGGTGTACTTGCAGACAGAAACCTAGAAATTAGATAGAAATGGTATCATTTTCATTAATTGTAAGAACCTTGTATTTCCTTTAAATATAAATGTTGTAAAAGTTAAAATTAATTTAGAAATGTGAATGAGCAATAAATGTTATATTTTGTGAATTTGAGCATCTTGTCCGTGACAGCATTCTACCGTCGACTCTGCGGCGTAGGCTGGCTTGGACACGTCTCGTATCCGAAAAGCGGGTGTAGGTCGTGACACATACCCACCATAGTATTCCCTCCCATATCCTTTATATCCTCCATAGTACTGTTTGCAAAAATAAAAAAGTTGTTCTATTACAAACTTTTAAAAAGTGTACAAGAGTACAATTTGAATTCTAGGGAAGTACAACTGTGGAATCTGATCAGAAGACGATCACTTTATCCCTTGGACTATGTGAACTTGAAGACTAGAGCCTCTGTAGAATGTAGCAGCAATTTTGTAAGAGTTCTTGATCTCTGTGATCCTTTAACAATGATTGGAAACTCAATTTATAAAGTTCTAGAAATAACTGTTTTAGCAGTTATTCTGATGTGCGCGAGATTAGGTTACGCCACATTGGGTTGCGCCAACCTGATGTTGCGCTAACTTTCATTCAGTTAATCAATCGTGTACTAACTATATTTAGATGCGTGGCATGATTGAGATACGCGTGGTTGTGTACAGAATAGTAGACACGTCTTGAGAGATTAATGGTATGTGTGCCATGTCATCCTATTTTAGAATGTAAGTTGTCTCAACTTTATCAGGTTGCGTGAGCTTCGGTCAACAAGTCAAACTGTGCCTGATTGGGTTGTGCCTAGGCGCAACTGAATGGATGGAAACGTGGCAGCTTAAAAAGAAGTTTGTTCAGATTGCGCCTAGGCGTAACTAAGGAATTTGTTTAGATTGTGCCTAGGCGCAACTCATAAGATGTGCAAGACAGCTGTCAATTCAATCTCCTCGAGCGGCACAATTCGAGAGATTCGAAGAGATTTTCTCCGTTTACTGTGCTGTCAGTTGTCAGTGCTGTCAGATAATGATGACCATTAAATGTCAGACGCCACGTAGACTTTGGGGCAATATGACTGGGCGTAGTCTGATATATGGCGCAACCTAATCAATGGCGTAATTTGATCTCTGAGCTTCATATCAATGGCGCAGCTTGATTTTTTGAGGAGTAATTTGATTGCTGAATAGTAACTACATGGCGCAACTTGATTTTTAGGCCCTACAAGACCCCCTTCAAAGTTTTCAAAACTTAAAAACATTTCAAAGTTTTGAAATACTTTGAATTTATAAAAATTTTGACTGAGTCAAGTTGCGCCAGTCAATGCCCAGCCGTCATAATTAAATTTCTTTCTCGAAAACACTCGATCTCCTCTTCGTCTTCCTGAGTTTCATTGATGATTTTCCGTTTCCCATGAGGAATATGAAGAGTCAATTTAGTTGTATATATAGGGGCTGGTCCTTATACTTACTTTTGTACTTCGATGGCGCCTAAGAAAAAGGAGATGGAGACCAATGCTGAAACTGAAATCAAGCCCCTTGAAGTGAAACCCGACGTTATGCCTACAATTTATTTGTTGGAGGCTGATCCGTCACTAAGGGCGGTGAACTTTTTAGACTATTTTGGTTTAAACCCAACAGTCTTCAATCATTCAAGTGGTGGGCTATCACTTTCCTCTGAAGAGTGCGGCGATTCAGAAGGATTCCTTAATCTGATGCGTCGCTCGGGGATCCGCAACATGCAAGAATTGGATGCTGCTCTTCGTCAGACCAATGTGGACGAGAAAAAGAAATAATGTTAAGCATGCCAGCTTTTATCTTCTTTTTCTATGTCCTTGTCTGTAGGGGTCCACCCATCTTTATGAAAACGAAATTTATAATTTCTGATATATTGTGTAGTTGTAATTTTAAACGGCGCATGTAGATGTGCTCTGTTGACCAATTCAATGTTTACTGTTTTATTGAGAGACACATGGCAGCCATCACGTGGTTTTAAGTGCCTATTGTTTAGTTCTTTCCCGAAATAGGCTCCTAGAATGACGCGCCCGTTTTTATCTTCAACACTTTTAAAAGGATAGCCAAAAACGAAAGAGACATTCATGCTTTCTCAAAACAAATGACTTCTCACAAAGTCCTACCATCCATAAGTTCACTTGCGCCACTTCATCCTGATGCTATTCTTTTGTATGTCGCGCCTTCGGAAATTGGTAAATCCCAACAAAGAACCAATGGCTTTCATACATGAGTATTTTACTTTTGCGCCACTTTTGAAGATAAGTACTGACTTGCATGTTGTAGACGCTGTTAATGTGCACTAAATAGGCACATACTGCGATCTTAGTTTCGATCAGAGGCGCATACTGCTAATATGTACTTGTTGATCGGCGTGCAGTATTGATATGCGCTTGAATTTCTGAGAATAGGCGCGTACTGTGATCAGTATCTGACTTCGGTCAGAGGTGCACACTATTGATATGCGCATGTTGATCGGCACACACTGTTGATATGTGTCTGTTGATCGGCGCACACTGACGATATGCGCCTATTGATCGGTGTGCAGTTTATATGCGCCTGTCGATCGGCACTCAGTTTTGATATGCACCTATTGATCAGTGCACAGTTTTGATAGATTTTACTGACTTTTCTTTCTTTGCTAATATTTGTAGAAGTTTGGTTGGCAAGCTTCTTCAAAACTGGCATCGGCGACCTGGATGCTATGAAGAGCATTCTTCTGACACCCACATCAGACAGCTCATGTGATTCTGACACTCAAATCAGACAGCTCAGGACTCTCTGTGTTCCAAAAGGGTCTTCTTCAGATGGTAGGAAGAGCCTTTATACATGAGAGTTGGATGGTGGAGAGACAGAATTAGGAATCGTATCACAAGGGTGATCTCATTCCTAGTTCCCATGACGGGTCGTCTTTTTTTCACCAGTTGTATTGACAGCAGCTTATCTTTGGGCTGCTGTACTCTGTGATTCTCCTCTCGTCTTTCTGAGAGAGAAGACCAGAGTTGATTCCGTTGTCTTACTCGCTTCTTCAGGATGAGATGACAAGGAACTGGCACCAACAAGAAGATCCAAAGATGTAATAGACCTTCAGTTGTCAATAAGAAGATCCAAAGATGTAATAGACCTTCATTTGTAGTAGATTTTCATCAAGATTTATCTATGTTTTTTAAAGAAGGAATAAAAATTGACTTTCTCTTCTTCTTCCTTTTATAATTTGATTTTGATGTGCCAATATAAAAAAAATAGAATCCAGGAAAAATGTGGATGTGACAAGTTGCTGATGTAAATAATCAGAATTCAGAGGTATGGATAATGTGGACTTTCGTTATAAAAAGTGAACAGTCACTTTGATTTTTGAGGAAGAGACAATGAATGAACAATCATTTCGACTCTCGAGGAAGAGAATAAACAAATGAATAATCGCATCGGTTTTTGAAGAAAGAAAAATGAACAATCAGTTATAAATGAATGAACAGTTATGAATGAATGAACAGTTATAACTGAATGAACAGTTGTGCTTCTTTCAAAAAGTCGTATCAGTTCTCGAGGTTGACTATCTAGTTGTTCTGTCTATAAATAGAACAAAACTTTCGTAGATATTGTCCATTTCTTTTCTTTCTGTAAAAAATGTCTTCCAAGGATTTGCTCACTCCGAAGATTGAAGGAAATACCGAGACGCCCCTTGCTGAGCCTCCAGTGCCTCCTCAGAAAGAAAGGGGTGAAAGATCAACTGCTCCTGCACCAGGACATGACTTGATTTCCAAGCTAGTGGAGCCTGGGAAGACTGCCGAAGAAGAGGCATTGAGGATGGCTGTTTGTAAATTTTTTGTGAGTTCAGACAATGAGATGTTTGAACTGTTGGCAAACTATGTATTTAATCATGAAGGATCGGGACCTCCTCCTCGTCCTTAATATTATGTAACTCCATTATTATTTTAAATAAAATAAACTTTTATTTACATTATGTCTCTGAAATAAAGTACATTTTGCCTTTACACATAATATTTCTTGAGAAATTTGCCATTAATAGGCATCATAGCAACTCTACCATCCATATCTGTTAATTGATAAGCTTCATTTGAGAAAACCTTATTTACCACATATGGACCTTTATATTTTGCCTCGAACTTGCCTTTGCTCAAATGAGTCATTGTCATAGGACGTCTGACTGTAAGAACTAGCTCGCCTTCCTGAAATGTTCGCACTCTGACTTTGCGATTGATAGCTTTTGAAATCTGGACTTGATAAAGTTCAATGTGTTGTTGAGCTAATAGCCTTTTCTCGTCGAGCGCCTCCAATTCTTGAAGCCGAAGACGATCATTATTTTCGATAGTAAGCTCGTTAGCAATAGCGATTCTCAATGATGGAATTTGAATTTCCAGAGGTAAGACAACTTCACATCCATATACTAGAGAAAAAGGTGTACAACCTGTGGGGTTACGGACAGTAGTGCGATATACCCATAGACATTCTCCAAGTTTATCACTCCAATTACGTTTGTTAATAGAGACAAACTTTTTAAGGAGTTTGATAATGGTCTTGTTGAATGCTTCAGCTAACCCATTAGCTGTGGGATTATAGGCTGTAGAAGCTACATTATTGATTCTGTTGTCATCACAAAACCTATTAAATTTCTGGCTGACGAATTGTGGCCCATTATCATGGATGATTCGGCGAGGGACACCAAATCTGTATATCACATGATGTTTGATGAAGTTGATGACACTACTAGTCTTTACTTCAGCCAAAGGTATAGCTTCTGCCCACTTGGAGAAATAATCGGTTATAGCCAAGATGAACCGATATCCTTAAGATAAAGGAGGATTGATAGGGCCAATTATATCCATGTCCCAAGCTTCGAAGGGCCATGAGACAGCAGTCGGATAAAAAAATTTCGATGGTTGGTGAATGAAATCTGCATGAATTTGACATGCACGATATTTCCTTGCATAGTCAATAGCATCTGATACTATAGAGGGCCAGTAGTAGCCCATACGTCGAATATGATCCTATAGTTTAGAACCAGGCTGATGTGCTCCACAAACGCCATCATGAGCTTCGCGTAATATCTTTTTTGCTTCATCACCAGCGAGACATCTCAAAAGTAACCCATCAAAAGTTCTCCGATAGAGAGTTTTAGTAGTATGATTATAATAGAATCGAAGCGATCGACGACGAATACTTGTAGCTTCATTAGGATCTTCTGGCAATATGTCATATACTGCAAAATCGATAAAAGGTGTTCTCCAGTGCTCACTAATGACATTAACTTCAGTTAGATTGCTGAATTCAATGTTGTGGTTATTTTCAACACAAAATAGTTCTCTATTAGAGACAAAAACCATTTGTTGTCTTTTGACTGGCACTGCCAATACCGCAGCTAGGTTAGCTAAGGCATCAGCTTCTGTATTGCATGCACGACGTACATGTTCGATGAAGAAACCTTTGAACGAAGAAGCTATTCTGTTTGCTGCTTCATGGTAAGGTACCAAATCTTGATGTCGAACTTCATATATGCCTCTAACCTGATTAACAATCAGCTTAGAATCACCATATACTTCGAGATATTCAATATCCAATTGTTTAGCTAATTGGAGTCCAATGAGCAAGGCATTGTATTCTGTTACATTGTTAGAGCATGATTCGTCCAAAGAACAAGCCCCTTGAATAGCTAATCTATCTGGTGAAATGAGAACAATTCCCACTCCAGCAATAAGAGTACCTCCAGGTCCAATTCTAGAAGCTCCATCAAAGAACAACTGCCAATTAGGAAATTCTTTTGATATCATATTTGATTCCAATGTTTTGTCTGAAATCTCGTCATATAGTTTAGATCTTTCAGGGACAGGATGAGCTGCTAAGAAGTTAGCAAGTGCTTGACCTTTCACAGACTTTTGAAAAACATAAACCATATCATATTATGCTAATAATATGGCCCATGTAGCAAGCCTAGAATTGAGTGTACTTGGCTTCTTCATTAAGACTCGAAGAGGATTGACTCGGGATATGACATGAATAGTTTGGCCTATGATGTAATGTCTTGTCTTCTGAACAGCAAACATTAAGGCTAAACATTCCTTCTCCACCGGACTATAACGATGTTCAGCTGCAATCATCGTTCGACTAAGATAGTAGATGGCTTGTTCATGACCTTCCTTGTTCTTCTGAGCTAGCAAAGCTCCCAATGAATGATCCAATGCCCGGACATACATTAAGAAAGGTATTCCTGAGATCGGTGGTACAAGAACCGGTGGACTCATTAAATATCGCTTTATGTCATCAAATGCTCGTTGATACTCTTCTGTCCAAACGAAAGATACACCTTTCTTTATTAATTGAGTAAATGGTCTGCAACGTCCAGATAAATTCAAAATGAACCGCCTGATGTACGCAAGTCTACCTTGGAATCCTCGTAGCTCTTTTAGGTTGCGTGGAGGACGTATCTCTTGAATGGCTTTGATCTTCTCGGGATCAACGTGTATATCCTTAGAGGTAATGATGAAGCCGAGAAATTTGCCACCAGAGACACCTAAGAAAGACTTGGTAGGGTTCATTTTGAGTTGATGCTGGCGCATTAGATTGAAAATAGTTCTTAAATCTTGAATGTGATCTTCCTTTAGACGACTTTTGACAGCAAAATTGTCAACATAGCATTCGACAGTTTTTCGCAAATGATCTTGAAAGATAGTACTCATAGCTCGCTGGTAAGTTGTACCTGCATTCTTAAGACTAAATGGCATGACTGTATAACAGTACACTCTACGAGGAGTACGAAACGAAGTATGTTTTTTATCTTCAGGGTTCATCCGGATTTGATTATATCCAGAAAACCCATCCATGAAAGAAATTCGTTCGAATCCACATGTATTGTCGATCATGACCTTAGTAATTGGGAGAGGGAATTCGTCTTTTGGGCAAGCATCATTGAGATCCCGAAAGTCAATACAAACTCAAACTTTTTCGGTCTTCGTCAAAAGTGGTACAACGTTGGCTACCCAGTCAGGATGTTGTTCTTCTCTGATAAAACCGTAAGCTATAAGCTTTTTGACTTCATCATCAATTGCATCCATCATTTCAGGTTTGAATCGTCGTTGTTGTTTGACCGGCTTGGCATTTGACAAGATATTAAGTTTGTGAGTTACAACTTGAGGATCTAATCCTGACATATCTTAATAACTCTAGGCGAAGACATCAATATATTCACGAATAAGGTAAATTAATTCTTGTTTATCATCTTCTGAAAGATTTTTGCTAATGAAGATTTGTCGTGATATGCCCTTCTCTCCAATATCAACTTGGACTAGTTGATCCTCAATAGGTGGTTCTCGTTGTTCAAAATGAAGTTCCCACTGATTGTCCATCCTTTGTACCCAAGGGTCTACTTCAGGAGCTTCTTCAATGTCATCTTCATCAGCTTCCGCGAATTCGACAAACACCATGTTAGAAGATACTATCACCTTATGAACATGACCAATGCTAGCATCAGAATCCCATGAGATAGAATCAGAAGAGTTAGATCGTTCTTTTTCATCAGATTCAGAAGGCTTTGGAGTTGGAAGTGGTAAAGCATAACCTAGTCCCCGCTTCGTTTTACTGTGGTATTGTTGTGATTTTTCTTTTGGAAAAGAAATACGAATAGGAGTTCATCTTCCTTTACCGTTGTTGAGGCCTGTTCTGAAATCATAGCCCATTTTATGGATGATTGCTTTGGATTGTGGACTATAGCGACGTAATTATAGCCTTCCTGTATCATCTCTATTATCATTATAGAGCATGACTTTTTGTTCCTCTCTTTTGTTGAAGAATATAGGCCTTTCATCTTTCTTTCGAGACGATACTAAGAAGTACGACTCTTGTATTGAATCCAATGATACCATATTTTGTAGAGATGATACGACTTCTATTGTAAGTGGTTTAAAGCTATCTAGCATATCCAAGTAACATTGAGTATAGTAAGAGACATCAGTATACTGCAAAGGAGATGCTTTATTGATTTTTACACCATCATTTACAACAGGAACTTTAGCCTTAGCAGGCTTAGTCAGATTGATGACAAGAGGGGGAGAAGAAGAACGAGAAGGAGGAGGGGGCTTTTTACGACGAAGGTCGATTATAAGCGGCTCAGAAGAGGTGAGCTCCTTTTGTTCCTGACTATCACCAGGAAGCTGCTTCTCATGGGAATGAAGATAGATAGTCAGTGGTTTGTACGACTGAGGACAGGAAGTACGCCCTTTGACAGTGATCACCAGAGTATCATTTGGTATACACTTTTGTTCTTTATCTGTGTCCATTGCCAGAACCACCTTCATGAATTCCTCCTTGTACATGCGAGAATCGTTGCAGTATGCTTCAACTCCTTTGAAAGGATTCAGATCTGTAACCTCTTTTTGGACTTCTCCATTACCATCCATATATTTGAAATATTAGTGGAGAGTAGAAGGTACAACATTGTGTTCATGGAGGAATGGTCTTCCGAACAAAGCATTGTATGAGCCATGATTGTCAATCACATAGAAAGTCACCTTTGTACGAAGGTTGCCAATTTGAAGTTTTAGGCATATCTTCTCCAAAGGTTCACTTCTTTCTTGATTGAACCCCAAAATGGTAGTGATGGTTGTAGACAGGTTATGCACTGGGATCTTCAAAGCATCTAGCAACGACTTCGGCATGATACTAAGAGCAGACCCTGGATCAATCAGAATACAATCGACTTTCATGGTGTCCACATACCCCATAAAATAGAGAGGACGATTATGATAATTGTCTTCTAACAATATGTCATCTTGTGTAAAAGTAATATTGGGCATTAACTCAAACACACTATAGCAATGTGCACAGCTGACTGGCTCCTTTTCAGGCTTTTTGAGAAGAGTAAGACAAGCATCAGCCTGCATCAAAGCTTCACTTAACGTCTCTCGAGTTTCTTTTGAGAGACGTAAGAGTTCAAAGATTGACAATCTTGCTGGAGTATTGACTAATTGAGCCAATATATCAAATTTATATGGCTTTTCGAGTCCACAAGATGATGACTTCTTCAGTGCTTTGTCAAAATGAACAGGTTGTTTTCCTTTGTCTGCTGATGTCGGTTTAGGAGGAGTTGGTTCAACCACTGACAGAGATGTAGATGGTATATTCTCAGCAGGAGAAGATGATGTAGGAGGATCATCAGGAGATGAGACAGAATTATCTTGAGTTGCAGGGTATTCTCAAAGGTAGGGTTTTCCAGATCTAGTGTCAATTAGAATTTCTTCTTCTGCTACTGGTTCAAAGATACCATGTTACAGTTCTTGGATTTAGTTTTGGAGTGCTTCTTTTGCATAGAAGAGGAAGGCGTCTCAAAATCTGCTACCAGATCTGGTTAAATCTACATAATCTCTCCTCTGTCGGTTGATAGTGGAACAAGACCTTCATTTTGAGGAGGTGGGAGATTCACGATCTCGAGAGTAGTCCTTGGAATGGGGACAACACCATCTTGTACAAGTTGTGGTAGAAAGTCACCAAAATGTACAGAGACAACATTAGCTGTCACCGTTTTCTCGTCCTGCTGCAGAGTAATTGCCCCAGAGTTGACCAACTCCTGGATTTTGCCTTTAAGCACGTAGCATGCTCTGGTTGGATACCCTATAAATCTGTGATAAATACAGTATTTAGGGTGATCAGTTTTACCCACTTCTTCTGGCCGTTTTGCCTCTGGCAATTGAAGCTTATTTCTTTTGATCAAGCAATCGAAGATGCTCAAAGTATCATCATCGTCGAAAGAATACTCTTCTTTTGGACGAAGTATTTTCTGTGGTGGTGCTGATGGAGTAGGCGCTGTTTAGGAAATATTAACAGCCAATGACTCCTTCCCCTTGAGATTGATAGCCAATGTTTCTTTATCCTTGCGGTTATTCTAGCGATTATTACCCCCGGGTGTAGAATGTTCATCTTGGTTAGGATGAGTCATTTGAACTCCTAACTGTTTAAAATTTTCGGCATTGACTTATGCTGCCTTGGCATTCACAATAAAAGAAGGCCAATCTTGGAATTATGTAGATCCCGTCCACATACTGATAATAGGCAACAAGTTTGATTTGCAGGTGTCTATTATTACAGCAGATGGAGTTCCTAAAGGCATTTTAAGTGCCTCTCGGCAGAATCTTTCAATGAAACTCTCCATGGATTTATTGTGTCTTTGTTTAATCTTAATGAGGGCAGACATTGTCATATCGTTGACTCCCTCGTAGAACCGTTCCAAGAACATCTTCTTGAAACCAGCAAAAGAAGTTATGCAGCCATCTGGCAAACTATGATACCAGTCGTATGTTACGCCGGCTAAATAATAGACAAAAACTCTAGTAAGGAGAGCATCATTTGGCTATAATTGGTCAGTCATTACTTCAAAGTAATTGATGTACTAACTTGGAGAGGTGCTGCCATCAGATAGCATAATGGTTGGAAGCTTGTATTTAGCAGGGAATGGAACCTCCTTCCATTCTGTAGGGTACGGTTGCTTTATGCCAAGTCTTTGTAGGCCATCATTTTGCTTGAAGGCCTCAAACTGAGTGTGTAAGAGTTTCATAGCCTCATTAGCATCTCCTGATGTTTGGGAATTGGTAGGCTGGTTAGAATTATTGGGAGGAGGAACAGTGTGGTAACTACCACCCCCAGTGCCAGACTGACTGGGATCAGCTTGAATTGGTACAAAGGCAACCAGAGGAGGTGGTACCCCCTGACTGACATTGACAGGTACAGAAGAAGCTATAAGCTCTGGATTTGTAGTAGGGTTTATAACCGGTGGTACTGTATTTTGAGCCACGATTATAGTATGCATACTTGCGACCATTTCAGCCATGGTCTTTAGCTTGTCTTCTAGTGCAACAATTCGTTGTTCTTGACAGGCCGGACTAGAAGTGTCTTGATCTTCTGTAATGGCATATGGCGTCACTTCTCCAGCTGCTATTGATGAGATAGTTTGTTCAGAACTTTCACTATCTGTATCAAACTCAGATACAGAGTCATCTCCTAGATGAGTGATGGGGAGATCTTCTTGATTAAAGACACCTTGGTTCAAATTTTGATTTCTTGATCGGGTGTATTGAAAGACCCCTTCATTGGATGCATGAATCCGATCTAAGTACTGCTGACTGGGATTACGGGACACATTATGTCTTGGACGTTTTCTACCCCTAGTGCCTTGGGAAGTCATGTTGACAGAAGCATATAATGGCTCATCTTCATCTTATGTTACTGGTTCAGGAGTTGAAACATAGTTCAGACGATCGAAGACAGATCGTCTAGCGGATTGGCAACAACACTTGATGACCACTTCATGAAGGCAGTGGCGATCTGAAGAGTGATTTGGAGGTGAAGGAGATATCTATGTAATTTCTCGTCTTTGTGTAAGACGTTTCCAGAGATCAGTTACCACTACAGGACGAGAAGAAGTCGGAGGAACATATTCCTTAATGATGTTAGGAACATGCCTCTTATTTTTCAAATGTTTAGTTCCCTGAGTGTACAAAAAGGTACTTAACTCATTAGCATAAGTGATTGGGTCCTTCTTTTCAAACTTTGGTTTCTGGTACAGAGTGGCCTTTGGTATAGAATTCTTGCGTTTCACCGAAGTTGATATTGATGGATGCCTATTGAAATAAGCACGTAAATCAGAGAATTCTGCTCCAGGTGTCTCTGTTTGAGATACCATCAACTTTTCTTGCTTGGATCTTGAAATTTGCAAGTTTGAAAGATCTTGACTGGTCCCCATAGGGGTTGGCAAGACACCTCTTTGATCAGTATTCCTTTCCATAGCAGAGATTTGAAGACCTCTGTTTAAAGGAGTGGAATCTGACACATCTTCCTCTGAGTCATAAACTAGGGAAGTTTAAGAAAAGACCAAAGGGTGCTTTCCTTTATTTTGTAGAGGGTTAGCTAAGAAGCGTTTTTCTCTGTTTTGTTGTGGGCTCACTTTAGGCACAGGTTGTGCCAGTTGAGAAAATATTAAAGGACCCTTCCCTTTGTTCTGTCTAGTTTTTGCACTAGAACATTGTTTCTCCAAGTTCAGAACTGGATAATTGGAAGAGGGAATAGCCAAAAGACTAGTTCCCTTGGGTTGCGCCAGAGCAGCAGACTGCGCCAGAATAACTGACTGCTTGGGTTGCGCCACAGTGCTTTGGGTTACTGGTTGCACCATAGCAATATAGGCTACGGGTTGCGCCTTGGCAGCAACATGGGTAGACTGCCCCTCAGCAACCACTTGAACAGAATGTGCCTTGGCAGTAAAGAGAGTAGTGGACTGCGCACAGGCAGCAGTGAGAGTGGACTGTGCATAGGTAGTAGAAACAGACTGTGCCGGAGCCACAAAGGCAGATTGTACCTTGGCAACAGAAGCAGATTGCGCCAGGGCAACAGCAACCGTAGAGGACTTAGGAGTCCATATGTAGAAGCATAAATAAATTTCATAGACCAAGTCAAAGAAGTTGAGAGCTTTACGCAAGTCAAACTGAGTCAGATTCAAACTTTACGCAGAGATCAAAACAGAGTAAACTCTACGCGAACTACTTTACGCGAGAGCCATCCTCAAACCTTTATGCGGGAGGCAGGCTGTCCACATCGCATTTAAAGCGCATGATACTGTTCTGAAAGAATGATTTTTTGACAGCAAATTGCACAGAAGCCGAGAAGACTTTTTTACACCAAATCTAACACTTGTCGTTTAGCGTGCAGATGGGCTACTTTACGCTCAAGAGACTGCTTCTTTTACGCATGAAAGCTATTCGAGTTTTTACGCTCAAGGCTTTCGTGTGCGTAGAGTTTATTTGAGCTAATTATACGCTCAAGGCTACTTTTCAGCCACTTTACGTAGGAAGTCTATTTTGGGTTATTTTACGCCCAGTCTGATACTTTACGCAGGAAGTTTATTTTGGATTATTTTTACGTCCAATCTTTTTCTGGCTATGTGAGAACGTGGTCTGCATACGTGGCTTTTATACCACACTTATCGAGGAACATGTGTACGTGCTCTTCCCATATTGCTGAAGTTGTGGGACACGTGTCACCATGCGTAGAGACCAAAACTCTACATGGGACACGTGTCATCACGCATAGAGGTTGATTTTCAGTCATGGGTGACAGTTACTTATGTAGAGACCCAATTATGTTGCTTTTTTACGCACAGAGGGTCTAGTCTATAAATAGACTTATTTTTAACAGAAGAAGACATCAAGAGACATATACATAAAAGGAGATTCTGAGAAAACTCATACTTTTAGAGTGATATTCCCAGAAGCATTTCTTCAACTTTTTCTCAAGAACAGGGTGAAGCAAAGCAGGAAAGCATTCGACTGTGCCATCAATGCCGTTGTGTCGATACCTTTCTGGTGACTTAGTTCTTCCGATTGTTCATCTTTTTTAAGCAGTTCTCTTCATCATCATCATGTGGTCCAAGGAACAATGTGATCGCTCTCAGATCAGACTTCCATAGCAATACTTTCTAGAAACAATTTGTACTTTTGTACTTTTTCTTGTTTTCTTTTAAAAGCCAGTTTTAGGCATTTTGTTAAGTGAAACACCACACAATTTTGTTCTTGGTGATAGCCATTGTGCACTTGTTGCTCTTCTTATTGATCATATATTCATAGGCTGTCTGGTTGACTTGAACAACCAGAGTCTTCTGCGTCTTGTCGATCGACGCAACATCACATTGAGTTGTCACCTTCTCATCGGAGGAGAAAGTCATCCCCAACAGAGTTGCCATTTTGTTTATAAAAACAAAAAGTTGTTCTATTAAAAACTTTTGAAAAGTGTACAAAAGTACAATTTGAATTTTGGGAAGTACAACTGTAGGAATCTGATCAGAAGATGATCACTTTATCCCTTGGACTATGTGAACTTGAATACTAGAGCCTCTGTAGAATGTAGCAGCAATTTTGTAAGGGTTCTTGATCTCTGTGATCCTTTAACAATGATTGGAAACTCTATTTATAGAGTTCTGGAAATAACTGTTTTAGCAGTTATTCTGATGTGTGCGAGACTGGGTTGCGCCAACCTGATGTTGCACCAACTTTCATTCAGTTAATCAATCGTGTACTAATTGTATTTAGACGCGTGGCATCATGTGATTGAGATACGCGTGGTCGTGTATAGAATAGTAGACACGTCTTGAGATATTAGTGGTATGTATGCCACGTCATCCTGTTTTAGAATGTAAGTTGTCTCAACTTCATCAGGTCGCACGAGCTTCGGTCAACAAGTCAAACTGCGCCTGATTGGGTTGTACCTAGGCACAACTGAATGGATAGGCACGTGGCAGCTTAAAAAGAAGTTTATTCAGATTGTGCAAAGGCGCAACTAAGGAATTTGTTTAGATTGCACCTAGGCGCAACTCATAAGATGTGCAGGACAGTTGTCAATCCAATCTCCTCGAGCGACACAATTCGAGGGATTCGAAGAGATTTTCTCTATTTACTGTGTTGTCAGTTGTCAGTGCTGTCAGGTAATGATGACCATTAAATGTCAGACGCCACATAGACTTTGGCACAATATGACTGGGCGCAGTCTGATATATGGAGCAACCTAATCAATGGCACAATTTGATCTCTGAGCTTCATATCAATGGCGCAACTTGATTTTTGAGGCACAATTTGATTGTTAAATAGTAACTACATGGCGCAACTTGATTTTTAGGCCCTACAAGTACGAGCCTCAGGGTATGCCAGATTCAGCATTGATTGATACATGCAAAATGAATCTGCGATCAACCATTGTTGTCTTTACAGGCTCTCAATTCACAGATTGGGCCTCATTCATTATAACAGCAGTTTCAGCCGAGACCAATGGTAGATTGGCTCCTGAACATGGGATGATCTTTGCCTCAGAAGACAAAGGAAAGAAAGCCTCTTCAGGTAATAATTCCGGCAATCGTAATAGGAAATGGAAGGAAACCCTAGTGGTTAATCTTTCAAAACCTAAAACGATGCTAAATAATCCAGAGTCTTCCAAACCAAAAAAAGAGTACTCTTTTGATGACAGTGATATCCCAAGGATATTCCAATGTCTTGTGAAGAGTGGCAAACTCCAGATTCCAGAGCCAAAATGACCTAATAAGGTGAATCTAACTGACAATCCCAAGTATTGTATCTATCATAGATACATAAATCATCCTACCAAGGCTTGCTATGTTTTAAAGAAGAAAATCCAAGAGTTGATAAATGCTAATGTCATCGCTTTAACCAGTGATGAGCATACGGTCACAACTAATATAATTTCTCTTCAATTTGGAGGTTTTTCTCTACAGCAAGTTCCAGATGGGTTTGTCCCAATTCCCAAGGCGATAATGAAGATTATGAATCTCCCGCCTGCTAGAGAGAAAAGTGAAGGACTATTGCCTCTCATATTAAAAAATGGTGAAATCATGTGGGTGCACCCTAACTTAGTACCTGAAATGGAAGATGAAAGTAAAACTTCAAAATCCAAGAAAGGTCGAAAAGTCAAAACCTGCAATATGATTTCTCATGTTGTTACTCCAGATCATGATGATTTAGATCATCTTTGGGACGGCATTCCTTTAGAGGATAGGCTGAGGGGTTTGAATATATGTCCTCCAAGTTTGGCTCCTCCTACCAAACTTAAACTTACTCATCGGCAATGGTTAGCAATGAATAGTGTCCCCTTATACAGGGCACAACAAGTCTTTGCTGCTTATGAGAAAGCTCCTATAGGGATTTTTTCTCCTGTCCCTAATACCCATACTCCTGTGGTTACAGAGGTCTCTGTTCCTCCTTCCTCTGTTGAACCATCTATTAAAAGTCCGCTACCCACTCACATGTACATTCAACAATCAGTCCATCTCATAAAAAAGATGGACTATAACTTTCAAAAGGCGGAAGGCTTGAACTATGATAAAGGAATGCGACTTCTTTTACAAATTCAAGGTCAAAAATCTACTGTTGGATTGGGATTTGAGGTCCCTCATAAAAATCCTCGCAAGAAGAAGACTAAGGGAAAGAAGATTAAAACCTGTAATATGGTACTTCAATCTCCTGAGTCTGACGAAAAAACCTTTGCTGGTATGAGATCTGGTAAAAAATACCACAAAGATTATGAGAGAACTTCCAAAGAAGCGGAGGATGTTGCTGAGACACTACCAGTTCAACCATCTCATGTTCCTGCTGAGGCAAGACCTTCTAAACCATCTGTGGTTGAGAAAGGGAAACAGAAAATAGTACGATTTGACGTCCCGCTGAAGTCGGTTTCAAATCAAGGGGTGGTAATAAAGCCCTACAAATCCGATATTCTAGCCCAATTAGCTAATACTCCGGCTAGACTCTCTATCTTTGAGTTGCTTCATATTTCTAAAGAAAGTAGAGAAACTTTGAGCGAAGCTTTGCTACAAGCAGATTCATGCTTGGCTCAACTCAAAAGTCCTGACAATATACCGGTCTCGTGTCCCCAATGTCATAGTGTGATGGAATCAATTCCTAACATTACCTTCACACAAAAAGATATGCTGTTGAAGCATAATAGATACGACAGGCCTCTGTGTTATACAGGGTATATTGATTCTACTGAAATTGACAGGATTTACATTGATCTTGGGTCTTCTATTAGCATTATTCTTCAGAGTATGCTACGACCCTTGAGGATTCCTACTAGTGATTTGACTTACACTAGTACAACAATAGTTGGTTTCAACTCTGGAAAGAGTAAACCATAGGGGAAGATTCGTCTGAAGATTCAAATAGGTGATCTTCGAACTAAGGCGACCTTTTATGTTATCAACTCAGATGTGTCTTACAACATCCTTCTTGGAAGACCGTGGATACATGAGCATAATATTGTGCCTTCAACTCTCCACCAATGCTTCAAGTATGTGCATTCTCAAGAGATTGTGAAGACTGAATTTGCAGATGTCAATCCTTTTAAGGGTGTTGAAACCTATTTCTCTGATTCAATACTCTACAAACAGAAGCATGTGAAAGAAATATCTGATATAGCTGAAGATCGGTCGCCTGCAGAAGATCAATCTGTCTTAGAAGATCCTCCAGAAGATCAACCTTTGAAGATTAATGTCAAAGGTCGAATCCAACCCCAACCTGTCAATGACGAACCTTTGATGATTAAGGTTAAAGGAAGAACTCGAGCTTTGTCTGAGAAATCTGTGAGAATTTCAGTCAAGAGCCAAGTTCAACCTCTCATGATCAAGGTCAAGGGACGTACTTCTCGTACAAATGATCCAGAACCACTGATTATCAACCTTGGCAAGTCTACGCTGAAGACGGATGACGGTCCGTTAATGATCAATCCAAAGCGTATTAGTCAATCTGTAAATAATGTAAATATTGATCATTCTGTACTTTCTCATATTAATGAAGATTTTCTTTTGGAGTATATGGCTATCAAATTTATCGAAAGAATGACTTTATCTGCTGATAATCAAAGTCATCAACATAAAAATGACATAAATACAGAGAAAACCTTATATATTAATCATAAGGAAAAAAATTTCCTCCTCATGTCGATGTTGAACCCTATTCTCAAAGGTTCCTAACATCTTCTCCTTATCTTCTACCTGTTGCTTCATCATCACAAGCTTGTGTAACTTATAGACGTCATGAAGAATCTTATTTTGTGATCCCGTCTAATAAGAAGAACAAGCGCCAAATTGTGTTTAGCTTGGCTAGAAATATCCCTGTTACTCAGACAGATGATCTCAAAGAGAAAGATAAAAGAAGAATCCGAATTGACAAATATAGTCAACAATCTCTTAAGATTATCCAGAATATGGGATACGATTTAAAAACTATGCAAGGTCTCAATCAAGGCAAAGGTAGACGGTTCCCATTATGTGGTGATCCATTTTACCAAAAAACTCGTCATGGGTTGGGATACGATCCATCCTACATGTTTAATGAAGATATACAAGAAGAATTTTTTCCAGTTCTTCACAATCCTCAGATTCTGAAGAAATCCAGTTCATTGAATCTGATACATCCCACATGTATAAAGAAGATATGGAAGAAGAATTATCTTCCAATTTTTTATAATCCTCAAATTCTGGAGAAAACCAATATGTTGAATCTGAGTGCGTCTTTTCAGTCAACATGGTTCAGACAGATGGTGAATCTGAGTCATTTGAAAATGACCCTTGGGCACAACAAATGGATACTCAATGGGAGCTTCGTTTTGAACAGCGACAGCCTCCTACAGAAGATGAAATTGTCCAGATTGACCTTGGAGACGGAACTACGTCTAAGCCGATATTCATCAGTAAAAACCTTTCTAAAGATGAAAAAGAAGAGTTGATAAAGCTGATTAAAGAATATATTGACATCTTTGCATGGAGTTATGAGGATATGCCGGGTCTAGATCCTAAAGTAGCTACTCATAAACTCAATATTCTTCCTAATGCCAAGCCTGTAAAACAACAGCAAAGGCATTTTCGACCAGAAATGATGGATGCAATTGAAGCAGAAGTCAAAAAGCTGATCACATGTGGCTTTGTTCATGAAGAACAACACCCAGACTGGGTTGCCAACATTGTACCCGTCATGAAGAAGAATGGGAAAGTCCGAGTTTGCATAGATTTTTGATATCTTAATACAGCTTGTCCAAAAGACGAATTTCTACTTCCGATTACCGATGTCATGATAGAAAATACATATGGTTTTGAACGCATATATTTCATGGATGGATTTTTAGGATACAATCAAATTAAGATGCATCCAGAAGATGAAAAGTATACCGCTTTCCGTACACCCCTTGGAGTTTACTGCTATATGGTTATGCCGTTTGGTCTGAAAAATGCCGGTGCTACGTATCAACGGGCCATGAGCAATATCTTTCAAGAACATCTACGGAAAACAGTTGAATGTTATGTGGATGATATTACTGTCAAAAGTCGATTAAAAGATGATCATATTCAAGACTTGAAGATAATATTTGAATTGATACGTCAACATCAAGTGAAGATGAATCCTACTAAGTCTTTCTTAGGGATTTCCAGTGGCAAATTTTTGGGATTTGTCATCACTTCTTAAGGTATCCATGTTGATCCTGATAAAATCAAAGCAATTCTTGAAATGCTTCCTCCACATAATCTGAAAGAACTCCGTGGCTTCCAAGGTCGTATTGCTTATATCAGGAGATTTATATCCAATCTTTCTGGGAGATGTCAACCTTTTTCTCGTCTATTAAAGAAAGGTGTATCATTTGTTTGGGATAAAGCATGTCAAAAAGCCTTCAATGACATCAAGCAATACCTTACAAATCCACCTGTTCTGGTACCTCCCGTAGTAGGAAGACCATTTTTACTATATGTTCGAGCCTTAGAATATTCTCTTGGTGCTCTTCTTGCACAGAAAAGTGATAAGGGTCATGAATAAAGAATTTATTATCTTAGCCGAATGATGGTTGGAGCTGGACACAGGTATACTCCTGTAGAGAAAGAATGTCTGGCCTTAGTTTTTGCTGTTCAAAAGACACGACATTACGTGTCAGGACAAACTATTCATGTCATATCAAGAATAAATCCTATTCGGGTATTGATGAGAAGGCCGAGTATTCTTAACTCCAGGTTAGCCACCTGGGTAATGTTGCTTACTCCTTATGATATGGTCTATGTACCTCAAAAATCAGTGAAGTGCAAGCTTTAGTTGATTTCTTAGCAGCTCACCCTATACCTGAAACCTCTAAGCTATATGAGGACATTCCAGATGAAGTCATGGATTGCAACATGACTTTGAGGGATGACATTTGGCAACTATACTTTGATGGAGCATCGTGGGTTGGACCTAAAGGCAATATTATCTCCGGAGTAGGCATCGTCTTAGTCTCTCCTAATAAAATGGTCATATACCGTGCTTATTCTCTTAATGAACCATGTTCCAATAATGTGGCAGAATATAATGCTCTGTTAATTGGTCCTCAAGTAGAAAAATAATTGGACATTGAGTTCCTGGAAGCTTATAGAGACTCTCAACTGATTGTTAATCAGGTCAGAGGGACATATAAAGTCAGAAATTCTGATCTCATTCCCTATCATCAAGTGGTAATCGAATTGGTCCTTTTATTCAAAGGATTCTTCATTGAATTCGTACCACGTTCTCAAAATTTGGAAGCTGATGCTCTTGCTAGTTTAACTGCAGACTTAGCTGTTCCAATCAGAAGACAAAATATTATTACTTTGTTGGATAGAGATCTATTTTGTGTCAAGAATAATTTGCATATCGAACAAAGTTATACTACTGAATCAAATTTCCAACAAAGGGATTGGAGAAGTCCATTTATTGATTATGCGGTCCATGGGATTTTATCTGAAGATCCAAAAGAAGCTGCATCAATCAAAAGACGATCATTTTGATTCTACTACGATTCTTCATTGCATATGTTATATTGTCGTTCTTATGATGGACTTTTGCTGCGTTGTCTCTCTGAGAGTGAAGCTAAGCAAACACTCCGTGAAGCTAAAGATGGTGTCTGCGGTGCTCATCAAACGGGTCCGAAATTACAGGACCGTATTCGAAGAATGGGGTATTATTGGCCTTCCATGATAGCAGATGCTGTGGATTATGCCAGACGGTGTAAAGCATGTCAGATTCATGCCGATTTTATTCATCAACCATCTGAATTTTTACATCCTACGACAGCTTCTTGGCATTTCGAAGCTTGGGGCATGGATATTATTAGTCCGATTAATCCTCCTTCTATTAAAGGCCATCGGTTTATCCTGGCCATAACGGATTATTTCTTTAAATGGACGAAAGCGGTTCCCCTTGTTGAAGTAAAAACATCTAATGTGGTTAGCTTTATCAAACACCATGTCATTTATCATTTTGGGATGCCCCGGAGGATAATTTATGATAATGGACCCCAATTTGCCAGTCAGATATTTTATTGATTTTGTGATAAGAATCGGATTCAGAACTTAGCTTCTACAGCTTACAATCCAGCTGCTAGTGATTTGGCCGAAGCTTTCAACAAAACAATTATTAAACTTTTTAAAAATTTTGTCTCTTCTAATAAACGTGATTGGAATAAAAAAACTTGGAGAATGTTTATGGACTTACCGAACGACAGTCCGAACTCCTACTGGTTTTATACCATTCTCACTGGTTTACGGATGTCAGGCTGTTCTTCCACTAAAAATCTAGATTCCATCTCTTAGAATAGTCATTGCTAATGAGCTAACTACAGAGAATAATGATCGATTGAGACTTCAAGAACTTAAAGGATTAGACGAGAAGCATCTTCAAGCACAACAGCACATCGAGTTATATCAAGCCCGCATATATCAAGCTTTCAACCGTAAAGTTAAAGAGAGGGTATTCAAAGTCGGTGAGCTAGTTCTAGCTGTCCGAAGACCGATGGTGATGACTCATAAGAACAAAGGAAAATTCCAAGCAAAATAGAAAAATCCTTATGTAGTCGAGACAGTATTCTCTAATGGTGCCTATAGGTTGTCTAAACCTAATAGAGATTTGCTTATGATGCCAATTAATGGCAAATTCTTGAAAAAATATTATGTCTGAATTTCTTCTTTTTTCTCCAGCTACCAAGGTTTGGTTAAGCTGATTATTTGTTCTCCTAAAAAAGAATTTTTGATCTTCTGTCTTACCAGCTAATTTTAGAAAGAAGATGATTTATTATTTATCATGTCCTCATGACCTCTGAATAGATATTAAGTTTACTTCTTTTCTTATCTATCATGTCCATATGGCCTCTGAATAGATATTAATCTATTTTCTTTGAGTAATTACAATCTGTCACGTTCATATTACCTCTGATAGTATTGTACACTCTAAAAAGAAAATAAGATTCATTATCTATCATGTCCACATTACCTCTAGATAGATATAATTTATTGAGTTTAGAAGACTTGTCATGTCCATATTACCTCTGATAAGTGTTTTCTATCTCATACCTATTATTTAAATTCAAAATAAATGATAGGGTCACAAAACAATGATTTCATTCATTTCTTATAATATTACAGAAAGGAAAAGACAGAAGAATACAAAATTCTTTATTGATGATACAAAAGAAGAATACAAAATTCTTTCCTAAGGAAGAGCATATACATCTTCGAGCAGTTTTTGCAGCTCTGCTAGACGCTTCTCATGAGAATTCAATACAATAGCAGTAGCTATAGATCGTCGGGCTTCTGGAGTACAGAGATGAGAGAGTTCGGCAAAAGTAGCTATCATTTTATCCTTGGCATCATCAAGGGTTTTAATGACAGCTTCAGCACCAAAAACCTTCTCTTCCAAAATTGAGCTCTGGTCAAATGTTGGTCTCTAGTTGCAATTATCTACTCTCTTTCTGCCTTCAAGCGAAGCAACTCCGCCTTAACTTCACTAATTCTATCATCTTGCTGATGAATTCTCATGTTTGAAGTCTCATAGGCTTCTTTATGCATCTCCAGAAGGGGTTTATTTTCATTCAATAAAGCTTTCTCTTTGGCGACTTTGCTGTTGTACTCCTGGAGAGATTCATTGAAAATAGTCTCCCGAGTGATGTATTCAGCTGATAAAGCATCATACTCGGTTTGGATGAGACTTTTAAGAGTTTCACTTGACAGCCTTAGATATTCTTTAATAGGCTGTTCAAGTCCTTCCACTACCTTCTCCAAAGCTGCGGCTCTCTCAGTGTCATTAAATGTAGCAACATTCCTGATCGTGAGAGCAATTGCAGCCTTCAAGATTTCATAATTAAGGCCCTTCTTCAGGACCATCTTGATCAAAGCTGCCAAGGTTTTGTGGAAAGTTTCAGTATGGATCTCAACTAAGGGATTCATTTCGGCATTAGAGCTCGGCGTGGCAGCAAGGTCTACCAAATCTCTCTTCTGAAGACTGGAAGCAGATGTTGTTGTTGCCCTGGTAGCAAGTTGAGTTAAAGCAATTGTTGATGTTGCTACCATGGCTGATTGATCTCCAGGAGCTTTAGAAACAATATCTTCAGCACTTTTATGGATTATTTCTCCAGCCATTTCTGGAGCTGAAACTACTTGAGTTTTAGTGGCGGTGATTGTTGTGGTAGGAATGGTGATTGTATCGGGTTCAGACACTGTCTTCTCAAGAACTTGTGCCGGATCAGTAGCAACAACTGGGGATGTTATTACTACGTCTCCGATTTCGGTTGATGAGTTGACAATATCTTCATCACCTTCGTTGGTTGCAAGCGCTTCAACTTCTGGGAGGATTTCAGTTGCTGTTGGTTCTTCTGCAACTACTTCTTCATCTGCAGCTGGCTCTTCTGCAGTTAATTCTTCTTCTCTGTTTTCAGCAAGAGAAGGCAATTTTTGCTAAGCCTCTACTACAGGCTCTTGTTGTATCTCTGTAGATGGAGAATATTCTTCTTAGACAGTATCTTCTTTTGAAGAAGAACTCTCTTCTTCAGACTCCGTTTCAATAGTTTCCTGAGGAGGAGGAGGAGCCACAGGCTTTACTGTAGTGATGACACCTACAAAGATTAAGCAAAATAAGTTAATATACAAAATCATAATACATAATTTTTTATAGATCTGGTGTAATTTATATTTACCTGGAGTAGGTGCAGGACGTGCCAAGAGCGAGTCATAAGAGATTTGGACGTCTCAAGAGATTTGGATTCCTTCACTTAGGAAGTACCTTCATGAGTTACCTCAAGATGAAATCCAAAATCAGTACCTGGTGTAATTTATATTTACCTGGAGTAGGTTCAGGACGTCTCAAGAGATTTAGAAACTTCTTGAGGTAACTCATGAAGGTACTTCCTAAGTGAAGGAATCCAAAATTAGTAGACTAACACAGGAATATGAATCTTTTAAGATAAAATCCGGTAAGTCAATTACATAGATGTTCACACGTTTCCTTGATATTACTAATCCTTTACAATCTCTTGGTAAGGATTACAGCAATCATGAGAAGATCAAAAAAGTGCTACGGGCTCTAACCAAGAACTGGAACCCAAAGGCAACAGCAATCATTGAAGGAAACGATCTCACCACCATGTCTCTGAAAACACTGATGGGCAATGTAGTGCCCCATTCTGCGAAGTCAATCGGAGGAATCGAAACGCCGACGGCGTTCGGACTTAGCCTTGCAACGGCGACTCGAAGACATCGCTCAGGTGGGGCAGTTTCGGTGAACTTGCCTCATCTCAGCCTTCACTTAATAATTTGTGTGTTTTCAACTTGCACAAGTAGGCTTAATAATAAAAGAGACGAATCCACATAGCTAAAGGGAATTATTCCGACGGATCGAATCGAGTTTAGAACATGGAAAACGTCCCACGGTCGGATTAGAGTTGGTGTACGGTGTTCTTTGAAAACGACACTCGATCCTTCGTCCCGTGGCTTGGGAGAAGGAAAGTTGGTATTCGACACAAACAATGAGTTAGCCTAAGTGAATAGACGTCGCCCGCATAAATGTTCGATAAAGCATGCACGTTTCCACTGCGCAAGGCTTGGCATAACCTTGGTTCGTCCCTCGGGTTAAGTTGTAGGCTTGAGTAAGTTAGGCAAAGTTATGCCGATCGACCTAAGCCATTCCAAGTGTCGTCCCGCTCTTTCTGCGGTAGTCAAGTTAAATAGTCCCACGATCTCAAGGGCCATCATATAACGTATGACTTGGGTGATAGCATCGTGTAGGACAGAAGTCAGTTAAAGGCACGAGCCACGGTTGACACGATGTAAAGATTAGCTACGGTCTATGGCACTTAAGGGACACGTTTTGTTCAAGTTAAGTTAGAAGGCTACGTAGTAGTCGTTCCCTCGAGCTCAAAGAAGTATACGAGGCGGTCCCTCGGTTGGGAGTCACGCGTTCCTATACACATTAAGATGTTTGAGGCGGTCCCTCAGTTGGGAGTCTCACGGTCCCGATGTATGTTACGCAAAGTATAGTTTAGAGCACGAGTTGCTAAGGATTATTTCCAGTCGTACCAACAAATTAGGCCATGCATTTACGTGAGTCTAGATGTCTCGTAGGTGCAAGGTCATTGGACACCTTGTTGACAAGGATTTCTGCCTAGACTGGTTATACGCCGGGGCACCGGGCTCAGTCATCCTAGGGGGTAGACGTTATAGCAGCGCATGCTTTTATTGCGTGGGTAGTCGGGAGCTTTCAACGGGGCTCGCTACCTGCGCTGAAGGACCCGCCGCCTACCCGAGCTATGTCCGCGATGGCTTGTCATGCCAGTGGCCTTTCATATAGATAATTGGCGTGCTAAGCGGCGAATCCGCATGCACGGTGTCGGTCATAACAAAGGAAGTGTAACCACAATATGCGTTGAATGGTGAAATGTGTGCTCGGTTGCACCCAAGGTATTATAAAGCCTGCGATTCGGCTATACGTAAAGGCACGTGCTTCGGCACGAGATATGGCGTCGTGCTTGAGTTCTCAACACCGGTTCCACAAGTCGGGTTAGCCGTTGCGAGTTAAGTCGAGAAGGGCCGTAGGGCAACTTTGGTTATGTCATATTGAGTTTCTGGGTACGACCTCGAGATGTAAGGCCTGGCCGCGTTGTCAAAACACGAGTATAGTCAAGACTAAGCGAGGAGGCACTGCGTCGGTGATACTAAAGCACGAATCGAGTTCATTGCACGACCGAGTCGTTACGTCCCAAAGTATGGCACGAAAGGCAAGCACGAGGCGATAAGTTGACGTTATTGGAACGAGAAGGTCTAGCGGTGAAGTATGAGTACACTATTAGTGCAAGGCACGGTGATGGTCTAGAGACACAAAATAGACCAAGGCGTCGGTCCCAAAATCGATCCTAAGGCAAGATTAGAAAGACAATCGTAAAGGGGCTTGTATTGCACAAAGTAAAATAAATGTGTCAGTTTTGTATGGGTGGGCGAGGAGCTCACTCCACCAGTACTGTTGAGTACTGACACCCACACAGTTTCTATGTGCAGGCACAGGTAGAAGCTCGTGGCGCGGAGCTCGCTTGGATGCGTCGAGGCACGGAGTTCCTTGGTGATTCGAAGCGTGCGGCCGCATGGATCGAAGACTTATACGGGACATAATGTATGGACATCGCCTTTCGAAAGCTTCCGCTGGATTCAAGTATGGTAATCGAGAGATGAGAGAGAGCAGAGTGACTTGTAAAATGAGAGAAAAGTGAGCACGAAAGACTTGTAATTTGGCCTTGCGCCCACAAATGTAATCTTGTATTCAATATCAATAAAAGAGTTTCTTTTGAATGACTTTGTTCATGTGTGCTTGTTCTAATTTCTGCTGCGTATTCAATGTTTCTGCTTGGGACTTCTGAACGACGACCCCGTCGCCGCCGATGTAATCGGCCGTTATGAAACTGCCTTGCACGAGCGCAATCTAGGCTCGTGCGGCATCACGTCTTAGCAAGGACGATCGCTCCTACGGGAGTGGGGCGTGACATAATGGTAGCAGAGCTCGGCTTTACGTCCTTGACTATCGATTGAATTTTTTAACTCCGTTGTTTTCGCGAACTCTGAATGTTGCTTCCGCAAGTTGTTATCGTTGGTGCGCTCTCTCTCAAACGTCCCTCGGCATGTCCATACAATAAGTCTAATATTTTCAAAAGCTCATACAAGTATTCAATCGAATGCATCAATAGGTGATGGCCTTTGGGTTGAATGGTGACGACCTTGAGTTGATAGAAAACACGTGCTAAATTTAGCAGGTCGCGTGCGTGCCTAACGAGTCCTACGTCGACATTACCAAATGAGCATGAAAACTCGGAGTATAGTCCGCACGGGATGGTTATGCGGCACAACTTAGTCCGCGTGTCGCGCACCTCGACCTTTTGGTGCAAGCGAGTTGCGAGCGATATTAAGTACCGCTCGGTCGGGAACGAAACTACACTTAGAGTGACTATCGATAGAGTGCTATCGAGCGGCGATAAAATCTATGTGATATAGATGAGCGTGCTTGAAATTCGAGGAATGTTTCGAACGGGATCCAAAGAAGTCGATTTTGATTCGAATGATAGTTTTGAGGATTTGTAGAATGACTTGACCCTGAGTGGTGTATGGACGTTATAGTAATTGTTCGAGCGAAACTAGAGGATTTACGGATAGTGCGAGTATGTCGACAAGCGATGATATCGCAAAGCCTTAGAACGAGTAGCGCTTAGTTGGTCATGATTCGAGAATCAGAAACGAGATATCGTTCAGACGATTTGTGAACGGTAATACGAGTTACGAAATGGTTGAATGGAGATTCTGAACGATAAAATAAATGGATGACTTGATCGAAGAAATCGATACGGATCGTATACAAAAAGTTAGCACGACATGTAGATAGCGTACACGAAATGTTCGATCTTAAAGTTACACAAACGACTCTGAGGATTGAAATCGATGTTGCTCGATGGTTTGAGTTAGCAAGGAATGATGCGAATTAAGAAAATATGTTAGTCGATGACTTAAGATAGACTGATAAACGATACGTGAATTTGGGTTGAAGAAATTGATGTTGTGAACGATTTGAGGGATAATAATCGAACTTGAAATTGAATATCGAGGATATTATCCAGTCGGACGATAGCATCATTCGCACGATTCGAAATTTGTTGCAAAGAAAGATCGTCAGGTTACGCATATCATCGATTGTATTAAGGTGTATCAAAGATCGATATGCGAAAACTCGGGGGTACTCTGACATGGTGAATGACAATCGTACAAGTGTTATCGTTCTGATGGATGCAATACTTAGGATCTTGATTGAAACGAATGTTGGGTGAAAGAAATCGTATTTTGATGGTTGCGTTGATAACCGCAACGTCGACGTTCTTATCTTGCGCGAGCGCAACTCTAGCCTCGCACATGCGTTGCGTCGGATTTGGGACGATCGTTCCGCGTGAGCGCTGACATGGTGATTCATGTCGCGGGAATAATAGAACTCGAAAAATCAGGACGCGGCAACTTTGATTGTCTGGACTTGTTGGTTTGATGCGAAGGAGAACTTGAGAATGTTAGGACTTGCGATTGGTGATTGAATGAAACTTGAGGATTGAGTAGGTCTAATCTATACATCGAGAATGAACTAGTCGAGACACAAACAAGAGTTACGTCCCGATGAGAATGAATATCTCGCGGGAGCGTGCATGGTGATTCGTGCCCACCGTGGATAATCGGACTCGCGTGAGATCGGAGCGTGGCATACTGTTAAGTCAGACGACCTTGTGATCGATTACGTGAATTGGAATAGATGATTTCGAAAACGTGAAATGTGAATTACGGTTTAGAGATGAATTGTGTCATAGCGTGCTTGATTTAAGAATGAATGATAGGTGAATTAATGTCGAACGTGTTCGAAGAGATAAACTATACGAAACGGCCTGATGAACGAACGATATTGATATGACGTGGGATCGGTTGAAACATGATTTATCGTAGGATGGTTTTACTGAACGACTCGGACCCCGTACGACGAATATTGGGATATGCGTAGGAAATCGATGCTCGATGTTTAGAAATCGAAGTGATGCGAGCTTGGGTAGAAAATCCCGTACCATCGATTTGGTTTGACCTTAGGATGGGGTCAGTGTTGATATCGTTGTTTGGGAACTATGATTCCAATACTGATGGTTTGACCTTGGCCTAAAGACGTAGCCTAGCGGTTAGGCAGACGTTCCGACGTGAAGCGATAGAAATTGTGGAGGCACCACTCGCGAGTCTCGGCTGACATGCATGTATATCAGGGACGCCCGAATATGTGCACGATCTGACTCGAGTGGTGATGGCAGATTCTTTATTACGAGGCTTGGCTGAAATGCATGTATTTTGGGAACGCCTGGAATATGTGCACGATCCAACTAAGTGATATGTTGAATCAAGAGAGACTTGAGGAACGGAAAAGTGTCGAGGATCTTAAAATCGTAAGTTTCGAAGAAATGTTGATGGTAATGCGATCATTGATTTGATACGAGTTCGAATATTGGTTGATCGGTTGGTGTGCCTTACGACTAAGTTAGCGATAAGCACGAGCGTGGCTTGGAATTGAAGAAACGCGTATGCGGAGTGTGTACGATTAAGTCTTAGCCATAGAAATGGTAGGATAGTTTGCCTTCAGGAAAGTCTCGAGGACGAGACTTGTTCTGAGTGGTGTATGTTGTAGTGCCCCGTTCCGCGAAGTCAATCGGGGAATCAAAACGCCGACGGCGTTCGGACTTAGCCTTGCAACGGCGACTCGAAGACATCGCTTAGGTGGGGTAGTTTCGGGGAACTTGCCTCATCTCAGCCTTCACTTAATAATTCGTGTGTTTTCAACTTGCACAAGTAGGCTTAATAATAAAAGAGACGAATCCACATAGCTAAAGGAAATTATCCCGACGGATCGAATCGAGTTTAGAACATAGAAAATGTCCTACGGTCGGATTAGAGTTGGTGCACGGTGTGCTTTGAAAACGACACTCGATCCTTCGTCCCATGGCTTGGGAGAAGGAAAGTTGGTATTCGACACAAACGATGAGTTAGCCTAAGTGAATAGGCGTCGCCCGCGTAAATGCTCGATAAAGTATGCACGTTTCCACTACACAAGGCTTGGCATAGCCTTGGCTCGTCCCTCGGGTTAAGTTGTAGGCTTGAGTAAGTTAGGCAAAGTTATGCCGATAGACCTAAGCCATTCCAACTGTCATCCCGCTCTTTCTGCGGTTATCAAGTTAAATAGTCCCACGATCTCAAGGGCCGTCATATAACGTATGACTTGGGTGATAGCGTCGTGTAGGACAGAAGTTAGTTAAAGGCACGAGCCACGGTTAGCACGATGTAAAGATTAGCCACGGTCTATGGCACTTAAGGGACACGTTTTGTTCAAGTTAAGTTGGAAGGCTACGTAGTAGTCGTTCCCTCGAGCTCAAAGAAGTATACGAGGCGGTCCCTCGGTTGGGAGTCTCGCATTCCTATACACATTAAGATGTTTGAGGCGGTCCCTCGGTTGGGAGTCTCACGGTCCCGATGTACGTTACGCAAAGTATAGTTCAGAGCACGAGTTGCTAAGGATTGTTTCCAGTCGTACCAACAAATTAGGCCATGCATTTACGTGAGTCTAGATGTCTCGTAGGTGCGTGGTCATTGGACACCTTGTCGACAAGGATTTCTGCCTAGACTGGTTATACGTCGGGGCACCGGGCCCAGTCATCCTAGGGGGTAGACGTTATAGCAGCGCATGCTTTTATTGCGTGGGTAGTCAGGGGCTTTCAACGGGGCTCGCTACCTACGCTGAAGGACCCGCCGCCTACCCGAGCTATGTCTGCGATGGCTTGTCATGCCAGTGGCCTTTCATATAGATAATTGGCGTGCTAAGCGGCGAATCCGCATGCACGGTGTCGGTCATAACAAAGAAAGTATAACCATGGTATGTGTTGAATGGTGAAATGTGTGCTCGGTTGCACCCAAGGTATTATAAAGCCTGCGATTCGGCTATACATAAAGGCACGTGCTTCGACACGAGATATGGTGTCGTGCTTGAGTTCTCAACACCGGTTCCACAAGTCGGGTTAGCCGTTGCGAGTTAAGTCGAGAAGGGCCGTAGGGCAACTTTGGTTATGTCATGTTGCGTTTCTGGGCACGACCTCGAGATGTAAGGCCTGGCCGCGTTGTCAAAACAAGAGTATAGTCAAGACTAAGCGAGGAGGCACTGCATCGGTGATACTAAAGCACGAATCGAGTTCATTGCACGACCGAGTCGTTACGTCCCAAAGTATGGCACGAAAGGTAAGCACGAGGCGATAAGTTGACGTTATTGGAACGAGAAGGTCTAGCGGTGAAGTATGAGTACACTATTAGTGCAAGGCACAGTGACGGTCTAGAGACACAAAATAGACCAAGGCGTCGGTCCTAAAATCGATCCTAAGGCAAGATTAGAAAGACAATCGTAATGGGGCTTGTATTGCACAAAGTAAAATAAATGTGTCGGTTTTGTATGGGTGGGCGAGGAGCTCACTCCACCAGTACTGTTGAGTACTGACACCCACACAGTTTCTATGTGCAGGCACAGGTAGAAGCTCGTGGCGCGGAGCTCGCTTGGATGCGTCGAGGCACGAAGTTCTTTGGCGATTCGAAGCGTACGGCCGCATGGATCGAAGACTTATACGGGACATAATGTATGGACATCGCCTTCCGAAAGCTTTCGCTGGATTCAAGTATGGTAATCGAGAGATGAGAGAGAGCAGAGTGACTTGTAAAATGAGAAAAAAGTGAGCACGAGAGACTTGTAATTTGGCCTTGCGCCCACAAATGTAATCTTGTATTCAATATCAATAAAAGAGTTTCTTTTGAATGACTTTGTTTATGTGTGCTTGTTCTAATTTCCGCTGCGTATTCAATGTTTCTGCTTGGGACTTCTGAGCGACGACCCCGTCGCCGCCGATGCAATCGGCTGTTATGAAACTGCCTTGCACGAGCACAATCTAGGCTCGTGCGGCATCATGCCTTAGCGAGGACGATCGCTCCTACGGGAGCGGGACGTGACAGGCAAGCTCATGACCCATGAACTTGATCTGCAAGAGTTTGAAGAAGCAACTCTAAAAGAAAAATCTATTACCTTCAAAGCTCAAGCCAGAAAATCAACATGCAATGATTCGGATGAAGAATCATCAAGTGGTGATGAACAAGTCCTACTAGTAAAGAACTCCAGGAAATTCCTAAATTTTGAGAAATCAAACAAAAGGAAGGGAGATATCCAAGAAAGCAATGAAGATGAAACTATATGCTTTGGATGCAAGAAGTCAGGGCACATGAAGAAGGACTGCCCAACTTCAAAGAAAAGCAGTCCATATGATAGATCAAGATCAAGAAGAAAAGCAACAACCAGTCGAAAGTATGCTAACAGAAGCATCTGACATGAAAGTGATGCCAGTGATACAAAGAAAGAAGACAGACCCTGCAAAAATGCCAATGTCTGTCTTATGGCGTTTGAGAAGGTATCCTCAAACCCTCTATATGATGATTTTACTTTCGATGAATTAGAAAATGCCTTTAGCGAATTACTTGAAGAACACAGAACTGTGCTTGACAAGTATAAGCAATCTCAAAAAAAGATTAAGGCATACACAACCGAGATAGCTAGACTGTCCAATCTTATTGAAGATATTAAAGAGATGTCTACTACCGGTAACACGGAGGAGATAGCCAAACTCAAAGTAGACTATCATGAGGCTATCCTCAAGGTTGACAATAAAGAAAGAGACTATGTCAAAATACAAGAGTTATATGACATAGAGAAGAAGAAGCACTTAGTCACAGAACAAAGACTCTCAGATATGACTACTAGATATGAAGAGTCTGTTGCACTTTCTAAAAAGTTAGAAATCAAGTTAGGCAAACAGGCAATACATGTGACACAGCCTAAGTTTAGTCCTAATGCTAAACATACACCTAAGAGGACTAAAAATCAGAAAGCACGGAAGAAACACGACTATCATCATGCTTTCACTTATAGGTTTTCCAAGAAACCAAACAAGCATGTCAACACAGATTCAACCACTACTGGTTCTAAACTAACTTGCACTTATTGTGGTACACATGGACACATATCACAGTATTGCTTGGCAAGGAAATTTGTTGACAATCACACTTTATTCTGGAGACCTAAAACTAATCAAAATGGACCCTTCAGTAAATGGGTACCAAAGGATTCATCTACTTATTTTGTAGGTGGACCCTCAACCCTCTCATGCTAAAAGCAAGTGGATTCGCGATAGCGGATGTTTGCGGCACGTGACTGGTGATGCATCTTTGTTTGCCACGCTATCGATGAAGAAAGAAGGATACGTATCCTTCAGAAATAATTTGAGAGGTGATATTATTGGTAATGGCATTGTCGGTATTTCTCCTTATCCAGTAATAAAGGATGTTTGTCTAGTAACAGAATTGAAACATAACCTTCTGAGCATAAGTCATTTGGCTGATAATGGTTATGGTATCAATTTTGTGAAAGACAAATGTACCATATATGATATGTCATCTGGTGATCACGTATATAAAAGGATTAGAGAAGACAACATTTATGTTTTCTTTTTGGATAGTACTAATAATGGAGGAAGATGCCTAGTAGCTAATCTTGATGAAAGTTGGCTATGGCACATGAGACTAGGGCATGCAAATATGGATACTATCTCACGACTAAACACTAAGAAGTTGGTAAAAGGACTCCCCGAGATTCCATTTAAGAGAGATATGGTATGTGCTGACTGTGAAAAGAACAAAGCACATAGGTCTTCATTTAAATCCATCAACGCTGTAAGTACTTCTAGACCTTTGCAGTTGATTCATATGGATTTATTTGGTCCTAGTAGAGTCGCTAGTCTTAGCGGTAAGCTCTACGCTTTTGTAATTGTTGATGATTTCTCTCGCTTTACATGGGTTTATTTTTTATCAAACAAAAGTGATGCTATTTTTGAATTTCAGATATTTTTCAAAAAGGTACAAAATAAAAAAAGGCTTCATGATTACTCGTATCCGAAGTGATCATGGTGGCAAATTCGTAAATTCTGATTTCAAAGAGTTTTGTGATGATAGTGGATATTACCACGAATTTTCTTGTCCTAGAACTTCCCAACAGAATGGTGTTGTGAAGCGGAAGAACCGTACTCTAAGCGAAATGGCTAGAGTCATGCTGAATCAGCATAATCTTCCTAAGTATTTTTGGGCAGAAGCTGTTAGCACAGCCTGTCATGTTTTAAATAGGGTGTTAATTCGACCTATCTCGAAGAAAACACCATGAACTTTGGTTTGGAAGGATTCCAAACATTTCTTACTTTAAAGTTTTTGGATGTCGCTGCTTTATCCTGAACACCAAGGATAATTTGGGTAAGTTCGACTCTAAAGCAGATGAAGGAATATTTTTCGGATATGCTGCTAAGAGTAAGGGATATAGAATTTTTAATAAAAGATCTATAATTGTTGAAGAATCAATTAACGTTACTTTTGATGAGCTCAATAGTCACATATCTAGCGATAGTGATGATGAAGATGTACAAGCAAAAACTGAGAAGAGTTCTATGGAAGATCTGACTCAAAAATTTGATTCATTAAAGTTCTTACCAGATCATCCAGAGACACTCATCACAGGTGATGTATCAAAAGGTAAAAGTAGACGCTCCTCTCTTAGGGATTCTGAAATAGCAGCAAATATAGCTTTTATTTCTCAAATAGAACCTAAGAATATAGATGATGCTTTTTCTAATGAGTTTTGGATTGATGCCATGCAAGAGGAACTAAATCAATTTGAGAGAAACCAAGTTTGGAAACTCGTTCCTAAACATATTGGTCAATCAATAATTGGTACCAAATGGGTGTTCCAAAATAAACTTAGTGAAGATGGACAAGTTCTACGCAATAAAGTACGTCTAGTGGCACAAGGTTATAATCAAGAAGAAGGTATTGATTATGATGAGACATATGCTCCTGTTGCTAGACTAGAAGCCATCCGCATGTTTTGTGCATTTGCACGCTTTAATGATTTTAAATTATTTCAAATGGACGTGAAGAGTGCATTTTTGAACGGATTTTTAAAAGAGAGAGTTTTTGTGAAACAACCCCCTGTTTTTGAAGATTTTTAAAAACCTTATCACGTCTTCAAGCTTAAAAAAGCACTCTATGGACTCAAACAGGCACCTCGTGCTTGGTATGAACGCCTAAGTGCCTTCTTACTTGATAATAGTTTTTCAAAAAGAAGAGTTGATACAACTTTGTTTATCAAATCTTTAAATGGTGACATTCTTCTTGTGAAAATTTATGTAGATGACATTATATTCGGTACTACTAATGAAAAACTTTGTCAAGATTTTGCTAAGTGTATGCAGAGTGAATTTGAGATGAGTATGATGGGAGAGCTAAACTTCTTCCTAGGACTTCAGATCAAATAACACTCAAAGGGAACATTCATCAACCAAGCTAAGTACACGAAGAACATACTGAAAAAGTACGACTTCGATAATGTAAAGCCAATCGGGACTCCAATGGCTACATCCATAAAGCTTGATTCTGATAAAAGTGGCAAACCTGTCGACCAGCATAAGTATCGAGGTATGATTGGTAGTTTATTATATTTAACTGCTAGTCGCCCTGATATTATGTTCAGTGTTTGTATTTGTGCACGTTACCAGGCAAATCCTAAGGAATCACACCTAAGTGCCGTTAAGCGTATCTTCCGATACCTTAAAGGAACTTCTATAGTCGGCTTGTGGTATCCTAAAACCAAATCCTTTGACCTAATAGGTTACTCGGATGCGGATTTTGCAAGATGCAAAGTAGATCGTAAAAGTACCAGCGGTACGTGTCATTTCCTAGGAAAGGCTTTAGTCTCTTGGTTTAGCAAGAAGCAAAATTTTATAGCATTGTCAACTACTAAAGCTGAGTATATCGCCGCAGGACGTTGCTGTGCTCAAATTTTGTGGATGAAGCAAACCTTAGAAGACTACAATCTGTACTACACTAAGATTCCTATTTATTGTGATAACACTACCACCATTAATCTGACTAAGAACCCTGTTTGTCACTCACGCACAAAACACATTGAGATACGTCATCACTTTTTACGTGATCATCAACAACATAGAGATATCTGCTTAGAGTTCATTGACACAGATCATCAACTAGCAGACATTTTCACAAAACTACTGGCGGAAGACCGTTTTAACATAATGAGGCGAGAGCTCGGTATACTTGAATTTTTAGATTCATAGTGTAGTATGGTAATTAAATTTAATTTTATGACCCGAAACTTCATAATTTATTTAACGAAAATTATTTTTTGGTACAAGCCTACAAAGGGTTTGTCTGTCACCACGACTACGGTCGAAGCGAAGCGGTATTTAAGAGTTCCCGGGTGAACCTCCGTTAGCTGGAACAGTACCCCTACAGATAACCCAAAAATAATAAATATAGAAGTCAAAAAGTCATAAAGTTACAGTTTAAACTACCAAAACTGCATTTATTACCTCGGAAATACAAGTAGCCGAACTCGGACCAAACTCTGACCGAGTTTGGGCCGAGTTCGGTCGGCGCTGTTCAGCTTCCAGAACCGAACAGCCGACCCTAACCCCTTTATAAACCCTTCTTCTCCTCATCTTTTTCACACAACTATTCATAAAAAACTTCCTACTTCTCCCAAAACTCCTTCCTACTCATTCCCTTCAAGATTTCTAGGAGATCCATTGGGCTACTCAACTTCATTCGCTTCCTCCTCTTCCAAGGTACTTCAATTTCCTTTTCTTCTTATCTACGGCTCCCAAACGTCAGAGAAGACAAGGTGATCCCTCATAAGCAGGGTCTTCCTCGTCTGACTACGTTCCTACTAGTCTTTTTAGTCCAGCTAGACTATCAGGTTCAGATGACTTTGATTCTGATTTATTTCCTGATAAGGAATTTTCTGACCTATGGTTTGATTCATTCTCTGGTCGCAAAATTTGTGTTGGAGCTTTTGTTAACTTTACTATTTTTCTGAGTATGCTCCCACTTTTGACCATCTCGGATATCGTGATTTTTTGAAGTAGCCGAGAATATTTTCGACAATGTTGTCCGTATGTTTTACTACAACTTGCAGGTAAAACCAAATGACAACTTCTATTCTTGCGTTGCTGGGCAATAATTGGAGTTCAGCGCCACTGACATCAGTGAATATTTTTATATTCCTGATGTGGGTGAAGCTCTTGTGGATATCCATCATATCCAATTTCTAGAGGATGTCACTCTTAACTCTTTCAAAGAACTGATTTTCCATCTACACCCACTTCCTAGAAGAGTCTTTTCAAGAAACCTTAACCAAAATTTTTATGAACTCCATCGTTTCATTTTCTCTGTTCTCCTTCCAAAGAAAGGATCATCTGACGAAATTACTTTCTTAGAGCTGTCTGCTATGTATCATATACATTTTGGCATTCCTTTTTCTATCCCCAAGACCATGATGGCCTGGATGCTGAACTACAGAAATGTAGGATGCAACCTGGTCTATCCTATGCACTTGGCCTCCATCTTTCGCAGGTTTGATATTGATCTTCAAACCCGTGCCTACTCCTCCACTCCCATAGAGCTCACCAGATCTCGTAGATACCCTACTCCACCTCTACCTCCTGGAGCTCAGCCTGCTCCAGATGCTGATGCTGAGGCTCCTCCTCTTGATGCTGCTCCAGCTCATGCTTCAGCCCCTGCTTCGGGTTTTGACGCAAGATTTTATCAGAGATTTGATGACTTTGTTGCTCTCTCTACGCAACATCATCAGAGCTATCTCGACTCGAAGTTCCGCCATATCTACCAGGCTCAGGTGTTACGGAATGGGATTGCTGATCTTCATTGGAGTCTCTCACAGGAACCATCACATCCCGTGACTATCCTTCCTCACCCAGGCTTCCCAGGCCCCAGGTTCGGAGATGAGGCGTCTTTCCCTTACTTCGATCCTACTGCAGCCTACTTTCCTCCAAATGCTCCTGGCGGTGACGACCCCACTATGTGATGCGGACTCAGCTGGTGGACAGTGGATAGGATGTTAGATGATGATCTATGCTATGATGTAGTTTGCATTTTGCTATGTCTAAACTTCTTAGTGAGACATTGTTATGCATGATTTATTTCAGTACTAGTTATCTTTTTATGCACTTTGTATTATTTTTGTATCTCTTTAGCTTCATTTTGTCTATTTGTGTTGAAAATTGTTGGCTTCACACATTACGGGGGAGCCAAAGTGATTTTTATATTGACAAAGGGGAAGAAAGAGTACATACCAAAAATCAAAAATCCAAAAGCAAATCCATTACAAAATCAACCATGTATTGTTCAAGTATATTTTATTTGTTCTATTTTTTTAGATATTTTGGTATAGACTCAAGTTTATCAATTATCAAAATAGGGGAGATTGTAGGCCCATTCCATGGTCACATCCGATTTTAATAATCGACATGAACTTAAGTCAATACACAAAATATACGAACTGCTGCTAATCATTTCAGGACATCTGAAATCAATATCAATGAGCGTCATACTGCATCATCAATCATATAAATCATCAATCTAAAGATTACTTTTAATGGGATCCAGTCCGAGCCATTTTACAATTTATTATGTATTTTATTTTTATTGAGTTTAGGATTTAAATTGTAAGATCGACTAGGTAATACTGGCTTAGGTTAATCTCAGTCCACATTTCTAAAAAGCCTACCTATTCCCATTTCATCTTTACCAAAAGTTTAAAATTATTTTTGCAACAAAATTTGACAAATATTTCAAAATTCTCCTAGACAGAACTTAAAATCGAGTTCGGCCCGAGTTCGGTCCGAACTCTGCCCGAGTTCGGTCAGTTTGAATTCAAATGTCCGTTGCCTCCAAATCTACATGCAACATACATATGCAAAATATTTGCATCAGAACTCTGCCAGAACTCTGCTCGAGTTCGGTCCCAGAAAACACCTATAAATAGGAGAGAGTTTTTTTATTTCAAATCACTCATTCATTCTTCATCTTCTCTTCTCTATTCGAAGTGTTTTCACCTAATCAAAAGCTTTCAAATCACACCTATACTCCTCTTAGCCAAAAGCTAGTAATATCTACTTCGATCTAGAGTCTTTTGGTGTTCGAGAGTTGTAAAGAGGTTGTTCAAAGTACAACAATTATCCTTGTTGTGGAGTCGGCCATGCGCTCGTCACCAAGCACGGTGTTGTAAAGTTGGTTGTGCACTTGTCACCAAGCACGGTGTTGTAAGAGACTGCAAGCTCTCAATTAGCTTATGCCTTAGTGGATTAACATCGAGCAAGAGTACTCGAGACTGGATTAGCCCTCTTAGAGGGATACCAGTATACATCGCTGTGTCACTGTGTTTGATCTCTCTATATCTTGCCTTACATTTACTGTCTCTTATTTACTGCCATAGTTTAAAATTTAAATTGGTGATTATTTTCTGCTGCACACGCACACACACTCTATTCACCCCCCTCTAGAGGTGCTCAACAGTCCTACATCATGGATATGGAGGTGGATGACGATGATATGGTCGACGCGGTAGCCCGTGCGTACATGTTGTTCGTCCTAGGAACGGTCGGTATTTCGGACAAGTCTGAAATATCGATACATGCTAGGTACATGCTCAATTTATCTCAATTAGATGACTTCATTGATATATCTGGGGAAGCGGTATCCTTGCCAATCTTTACCGCGAGCTCGGCATCGCATCCTGTGTCGGGACTAAGACAATGGCCGGCTGTCAGACTCTGCTACATGTAAGAAAACTTCTAACAATTTAATCTCGTATACTTTATTTTGTTCTTTATTTTTTGACTATTCATTTATAAATTGAATAGGTATGGATATACGAGCACTTTTCGATGCTCAGACGGGGTGACCTGAACCCATAGTATTGAAAACCTTCCTAGAGTGTCTCAATGGAGGCCATCCCAGTTGGAAACCAAAAATTGGCAAACATTGGCTTTCATTCGTGAAGTACTAGACAATTTGGTGCCAGAAGAGGTACTAAATTTTGACTTACTTTTTCATGTTAATTTTGTTTTGTTGTTAACTGTTTTCCTACAGATTTTTTAGAATCCATACCGGGATTTACGCGAGCAGAATCGTGAGGTCCAACCAGTTTCTTTATTTTATGGCATGATCATATGCTATAAGATCACGGAGCCGTACATGCCCGATAGTGTACTTCGTTAGTTTGGCTTCGTGCAAACTGTGTCGAAGCGCATACTATGAATGTTGGAGCCTCCATACGGAACCCAACCTTTAAATTACAAACCGGCGGATTTCGACCGGGTGACCAACTTTTACTCCGAGTGGCAACGACATGTACTTCGGGAATATGAAAGACGACCGATCACCATGATGGCTGACTGTAGCGAGGACTACATGTCGTACTTCCTGGGGGTCGAACATCCTAAATTGTCGAACCCTACAAACCTGGGTCCCGTGGCCGTCGGAGCTATTGGAGCTCTTTCTTCCAAAAATATCTTGTATGCTTGGTTGGTGAGGATGGTGAGTTTCGTATTTGTAATTAGACTGAGATTTCCATATTTGTAGACTTAATTCACTTATACTTTTATTTACAGTCTAAAAAGGCGAAGGAATTGGCCAAGACACTCCGGAGAGGTTGCCAAAGTAACACTAGTATCGCGGTCGCCAACAAGCTTGATCGCATCGACGACGTTGTCGAGTTCCCCTTCATGAATAATATGGAGTCTCGTTCAAAGGCCCGACATGATATGTAGTTGGATGTTCACGCATAAGTTGGATGTAATCTGGATGTTTTTGTAAGGATATTTTGGTCGTTTGAAAACTTGAAGGATATTTTTGTTGTTTGGAAACTTAAGTTGTTGGGTAGACTTTTGAAGGATATGTAGTTGTTATTTATGTTATTTTTTTGAAGTTGGATATTTTGAAGGATATGTAGTTGTCTGATATATAGTTGTGATTTATGTTGTTATTTATGTACTTGTTGGATATGTAGTTGTCTGATATGTAGTTGTTATTTATGTTTGGAAACTTAAGTTGTTGGCCAAGCTTGAGGAGTGTTTGTAAAGTGTCTGATATGTAGTTGTGATTTAGTATTAGGACTGCCACACTCCTGGCAGTCCCACACTCCTGGTAGTTCTATACTAAAGTAGGACTGCGAGGGGTGTGACAGTCCTAATTGAAACTCGCTCTGATGAGAGTTTCAAATTGAAACTCTCTGTCACAACAAGTTTTAATTAGGACTACCAGCACCCTGGCAGTCCTATTTATAAGTCTCTGTGATGAGAGTTTCAAACTGAAACTCTCTGTCATAGAGAGTTTTAATTAGGACTTCCAGCACCCTGGCAGTCCTACACTTATGCAGGACTGCCAGGGTGCTGGCAGTCATAAATGAAACTCTCTGTCACAGCAAGTTTCAATTAGGATTGCCAGCACCCTGGCAGTCCTACTTAAGTGTAGGACTGCCAGGGTCCTGGCATTCCTATTTATAAGTCTCTGTGATGAGTTTCAAATTGAAACTCTCTGTCACAGAGAGTTTCAAATAGGACTGCCAGCACCCTGGCAGTCCTACACTTAAGTAGGACTGCCAGGGTGCTGGCAGTCCTATTTGAAACTCCTTGTGATAGCAAGTTTCAATTAGGACTGCCAGCACCCTGGCAGTCCTACTTAAGTGTAGGACTGCCAGCACCCTGGCAGTCCTACTTAAGTGTAGGACTGCCAGGGGGTGGCAGTCCTATTTATAAGTCTCTGTGATGAATTTTAAATTGAAACTCTCTGTCACAGAGAGTTTCATACTTGCACACAGGTAAACACATATAACACAGAAAGCACACAGGTAAACACATATAACATACTGAACTTCATATTTCACTGTATACAAAAGAGGTACTCAATATAGGTAAGTCCAATACGTGAAATTTACTGTATACAAAATTTACTCCATATAGGTTAGTGGACTTCATATTTTACTATATAAAAAAGTGATCCTCCATATACAAAATGTCAAACTGCAAATATATCCATACTAAGTCGATTTCGACGTCGTAGTGGTCAGCAGGTAAGTCTCTTGGCTCCTCAAACTTGTAACCCCGCTTTCTCGATTTTATGGAATTTTAAAATCTTTTATGATATTTTAATAAATTTAATTCAAGTTTTGTTTTACCATTTATAATTCATGGATATATAAATATTGGAAAGGTTTTACTTTAGTATCTTGATTAATTAATTAACCAATTGAGAGTAGCTAACTTGGAGTGTTCTCCAAGAATTCTAACAAACCTATAACAAACTTCTAAAAACTTTTGGGGTGGAATGTGCAATTAAACAATTGTTATAAAGCTATTTGCATAAATTTCCTTTCTTTCCAATTCTATATATATATATATATATATATATATATATATATATATATATATATATATATATATATATATATATATATATATATATATATTCCAGTGAGAGAGAGTGTGGCTGAGTTCATCACTCATCTTCTCCATAAAATTTTCCTCTATCCCTAATGTTTCTCCCGGTCGAAACCCTAACCCTAACCCTAAATTCTTTGGAGCTGGCGACGACGATGGCGGTGGGCTTCTTCTCCAGAAGTAACTAAGGCTCCGCTGATTTTCTGGCGACGACGAGGCGATCTCGCTGGTGGCGGAGGTCTCCAGCTCGACGTGAGGTGGAAGGGGCTAGACGAGGTCAACTTCTCCGGTGGCGAGGTAACTACTCCCGACGGCTAGTCGGTTCCTTCTCTGGTGGCGCTTGATCTACTCTGATCGGCGACTATTCTCCGGCAAATGGTCATTTTTTCTCAGCAGCGGTGAACGATGGCTAGGCGTTATTTCGTTCTTATTGATGGCACGTTAGGCGATCAACCGACAACGAGCGTCGGCGATGACAAGTTCTTCCAGGGGAGCTCGAGCACGTGCAACGATGACTTCTCGGCGGCGATGATCAGTAGGAGTGACGGATCAACTCCGGTGAGTGTTCCTTCGTTGTTTTTTTCTATTCTTGAGTCGATCGATCGATCAGATCAAGGGAGATCGATCTAGTTCCAACCGATTCTTGATTTGTTTTGGATCAACTTTGATACTGTTGATAAATTCATGTTTGGTAATTTCCTTCAATCGGATTTATTGATGAATTGAAGCTATCCTTCCGTTTTGAACGTCAGGTGTTTGATGATTCATTCCTAAGGAAGTATCGAGTAGTTTTGGATGCGCATTGTCAGTATCCGACATGAGGGGACACATCCTCGATTTCGGTTGAGTTCAATTCCAGGTAATTACATTATCTTTCTATTTGATTTCTGAATCATTACTCCTTTTTTGATTTCGAATGTATTGTCAGGACCGGTTGACTGTAGCTTGGATTGTGATTAGCTGTGTTCTGTGTACGTATCTGTGATGGCGTTCGTATCTGAGTACGGGTGCGTGACTAGTGTGCGTGTCCGAGTGTGACATAGAGACATGGACCAGTGTTGTAGTTGATGGCTTGGATTTAATTTCATTCTTGTAATGAAGACTTGTTGACCCTTGACTCTGCCTGCTGCTGGAATTGTATAATACTTTGTAGAGATCTTGCAATATAGTTGTATAATGTTATAGTTTGTTTGCTAAGTTCTGAATTTTCATCTTGAGTTATATTTTGAGGTGATACTTAATTTGGTGAAATTCAATTAGAGTTGGGTTAGCATGACAAACCAAATAGTGTAAGTGTTTGAGTTTTTTTTCCTTTTTCTGTTGGTTGACTTGGTACAGAAATTTGAATTGGGATGGCAGTTGTATATTAAACAGGTTGTTGGGGTCAAGTTGACCAAGCTATGTTTTGGGGAAATTTTGATTTCAATCAAGAAATCACTATTATTGAATATGAACAAAGTTCAGTATATATATATATATATATATATATATATATATATATATATATATATATATATATATATATATATATATATATATATATATATATATTAGTTTGGGACCGGAAGGATAATCTGGTTATAGGCCGACAGGAGTCATGCATACTATGTTGCTTTTATTTAGTAAATGTTGTAGTATCATTATTATGTGGCAATGAAGTTTGGTTGACTAATGTTAGTTTATTATTTTAGTTTATAGCAGTTAGCATCCATGACCATTTCCAATATATTTTAACTACTTCTTTTAGTAGATTATGCTATATGGTACATAGCAAACCAGTAGTCAAATTATCTATATTATTGGTTATGCCAGGACATAGTATAATTCTATAAAATTTGTTAAATCCATTTATATTAAATTAATTAGATTAATTGTAGCAAGATAATTAGCTGGTGAGATGACACTGTTTAGAACTTAACCAACTTGTACCTACTAGCAGAAGGATATCCAGCTCTTTTACCTACCCTTGATTAACCGGAACAAGGCAAGTACATTCTATGGTTCATGTTCATTTACATTCATATCCTATACTTTTCTTATGACACGTCATGACACGATATCTTGTACTCTTGTACTTTATGTTCTTGTACTTACTTGTGTTGGGGAGGGAAAATACACTAGCTATGTAACCAAACCCAGGTTCTGATTTTCATGTAGATAGCTTAGGCCTCGTACCGTACACGCGGGTCCTAAGTCGTACCTGTAGGAGCGTAAAAAGTACTGCATGGACCAAGTCAAAGAAGTTGAGAACTTTACGCAAGTCAAACAGAGTCAGACTCAGATTTTACGCAGAGAGCAAAAAAGGTCAAACTCTACGCGAGCTACTTTACGCGAGAGCTATTCTCAAAGCTTTTTACGCGAGGGACAGGCTGTCAGATCATGCATTTAATGCGCGTGGTACTGTTCTGACATAATCATTTTCTTACAGCGGACAGTAAAGAAGTCGAGAAGATTTTATTTACACCAAACACAACATTTGTCGTTTAGTGTGCAGATAGGCTACTTTACGCTCAAGGCTGTTGTGTGTATAAAGTTTATTTGAGCTAATTTTACGCTTAAGGCTACTTTTCAGCCACTTTACGCGGGAAGTCTATTTTGGGCTATTTTACGCCCAGTCTGCTACTTTACGCAGGATGTATATTTTGGGTTATTTTTACGCCCGATCTTTTCTGGCTATAGGAGGACGTGGTCTGCTTACGTGGCTTTCATGCCACACTTATCGAAGAACGTGTGTACGTGCTCTCCCCATTTTGTTGAAGTAGTGGGACATGTGTCACCATGCGAAGAGATCAAAACTCTACTTAGGACACGTGTCATTACGCGTAAAGGTTGATTCTCATCGCGGATGACAGTTGCCAAACTTTCTTGCTTTTTACGCACAGAGGGTCTAGTCTATAAATAGACTTATTTTTAAATACAAGACATGAAGAGAAGAGAGACATGAGAGGAGATTCTGAGAAAACTCATACTTTCAGAGTGATATTCCCAGAAGCATTTCTTCAACTTTTTTCAAGAACAAGGTGAAGCAAAGCAGGAAAGCATTCGACTGTGCCATCAGTGCCGTTGCTCGATACTTTTCTGGTGACTTAGTTCTTCCGATTGTTCGTCTTCTTCAAGCAGTTTTCTTCATCATCATCGTATGGTCCACGAAACAAAGTGATTGCTCTCAGATCAGACTTCCATAGCAATACTTCCCAGAACAATTTGTACTTTTTCTAGTTTTCTTTCAAAAGCTAATTTTAGGTATTTTGTTAAGTGAAACAAAATGGCGACTCTGTTGGGGACGACCTTCTCCTCTGATGAGAAAGCAATTGCTCAATATGATAATGTGTCGGTCGGATCGACAAAGAAGACTCTGGTTGTTCACTTCGACCAGACTACATACGAAGAAATGCTCCGAACTGGGGGTAGTACTCGCTGCTCCAATGTTCAGAAATCGTGGAAGGCGCAAAAAGTTTGGATTCCTAAGTCCAAAGCATCCTCGGAACTCCCTACTGTCTCTGAATTCAAAGGAATCCTTCCCACTCCTGTTATAGAGGCTCCCATCTGTGACGATGCAGTCTCTACTTCAATGATACACTCTGTGCGTAAAAATTAGTCTCCTGTCTGTGATGTGGTAGACTCCCAAGCTTTACGCTCTGCGCGTAAAAATCAGTTTCCCGTCTGTGATGTGGTAGACACCCAAACTTTACGCTCTATGCGTAAAGGAAAATCTTCCATCTGTGACGTGGTAGATATTCAAGTTTTGCGCTCTACGCGTAAAGGTAAATCTCCTGTCGGTGACAGCATAGATAAAGTTCACAATGATGTCCTTACATCTAAAGTGAATTTGCCTGCACGCATGCAACGTAAAAACATGAATTCTATTGTTGGTAAAACTTCAGTTTTTCACCAACAACCTTCTTACACTGCTTTACGCAAGGTACCAAACCTTCAGATTACGCATAATACTGATGGAGTCCTTTGTGCACAAAAATCGTAAGATTTACGCACGCAACTCCAGGCGCGTAAAAATGTACAATTTGGTTCTGCTAATGCAGCCAGTAATCTTCTTTATACACAAGGGACTAAACGTTTCTCTGTCCCAAATATAATAAAGAAGACTACTCCCTCTACTCCTTCTGATTTACGCGAGTTACTCATACAAAAGCGTAAAAATAGAAAATCTCCTGTGACATTCCCCAAAGAAGATCAACATTGCGAGTGTCACCAGATTGTAATCAAGTGTTGCTGTTCGGCTTCTAAACGGTCAGTTTTTGATCGATTAAGCTACAATGTGCCTCAGCAGCAAGTTGATGACCAAGAACATGAGTTATCTTATGCATCAGTCAACATGGCATCTCATACCAACAGAGGATGACGTCCAAGACGCAATTCGTCCCAGACTCCAGGCTAACAACAATTCAACTGACTCCTTGATACTTTTGAAGGGGTATATCAGAATACTCGATCAAGAGTTCAAAGATCGGTTCAATCTTCAGATTCAGAAGCTGGAGGTACCCAGTCGTTGGAGTCAGAAACTGATAAATGTTGATTCATACCTCTATACCAATCCCTCTATATGCTCAAGGGAGGTTGAATCCTATGCTATCGGAGATGAACCGGAGACGTCAACTGCTAATACAGAGTAACGTCTTTCTGTAGTTGAACAATCACTGAAGGACATGTTTGCCATGATGTAAAGTATACATCAAATAATAATGACTCAGCAAACTGTTCAGTCGGCAGTGATAACACTGGTTCAGGTAGCAGCACAAACTCAAGATAGTCAAGGGGTTGATACAACCTTGACTAATCTTACTCAAGAGCCTGCTATCAATCAAAATTCTGCAGTTCCAGATCCTCTCATTCCAGAAGATGTACCACCTCCGGTGGGGGTCATGGTACATCCAACAACTATTCAATCGAATGTGCTTCCTCAAACTAGTGAAGCTATTCAAGCAGTGCGTGAACTAAAAGTACAGTTTGAAGTCCTGAAGCACAAAGATCCGCTTCAGAGGTTAGGGATTAAGCAACCTTATCCTCATCACTGGAATGATGTACCTTTTCCTCTAAAATTCAAGACACAATCGATGGTATTATTTGATGGAAAGGCTTCTTCCAGTCAATATATCAATTATTTTGATATTATGACTGTACATTTGCAGAAGAATGATGCTCTTCTCACACGAGTTTTTATTGGGTGTTTGACGGGTTCAGCTTATGACTGGTATCGCAGTCTGCCCGACAATTGCATATCGTCTTTTGACAAATTTAAAGCAATGTTTCTCTCCCGCTTCTATGAAGGAGGCATGGACATGAATATGTCCTCCTTAATAGAAATCAAACAAAAGGAGAAGGAAGATACCCGGATATTTATCGAACGTTTCCGACAGACAACTTTGAAAATGCCTCCGGGTATGCCAGATTCAGCATTGATTGACACATGCAAGATGAATCTGAGACCAACTATTGCTGTCTTCACAGGCTCTCAATTTACAGATTGGGCCTCGTTCATTATAGCAGCAGTTTCAGCCGAGACCAATGGTAGGTTGGCTCGTGAACATGGGATGATCTTTGCTTCAGAAGACAAAGGAAAGAAAGGCTCTTCTGCTAATAATTTCGGCAATCGCAATGGGAAGGGGAAGGAAACCTTAGTGGTTAATCTTTTAAAACCCAAAACGACGCCAAATAATCAAGAGTCTTCCAAACCAAAAGAAGAATACTCTTTTGATGATAGTGATATCCCAGGGATATTCCAATGTCTTGTGAAGAGTAGCAAACTCCAGATTCCAGAGCCAAAAAAGGCCTAATGAGGTGAATCTGACTGACAATCCCAAATATTGTATCTATCATAGATACATAAATTATCCTACCAAGGCTTGCTACGTCTTAAAGAAAAAATCCAGGACTTGATAAATGCCAATGCCATCGCTTTAACCAATGATGAGCATACGGTCACAATTAATATGATTTCTCTTCAAATTGGAGGTTTTCCTCCACAGCAAGTTCCAGATGGGATTGTCCAAATTCCTAAGGCGACAATGAAGATTGTAAATCTCCCGCCTGCTAGAGAGCAAAATGAAGGATTATTGCCTATCACATTAAAAAATGGTGAAATCATGTGGGTACATCCTGACTTAGTACCTGAAATGGAAGATGAAGGTAAAACTTTAAAATCCAAGAAAGGTAGAAAAGTCAAAACCTGCAATATAATTTCTCATGTTGTTATTCCAGATCATGATGATTTGGATCATCTTTGGGATGGCATTCCTTTGGAGGATAGACTGAGGGGTTTGAATATATGCCCTCCAAGTTTTGTTCCTCCTACCAAACTCAAGCTTACTCATCGGCAATGGTTAGCAATGAGTAGTGTCCCTTTATACAGGGCACAACAAGTCTTTGCCGCTTATGAGAAAGCTCCTGTAAGGATTTTTTCCTCCTATCCCGAACACTCTTTCTCCTGTGGCTACAGAGGTTTCTATTTCTCCTTCTCCTGTGGCTATAGAAGTTTCTGTTCCTTCTTCCTCTGCTGAATCATCTATGGAAAGTCCGCTACCCACTCATTTGTATAGTCAACAATCAGTCCATCTCATAAAAAAGATGGGCTATGACTTTCAGAAAGCGGAAGGCTTGAACTATGATAAAGGAATGCGACTTCCTTTACAAATTCTAAGTAAAAAATCTACTGTTGGATTGGGTTTTGGGGTCCCTCATAAAAATCCTCGCAAGAAGAAGACTAAGGAAAAGAAGAACAAAACCTGTAATATGGTACTTTATTCTCTTGAGTCTGAAGAAGAAACCTTTGCTGGTACGAGATCTGGAAAAGAGTACCACAAAGATTATGAGGGAACTTCGAAAGAAGCGGAGGACATTGTTGAAACACTTTCAGCTCAACCATCTCGTGCAGGCAAGACCCATCTCACCTAGTAGAGTTGCAAAAGTTCTTGTTGAACTTATATACAACTCCATCAGAGCCAAGAACAGATTACTGTTCATCGGTATACCCTGGCTCGTAGAGGCTACCGCTTTATACAGGCCGATGGCTTCCAGGTCTGTCTTGAAATGCTTCATGATCCAGGCACTGAGCTGAATCCAGTTCTGATTATATGGAGTCAACCACCCTGGTAGCCTAGGGTTGGCCTGAGGATATAATACTGCAGCCCTTATGAATTTGTTAATAAATATTGGGGTCTACACCGGCTGGATCAGAGCCGAATCTTCACTCGGTGTGAATCCAGACAGAAGACCGGAGAATGGGACGACACCACCACTAGGAGCACTGATGTGGTAGCCCATTTTATTGGCTCTATACCTCTTGAAAATGATCCTTTCCGGCCTACCATGACTGCTGGGAGTCAGGTTCCATAGCATTTGTCGAGGATGGGTGGCATGGACAAATACGGATAGGGGATAATCCCTGGGCATGTCTGGGAGGTACATTGCCCTCTCTCCAAACTTGAACACCCAGGACTCCTTCTTGGGGTGTGTTTGTGACTGGAAATCTATCGCATCCCCGAACAAGAAGGCTGGCTTCAAAAATTGTTGGTCATCTAGCGATACCAATAATTCTCCATTTATCATAGACAATAGCATCCTGTCCCCCTGGGCAGCTATCAGCTGTTGTCTCCCTTCAGGGTATTCTGGATTTGACTGAGGGACTTCACGTGGGACAATTTTTCCAAGTAATTTGTGCCCAAAATACCAGCTGGTGAGCCGAATATTTCTGCAAGTGGGTGAATTTGTAAGTCCATTGTCAAAAGAAAAAAAAAATCAAGTTAGTAAAAATCTAATTTAAATTTTTACGCAGATGACTTGGTCTAAATTTTACGCATAAAGATTAAAGACTCTGACTATGCAAATTTACGCTTACGTGCAAAAATTAAAGTTTATAAAAATTTCAAAGTGTAAAAGTTCTTTGTTTTTACGCAAAGTTTTTCACTTGTTAATTTTTACGCTGACACATATTGATGTGAGCGTATTTTGAACTTTACGCTGGCACGTGCTGACGTGAGCATAGTTTAATTTTTACGCTGGCACATATTGATGTGAGCGTATTTTGATTTTTACGCTGGCACGTGATGACGTGAGCATAGTTTAATTTTTTACGCTGGCACATATTGATGTGAGCGTATTTTGATTTTTACACTGGCACGTATAGACGTGAGCGTATATTTTTATTTTTACGCTGACACGTATAACGTGGGCGTATTTTATTATTTTAAATTCTACGCTAACACTTATAAACGTGGGCATGAAGTTTTCGAGTCTTCTTCTCCGGCGAGTTCACGGCCGAAAGTAGTGCTCTACCTTTCATGGCCGGAGCCACAGCGGGGTTGGTACGACGGGGTGCCACTGATAAGGGGATGGTGGCTTCTGCGCGGTCGGTCGTCGATGAAGCTGCGACGGGTTTCTTACCCTTGCTGCCGGCGGCGGTCTTGCTCTTGGGGGCCATGGATTTGAGTTGAGATTTCGAAGAAAGAACAGTAAAGAAGTTCGGGATTGCAGAGGACGAGTAAAGTTCTCTATGTACTCGAAGAGCTCTATTTATAGAAATTTTTTGAAATCGGTTCAAATTCCCAAAATTTGCGCCCGACTGTTGGGTATCCCGAATTTTACGCAGATGACCGTTGGGTATCCCGAATTTTACGCAGACTATTGAATATCTCGAATTTTACGCTTCTATTCAAAGTATTTCAAATTTTGAAATAATTTGAAAAGTTTGAAGGGGGTCTTGTAGGAGCATAAAAAGTACTGCATGGACCATGTCAAAGAAGTTGAGAACTTTATGCAAGTCAAACAGAGTCAGACTCAGATTTTACGCAGAGAGCAAAGTCAAACTCTACGCGAGCTACTTTACGCGAGAGTCATTCTCAAAGCTTTTTACGCGAGGGACAGGCTGTCAGATCATGCATTTAATACGCGTGATACTATTCTGACATAATCATTCTCTAACAGCGGACAGCACAGAAGTCGAGAAGATTTGATATACACCAAACCCAACACTTATCGCTTAGTGTGCAGATGGGCTACTTTACGCTCAAGAGATTGCTTCTTTTACGCACGAAAGCTTTTTGAGCTTTTACGCTCAAGGCTGTTGTGTGCGTAAAGTTTATTTGAGCTAATTTTACGCTCAAGGCTACTTTTCAGCCACTTTACGCGAGAAGTCTATTTTGGGCTATTTTACGCCCAGTCTACTACTTTACGCAGGAAGTATGTTTTGGGTCATTTTTACGCCCGATCTTTTCTGGCTATAGGAGGACGTGGTCTGCTTACGTGGTTTTCATGCCACACTTATCGAAGAACGTGTGTACGTGCTCTCTCCATTTTGTTGAAGTAGTGGGACACATGTCACCATGCGTAGAGATCAAAACTCTACTTGGGACACGTGTTATTATGCATAAAGGTTGATTCTCATCGTGGATAACAGTTGCCAAACTTTGTTGCTTTTTACGCACAGAGGGTCTAGTCTATAAATAGACTTATTTTTAAATACAAGACATGAAGAGAAGAGAGACAAGAGAGGAGATTCTGAGAAAACTCATACTTTCAGAGTGATATTCCCAGAAGCATTTCTTCAACTTTTTATCAAGAATAAGGTGAAGCAAAGCAGGAAAGCATTCGACTGCGCCATCAGTGTCGTTGCTCGATACCTTTCTGGTGACTTAGTTCTTCCGATTGTTCGTCTTCTTCAAGCAGTTTTCTTCATCATCATCGTATGGTCCAAGGAACAAAGTGATTGCTCTCAGATCAGACTTCCATGGCAATACTTTCCAGAACAATTTGTACTTTTTTTAGTTTTCTTTCAAAAGCCAATTTTAGGCATTTTGTTAAGTAAAACAGTACCGATATTCATATACTCCTGTACATATTCCTGTACTCACCCAGTCGGTCACATAGGCTAGTTCTATTTTAAATATTGTGCACATGTCATGTCTTGTACTTCAGGTTCATGGTTTACATTTATGTACTTACATTCTTGTACCTTCATGTTCTTTTCCTGTACTTTATATTTCATGTTCTCCTGTACCCATTTTTATATCATGATGTTCTTGTTCATTACCTAGAATTATACTTTGCTTCGCTCCTGACTGGATATGTTGCAGGTATACTTGCAGGATATTATTCTATCTTATGGGCCAGAGCCCGAGATCTTAGCTGAGCAGGATGTTGACATGACTTAACTAAAGGCTTCAGGTTTAGACTGTTTAGCTTTACTCCTAGATATGGTTTTAGTGTTCATAGCATATTTCATTCTTGTTGACTCTGGTATCTTTACTTTATATGGACTTGTGGATTATGGTGATCTTTCTGGGATCGTTTATAGATGCTATGATTTGTACTTATTCATATTGACTTGTTAGTTTCCCTAGCTTGGTACAGCTTACTACGTTGAGTCTTCCAACGTAGGCTGGGCGTGTCCGACTCGTGTTCGATTATTCGGAAGCGGGTCATGACATATTTTTAGTGGTGGCCCATGCAGGTCTGTCCTAATAGTACCTAGGTATTAGAGTGCTATTGGGGGACTTGTTAAAACTAGATAAACTTGATCACAGCATAGGAAATCGGATACATTGGGTATATTGATATTCTATAAACACTTGTTTTAGGATTAGGACATTTTAACAGTTTTCTACTTTTCAGATAATTCAAGCACGCAACACCGGAACGGTTGATCCACCTACACCTGAGGTTTCGAGCCTCAACTACTTTCTATCGCCCTACTATCCCCATGGGTAGTACACTGTTGACGAAGACATTTTAAGAGTTCCTTGACACCCAGAGGGAGCATGCCGTCCTTTTCCAATCCAGACTTGTAGATACACTTTTTGAGCCAGGGAAGACTTCTGACTTCCAGACTCTCAGACCTTTGGACTTCTTCGACACCGAACGCATATCTTGTACCGAGGAGCAGGTCGAGAACCTGGAGCCACCACTTAAAGTCATCCAAGTCACAGAGGATCCAACTCCTCTAAAGATTGGAGCCACCAGCCAGGAGATTCAGAATGTAGCACGGACAATAGAACGAGACAGAAAGCAGAAGACCCGGAGAGACAAGAAGACTTATGACAGGGATAATAACTACTGTGGATCCGCAACGCGTCGCAATACTCAGACAATGTTTCTTTAGCCCCAGCGGGAGATTCAGATCCAACCAACGATCATTTGCAATTTCTGCCACCTCTCAGGACACTACTATGAAGAATGCCGCAAAAGACGGAGGCTATGCTTGTACTATGGATCGCTTACCCACCAAGTCAAGGATTGTCCGGAGACCGCTGACCACACTGCCCAAGGACGAGCACGACGAGCACCAGAACTACAGTAAGGAAGACCCATCTCTCCAAATTCAGCAATCACATGGAGCACTACCACAGGGACCAGTCTACGTCAGGACAGTTGAAGATTGAAGAGATTCCAGTCCCGGAGGAATACTGAAGATAGACTGAAGATAGAAGACTTCTGATCATTTCTTGAAACTTCTTGTTTTCTATTTTGAAACCTTGGTGGATATTCGAAACTTATTTCGAGATATTGTTTCCTATTCGTTGTTCGATACTCCTCCATCCACTCTTCGTAACCTTGCTTTCTTTTCGAGATCCTACTCAGAATTCTGTTTTCTATTCAGAACTTGTTACAATTCGTAAATTTTGTTTTCTCCTCGAGGTTCAGTTTCCTATTCGGGACTTGTTGGAATTTGATTTTTATTCGATATTTGCTTCTATTCACCATTCAAGACATCGTTTGAAAACTTCGTTTCAAATCTGAGGTTTTGACCTGTTCCTTATATAAGATTTTGTTTCCTATTCGTGGCTTATTTTCTATTTTAGAAATTGTTCTGTTCACAACTTTGTTTCGATCTTGTCCCCTATTTGAGATATCGCTTGTTTCATGGATACTTGTTTCCTTTTCACCCATTGATTCTCTTTTTCTATTCGTAACTTTGCTTCCATTCGAGATTTTAAGATCATGTTTCCTATTTAGAGACTTTGTTTTCGTTCGTGACTTTGTCTCAAATTCAAGATTTTTCAGACTTTGAAACTTCAGTTCCTATTCGCGACTCGTTGAGACCTTGTTCCCTATTCGATACCTTGTTTCCTCATCAAGATTTTCTATTCGAGATTTTATTTTCTAATCACGACTTTGTTGATATTGGTTCTCTATTTGAGACATTGTATCCTATTGGAGGTTTGTTTTTCCTTCGAGATTTTGTCTGAGATTTTGTAGTTATTTGAGATATTGTTGAACCATGTTTCCAATACGAGACTTTATTCCTTATTTTGAGACTTTGTCCTCTACCTGATACCTTGCTTCTATGCTACTTTTGGGACTTCGTTTCCTATCCAAGATTACGTTCCAAATACGGGATCTTGTTACCATCCCGGTTTTCATTTGAGATTTTGGTTACTATTTGAAGCTTCGTTTCCTGTTCGAGATTTAAAATCTCCTTGTTTATCCCTTTTAGTACCCGCTACTCATTTTTGGATCTTTTGTTGCTTCTTAGTACCTAGGAAAACTTATTTTGCAAAGGACATATAACATCATTTTCTATCATGATTTAGAACTCATATTGGATTACTACGAACCCTTTGGAAATTCCATGGACAAGGTTGAGAGAATATTTGACTATCTATTATGACGTGGCAGTTGTGCGCTGCAACCATTATCTGGATTATGGAGACTGAGGATTCACTACAGCCAGCTGCACCCTGGCGAGGCATGAACTCCAAGTTGAAGTAATTTCAGACATTCATAGGTTTTCAGGTATTATTGAGACTTTGTCCTAAACCCTTCATATTTGGATCTCTTGAGTTGCTTCGTTAATAATTGTTTGAAAATGGATAAAGTTGATATATTATTCGGTAACATATCGTTATTTAAGTCATGGAACTGAAAGTTCACTGCAGCCAGACATACACTGGCGAGACAGAAATTCTAAGTAAAGTGACTTCAAATATCTATATGTTCTCAGATACCATAGAGACTATTCTCTTTTCGTATGATTATTGATTTTTCGAAAATCACAAATCCTTGTACTTTCACCTTGATTTGACACTAGCATCTTCCTGGAAGACTCTATACACCCTCTTGATCAATCTTGGCAAATTCTTTTTGCATCTTATGGATAAATCATTTGATTTTCTCAATAAATCGTACTTATACTTCGATTGTGTTTTATTTAAACTTCGATTTTGATCATGTCTATCTAACCATGACTTTCCTATCTTGTTATAGACCACTTGTGCTAAACTCTTGATTTTGATCGTACTTAACAGATCGTGCCTTTATGGTTTTATGTCTCTAAGTCATAATTACAACTTCATCCCACCTCGTGCCTGTTTGATCCTCGATCGTTGTCAAAGCGTGTTATTTCAACGTCTTATGTTCTACTTGGTCTTAAGGTTCAGAGCGTCGAAGAGTTGTACAGGATCGGCAGAAGCACTGGACGGACAGCAGTAGACGACCTTTTGATTTCACAGTTGAAACATGGTGTTCCTGAAGATCCCGCCGACCAGAGGTACTATCCGATTTGTCAGATCGGATTGGAAAAGTTGCGTATCGATTAACGCTTCCTGCTAGTCTAGAGGGAGTACATGATGTCTTTCACGTGTTCCAGCTCCGTCGCTATATTCCTAACCCGAGCCATGTTGTCGATCATTCAGAGTTAGAGGTGGGCCCGAGCTTGCCCTATGAGGAGCAGTCAGTGGAGATCCTTAACTGAAGAGAGAAGCAGTTGCGAAACCAGATGATCTCGCTTGTTAGAGTAATGTGGAAATACCACTCTCCAAGAGAGTCCATGTGGGAGTGCGAGGATGAGATGCGGGAGCGTTATCTTAGCTTGTTTGTTTGAGCATGTTTTGCTTTGCAATAAAAGTTTTGAAATCAATAAAATAGCTGCAATTATTGTGAATAAATTTTGTTCTTGGTGATTGTTTGTCCTTCAATTTCTAGGACAAAATTATTTTAAGGGGGAGAGATTTGTAACCCCGCTTTCTCGATTTTATGGAATTTTAAAATATTTTATGATATTTTAATAAATTTAATTAAAGTTTTGTTTTATCATTTATAATTCATGGATATATAAATATTGGAAAGGTTTTACTTTAGCATCTTGATTAATTAATTAACCAATTGAGAGTAGCTAACTTGGAGTGTTCTCCAAGAATTCTAACAAACCTATAACAAACTTCTAACAACTTTTGGGGTGGAATGTGCAATTAAACAATTGTTATAAAGCTATTTGCATAAATTTCCTTTCTTTCCAATTATATATATATATATATATATATATATATATATATATATATATATATATATATATATATATATATATATATATATATATATTCCAGTGAGAGAGAGTGTGGATGAGTTCATCACTCATCTTCTCCATACGATTTTCCTCTGCCCCCAATTTTTCTCCCGACCGAAACCCTAACCCTAACCCTAAATTCTTTGGAGCTGGCGACGACGATAGCGGTGGGCTTCTTCTACAGCAGTAACTAAGGCTCCGCTGATTTTCTGGCGACGACGAGGCGATCTCGCTGGTGGCAGAGGTCTCCAGCTCGACGTGAGGCGGAAGCGGCTAGGCGAGGTCAACTTCTCTGGTAGCGAGGTGACTACTCCCAACGGCTAATCGGTTCTTTCTCTGGTGGCGCTTGATCTACTCTGATCGGCGACTATTCTCCGATGGATGGTCATTTTTCCTCAGCAGCGGTGAACGATGGCTAGGCGTTATTTCCTTCTTATTGATGGCACGTTAGGCGATCAACCGACAATGAGCGCCGACGACGACAACTTCTTCCAGAGGAGCTCGAGCATATGCAACGACGACTTCTCGGCAGCGATGATCAGTAGGAGTGACGGATCGACTCCGGTGAGTGTTCCTTCGTTGTTCTTTTCTATTCTTGAGTCGATCGATCAGATCGAGGGAGATCGATCTAGTTCCAACCGATTCTTGATTTGTTTTGGATCAAATTTGATACTGTTGATCAATTCATGTTTGGTAATTTCCTTCAATCCGATTTATTGATGAATTGAAGCTATCCTTCCATTTTGAACGTCAGGTGTTTGATGATTCATTCCTAAGGAAGTATTGAGTAGTTTTGGACGCGCATTGTCAGTGTCCGACACGAGGGGACATATCCTCGATTTTGGTTGAGTTCTCTTCCAGGTAATTACATTATCTTTCCATTTGACTTCTGAATCTTTAATCCCTTCTTGAGTTCGAATGTATTGTCGGGACCGGTTGACTGTAGCTTGGATTCTGATTAGCTGTGTTCTGTGTACATATCTGTGATGGCGTTCGTATCTGAGTACGGGTGCGTGTCTAGTGTGCGTGTCCAAGTGTGGCATAGAGACATGGACCAGTGCTGTAGTTGATGGCTTGGATTTAATTTCATTCTTGCAATGAAGACTTGTCGACCCTTGACTCTGCCTGCTGCTAGAATTGAATAATACTTTGTAGAGATCTTGCAATATAGTTGTATAATGTTATAGTTCGTTTGTTAAGTTCTGAATTTTCATCTTGAGTTATATTTTGAGGTGATGCTTAATTTGGTGAAATTCAATTAGAGTTGGGTTAGCATGACAAACCAAATAGTGTAAGTGTTTATGAGTTTTTTTTTTCTTTTTCTGTTGGTTGACTTGGTACAGAAATTTGAATTGGGATGGCAGTTGTATATTAAACAGGTTGTTGGGGTCAAGTGAACCAAGCTATGTTTTGGGGAAATTTTGATTTCAATCAAGAAATCACTATTATTGAATATGAACAAAGTTTAGTATATATATATTAGTTTGGGACCGGAAGGATAATCTGGTTATAGGCCGACAGGAGTCATGCATACTATGTTGCTTTTATTTAGTAAATGTTGTAGTATCATTATTACGTAGCAATGAAGTTTGGTTGACTAATGTTAGTTTATTATTTTAGCTTATAGCAGTTAGCATCCATGACTATTTCCAATATATTTTAACTACTTCTTTTAGTAGATTATGCTATATGGTACATAGCAAACTAGTAGTCAAATTATCTATATTATTGGTTATTCCAGGACATAGTATAATTCTATAAAATTTGTTAAATCCATTTATATTAAATTAATTAGATTAATTGTAGCAAGATAATTGGCTGGTGAGATGACACTGTTTAGAACTTAACCAACTTGTACCTACTAGCAGGAGAACATCCAGCTCTTTTACCGACCCTTGATTAACCGGAGCAAGGCAAGTACATTCTATGGTTCATGTTCATTTACATTCATATCCTGTACTTTTCTTGTGACACGTCATGACACGATATCTTGTACTCTTATACTTCCTGTTCTTGTACTTACTTGTGTCGAGGATGGAAAATACACTAGCTATGTGACCAAACCCAGGTTCTGATATTCATATAGATAGCTTAGGTCTCGCACCGTGCACGCGGGTCCTAAGCCGTACCGATATTCATGTACTCATGTACATATTCCTGTACTCACCCCAGCCGGTCATATAGGCTAGTTGTATTTTAAACATTGTGCATATGTCATGTCTTGTACTTCAGGTTTATGGTTTACATTCATGTACTTTATTTCCTGTACTTACATTCCTGTACCTTTATGTTCTTTTCTTGTACTTTATATTTCATGTTCTCCTGTACCCATTTTCATATCATGATGTTCTTGTTCATTACCTAGAATTGTACTTTGCTCCGCTCCTGACTGGATATGTTGTAGGTATACTTGCAGGATATTGTTCTATCTTATGGGCCAGAGCCCGAGATCTTAGCTGAGCAGGATGGAGACATGATTTAGCTAGAGGCTTCAGGTTTAGACTGTTTAGCTTTACTCCTAGATATGGTTGAAGAACAGATGGCAACTCTAGAGGGGGGTGAATAGAGTTTATAGAGATAATATCCAATTAAAAAATCAACTCTATCACAAATAAAACTAATCAGAGTAAATACGGAATTTAAAGTGAGAAGCAAGAGAGCATACACAAACACAGCCGATTTTAACCTGGTTTCCCTCGTGGAGGACTAGTCCAGGCCTGAGAACTCTAGCTCAGGATTAAATCTACTATTTGTGAAATAGTAGTTTACAACCCGTGCCTTTTCTTCAGAAGAGCACGTCAACTTCTTACAGAGGATCGCAGTGGCGATTTGCTCAGAATTTTCCAAGCAACTTCTTCAACTCTTGCACAAGACTCCTAACTGAGAGATGCTGAGCACTCGAGACTTAGGAAGCTTGTGGCTAGTAGATGGGAAGGGTATGGCTTATTTGAGCTTAAGAGAGAAGAGAAGAGAAGATTGGATGATTTGAAATGAGAGAATTCTATGCCTATTTATAGGGTTTTTGTAGGCAGAATTCGGCCAGAATTCGGATAGAAAATTTCAAATATTTGGCCGTTGGACAACTAGCAACCAGCTAACCCTAAATTTTAGGTTGCTGATTTTTAGGGGACAGAGTTCGGCCCGAACTCTGTGTGGAGGCAGAGTTCGGCCCGAACTCTGTCTCCAGAGCACAGAGTGGTTCTAAGGGACCAATGGGCTTATTTCTGGATGGTGGAGTTTATGGATCTTTGGGTAGGCTATAGGTCAAGTCTCAAGAGCTCAGCATGACGCAGTTTACAACAGTCTAGACTCAATAAAAGTAAAAAAATACAGACTCATATACAACAGAATAGCAAAGACTGAGCTGTCGTCTGACTTGAGCTTGATGTAGACGTCGTGTGTCGTATTGAATTATTACAAGTATTATTTAGTCAATGTTATCAATATTTGGTTGACTGTGACTTTGTGTCAACAATCTCCCCCATATTGATAATTGACAAAATAATAAATGTATATTCAATATTCATACCTGGACACAGTCAATGACAAAAGCATAGCTCCTCCATAATCGGTGCCGAGCTAAACAAGATAGCTCCCCCGTAAACAATGCGTTGAACCTGTTGGCCTGATAAAGAATATCTCCCAAAAGCACAAAAAGCACATATATACCAAAAAGAATATAAACAGAATATACATATCTCTCCCCCTTTTGGCATATAGCAATATGAGATATAGAAACAATAACTGGCAATCACACCAAAAGAGAAGAAACTGCATATAAACTAAGATAATGCCCAAGAGTCATAGTAACATAGAAACTGATAAAAGAACTACCAAGTCTCAAAAGCATAAACCATAATGATTCTACTACAAAGCCAGTACATAAAAGCAACTAAAGCAAAATACAGAAAACATAATCTAAGATCTCCAGTAGCAGCCTCAAGTAGCAGTCCAAAACCTATCAACGAGCACGAAAGGGCCCGGCGTCGTCCGAAGGATTAGTAAAGGAGCGACGTGGGTCCACAAAAGTCGCATCCGGATCCATGTAGCGACGAACCCAAGGGTCATCGATACGGAATCCCTCACGACCGGGGTCTCTCTCCATAGGAATGGGCATGGTAGAATGGCGAGACAAGGAATACCGAAGATCATGCAGTGAGTTGCTGATAGCACTCATCTGCAAGGTGGTCCGATAATCCAGCTGAGTCCATCGATCGTCCTCCAAAGTGAAACGATCTCGAAGCATGGCCTGAAGTGACTCAAGAGTGGCCGGAGGTGGAGGAGGATCCTGTCCGAGAGGAGGGGCATCCGGCTCATCCTCAGAATGCTCAAACACGACCGGGGAGCCAACGGCCGCATGAAGCCTCCTTACCTTGGAGAGAAAGGCAGGGGCAGGTAAGAAAGGACAATTATCAAGAGGCACATGGAACGCACGAAAGATCATAGGAAGATATAAAGCATAAACCAAGGATCTTGGTTTCTTCCTACAGTTTATCATCCAATCCATCATTGTGCATGGGAGGTTAAAGGGAACATGGAAGTGGAGATGGTACAAAGCTGAAATCTCAAAATAGGTAACTTCATCGGTAGAACCCGCTTTGGATAGAATGGTGTTGAAAATGATCCGATGAAGCTCATAGAAATAAGGATTGAGGTACTTTGCCAAAAGCTTACGAGGACGTGTGTTAGGGCTACATAGGTCGTCCTTGAAGCTCTCTAGAGAAATCCCTTCGGGAAAGATAAAGGATCTAGCTTCAACAAGCTTCTCCCAAGAATTAGGCTCAATAAGGTCAAGATATTCGGCTAATTCAAAATCATCAAATGAGATATCAATACCCGCAATACGTGAATATATGCGAGTATCATCATGAGTCAAATTGCAATAAAACATTTGAATGACCGAATTAGAAGTAACGAATTTATCAAGACAAAGGTCATTAAAGAGTGCATCATACTGTGAGAAAATTGTGAAATTTATGGGGTGTCCCGCAAACACCGGACGTGTCCGAAAATCACTAAACCAGTCATTGGATGCGTCTAGTGATATAAAAAGTCGGTCGTCGTAAGTGTTTGGATCACGTGGACGTGAAGGGTTGAACAACGGATGAGGTGGTTGTTGTTGTTCAACGGGTTGCTCAACGGGAGGAGGAGCACTCGACGAGGATGCACCCTCGGTCCGAGGTCTCTTCCCACGGTTGAGCAAGCGAGGAGCCATAGCACAAAATAGATAAAACTGAGATAGAGAAGGAGAGTGAGTTATACCTCAAATAATTGATGAACAGTGGAAGAGAATTGGAAAATAGCCCTTCTCCTTGAGTTTAGGAAAGAATGGAGCACAATAGACAAGAGATTAGGGTTAGGGTTTTGAGAAAATAGGGGAGAAGAAGTAGAGGAGGTGGTAAGAATGAAGGAGAGGGAAGAGAAACCGAAATAAAGGTGAGGGTTTCTCTTGGTCGAGTTCAATTTTGACCATTGGATCAACAATGAGATCCACAACTGGAACAGTCCCCGATTCTGGAACAGGGAGGCCGAACTCAGCCCGAACTCTGGTAAGGGCAGAGTTCGGCCCGAATTCTGGGTCCTTGTCCCAGAACAGAAATCAGGCTAAAAGGATGAAATATTGGTTAAGTATGGGAAACCAATATAAGATATAAAGATAAATGTTTAAAAGATTCAATAAACCAGATAGTAGAAGTAGAAGGATAGCAATATGAAATTGAAAAAATTAGCATGTCAGCAGGTTATAAATCAAAATGTACCGTATAATAAACAAGGAGTTAAATCATAATTCAATATTTTGAAGTTGCCATGGGTTAGCTGCAGGGGCCGGATCCCAGCTAGCGGTAGTCCTGAGGACTAGTGCACCGTGTCGCTTAGGCTTTTATGCCTTGTTGTCAGAAGGGCCCTTTCGGCTTGTACCCATAGCAAGTTCATTATAAGAGAATCATAATATAATCGATATTTACGCAGGTGTATTTTAATTTATGACAGCTTCATCTAAAATTCCAAGTTCACGAAAAAGGAAATTGAAGCGCTCTTCGGATAAAGGCCTTATGAAGAAGTCTGCTAAATGGTGATCAGTGTCAATAAATTCTAAGTTAATCATGCCATTTTGCTGATGATCACGCAAAAAGTGGTGTCGTATCTCAATGTGCTTCGTGCGTGAGTGACAAATGGGGTTCTTAGTAAGATTTATTGTACTAGTGTTGTCACAAAAGATTGGAATATGCATGAAAGATAAATTATAGTCTTCAAGGGTTTACTTCATCCACAGAATTTGTGCACAACAACGCCCAGCTGCTATGTATTCAGCTTCTGTTGTGGATAGTACGACAGAATTCTGCTTCTTACTAAACCAAGAAACTAAAGCCTTTCCTAATAAATGGCACGTACCGCTCGTACTTTTACGGTCGACCTTGCATCCAGCAAAATCAGCATCAGAGTGACCAATGAGGTCAAATAATGTTGACTTGGGATACCATAGGCCCACTGTAACCGTACCCTTAAGGTATCTAAAGATACGCTTAACTGCGGTCATATGCGATTCCTTAGGATTTGCTTGATATCTAGCACACAGGCAAACGCTAAACATTATATCAGGGCGACTAGCAGTAAGATAGAGTAGACTGCCTATCATACCTCGATACTTACGTTGATCTACAGGTTTGCCGCTTTCATCTGGTTCAAGTTGGTTGAAGTAGCCATAGGAGTGCTGATTGGTTTGACATTATCAAGTTCGAATTTCTTCAGCATGTCCTTTGTATACTTCGACTGACAGATGAAGGTTCCATTTGACATTTGCTTGACTTGCAGCCCGAGGAAGTAGTTGAGCTCCCCCATCATGCTCATCTCAAACTCGGTCTGTATACACTTGGCAAAATCTTGACAGAGGGTTTCATCAGTAGAACCAAAAATAATATCATCTACATATATCTGGACTAAAAGAATAGTGTCCTTCAAAGACTTTATGAAAAGTGTAGTGTCAATTTTCCCTTTTGAAAAACCTTTCTCAAGCAAGAAGTTGCTTAGCCGTTCATACCAAGCTCTAGGGGCTTGTTTGAGGCCGTACAGCGCTTTTTTTAGCTTGAACACGTGGTCGAGAAATTTATGATTTTCGAAACCAGGGGGTTGTTTTACATAAACTTCCTCCTTAATAAAACCATTCAAGAAAGCACTTTTAACATCCATTTGAAATAATTTGAAATTTTGAAAATTTGCAAATGCACAAAGCATTCGAATGGATTCTAATCTAGCAACAGGAGCATACGTCTTATCGTAGTCGATACCTTCCTCTTGGTTGTATCCTTGGGCTACTATACGAGCTTTGTTGCGTGTGACTGGACCATCTTCATTTACTTTATTTCTAAAAACCCATTTAGTACCAATAAACGAGTGATTAGCCGGTCTAGGAACGAGTTCCCATACTTGGCTCCTCTCGAATTGGTTGAGTTCTTCTTGTATAGCAGAAATCCAAAATTCATCATTGAAAGCTTCAGAAATGTTTTTAGGCTCAATTTGTGAAATAAAGGCAGTGCTAGCAATAGAGTCTCTTAATGATGATCTAGTAGTTACTCCTCGTAAAACCTCATCGATTACCAAATTTTCTGGATGTGATGGCTTGAAAGAGAATTTCTTAGGCAAGCTTTTCAGAGAATTTGTTTCGGTTGTGGTGTTCATTGGAGTAGACGTTGATGGCTCAACATCATCATCAAGAGTAGCTGCTGCACTGTTATCTTCATCAAAAGTCACATTTGTAGACTCTTCCACAATTAAAGAGCATTTGTTAAAAACTCTATATCCCTTACTCTTGGCCGCATAGCCAAGGAAAATACCATCGTCAGCTTTGGCATCAAATTTGCCTAAGTTGTCTTTGGTGTTAAGGATAAAACATCTACATCCAAAAACTCTAAAATAAGAAACATTTGGGGTTCTCCCAAACCAAAGCTCATAGGGTATTTTCTTCGTAATAGGACGAATAAGCACCCTATTTAAAATGTGGCATGTTGTACTGACAGCTTCAGCCCAAAAATATTTTAGAAGTGAAAACTTGTTCAACATAACTCTGGCCATATCGCCAAGAGTCCTATTCTTCCGCTCCATAACACCATTTTGTTGAGGAGTTCTTGGACAAAAAAACTCATGATCAAAACCATTTGAATTACAAAATCTTTCAAAATCAAAATTTTCGAATTCGCCTCCATGATCACTTCGGATTCGAGTAATCATATAGCCATTTTCGTTTTGAACTTTCTTAACAAAAATCTTGAAAACCGAAATAGCATCACTTTTATTTGCAAGAAAGAAAACCCAAGTAAATCTTGAAAAATCATCAACAATAACAAAGGCATAGAGTTTTCCGCCAAGACTGGCTACTCTACTAGGGCCAAATAAATCCATATGGAGTAGTTGTAAAGGTCTAGAAGTGCTTACAGAGTTTATGGAATGAAAAGATGACTTGGTTGCCTTGTTCAACTCATATTCGGCACAGACGGTATCCTTTTTGAATGTGATGTCGGGCAATCCTCTAACTAGCTTCTTGGTCGATAGCCTGGATATAGTATCCATATTGGCATGACCAAGACGCTGGTGCCATAGTAGCCGTTCATCTTTATGAGCATATAAGCATCTACCTGTATTGTTAGTATTTCCAGTCAAATAGAAAGTGTAAATATTATCCTCTCTTACCCCTTCAAAAGCGATGTCTCCCGTTGACCTATCATAAATAAGGTATTTGTTTTGTCCAAAGTTAATGTCATATCCATAGTCAGCAAGATGACTAATGCTGAGCAGGTTATGCTTTAACTCGGTCACTAGGCAGACATCCTTTATTACGGGAGAGGAAGGATAACCAATATTGCCATTACCTATAATATAACTTTTAAGGTTGTTGCCGAAGGATACATATCCTTCTCTCTTCATCGATAGTGATGCGAAAAGATTTGTGTCTCCTGTCATATGCCGCGAGCATCCACTATCGAGAATCCACTTACTCTTAGTTGAGGAGGGAAGGTCCACCTACATCAAGAGTAGATGTGACCTTTGGTACCAAATTTCTTGAGGGTCCTGAAAAGTTAGTTTTTGGAAACCATGCATATATTTTTCTATCAACTAATCTTCTAATTCTACATTGTGGTGATATGTGTCCATGTAAACCACAATAAGTGCATGTAGCATTCCTATTTATATTAGGAGCATGCTGATGATGTCTATAAGCATTGTAATGAGCAGAAGTATGATGATTAGCATGGTGATGATGATTATGCATAGAGTATTGTGGAGTGGCATGGTGATATTGTCTATATGGAGCATGGTGATGTTGTCTATATGGTATGACATGGTGATGTTGTCTATGATGTTGATTGTGTCTTTGTGCAACATGGTGATGATTGTATCTATGTGTAACATGATGATTTTGTGACATATGATAATTATTTCTACGTGTATGTGGTTTGTGTCCTTTGTGAAAGTGTGTGTATATGAATGCATGATTACGTTTTGTAGATGGATGATGTGGATGACTAGCATGAGAAGTGTTATGCTTTCTGGGTGTCTCATGAGATTGGGTTTGAGGTTGAACAACCTGTTTTCCCAATTTAGTCTCTAATCTCTTAGAGACAGCCTGCAGTTCAGTAACCTTAGCATTTAAACTATATATCTTAGTCATAGAAATCTTGTGTCTACTCTTTTCTTCAGCAAGCATCGTGTTGAGTGTTGTGATTTCTTGTGTTTGTTGCTCAATACGTGTTTCAGCATCATGAAGGCTTAGTTTAAGCTTCGATACCTCATCTGTGACTTCCGTGGGTGAAGTGTCTCTAATGTTATCAAGCAATAGAGAAAGTCTTTGAATTTCGACTTCATGACTTTTGATTTTGTCCTTGGCGTGTTTGTATTTACCAATGATCTTTTTGTGATCATCGAGTAAATCGGTGAAAGCATCGCCAAGTTCATCAAAAGAGAAGTCGTCAAGAGTTTCGTTTGATACCTTATCGGATGTTGCCATTAGGCACACATTAGCCGTATCTTGAGGAGAGTCATTTTCTTCCTTAGAGTCACTAGCTTCGTTTTCATGCCAAATGCTTGTGTTGGCATATTTCTTTGATGAAGTCTTCTTGTATGGCTTCTCATAGCGGTTGCTCTTCTTCAAGAATGGACAGTCTTTTCGGACATGTCCAGTCTTCTTGCAACCATAGCAAGTTGGCTCTTCTTCACCATCTTCTTGTGGTTCCTTCTTCCTTCGATTGAAGCGAAGGAATTTCTTGAAGTTGTGGACCATAAGGGCTTGATCATCTTCCGAGTCATCATCATCTGTCTCTTCGGGTTCAGCCCTTCGCCGGTGAGCTTTTAGTGCGATCTCCTTAGCCTTAGGAGCAGGCTCTTCGAAGTCCTTGAGGTCAAGCTCATGAGTCATTAGCTTTTCCATCAAGGTCTCCATGGACATGGTTGTGAGATCATTTTCTTCTATGATGGCTGTCACCTTAGGGTTCCAAATCTTTGGTAGCCCCCTAAGTAGCTTACGAATCTTCTCGTGATTTGAGTATTGCTTGCCGAGCGAAGACAGGGGGTTGATGATGTCGAGGAATCTTGTGAACATTTGCGTGATCGTCTTATTTGATTTCATCTTGAAAGCCTCGTATTCTTGAGTGAGATGGCTTATCTTTGATTCCTTGACTTGGGTAGTTCCTTCATGCGTCACTTCTAGAAGTCTCCATACTTCGTGAGATGTGGTGCATGTAGATACCCTGTTGAACTCATTCCTGTCTATAGCACAGAATAGCATTAATAGCTCTCGCGTCTAGACTTGCCTATTTCTTCTCCTCGTCAGAATATTTGTCATGTGATTTCTCAACGAGATCACCGTTGACAACTATCCTGGCGGGCTTTTTGTAACCGTCAGTGACGATAGTCCACAGGTCAAAGTCTAGAGACTTGAGATAAAAACTCATCCTTGTTTTCCAATACGTGTAGTTAGTTCCATCAAATAGGGGAGGCCTATGAGTGGACTGTCCTTCACCGTGATTGGAAATCAAGGATTGTGTGGTTGCCATGGATCAGCTCTAGGATGTAAGTCCTTGTAAAGAGAACAGAGCTTTGATACCAATTGAAGAACATATGGCAACTCCAGAGGGGGGTGAATAGAGTTTATAGAGATAATATCCAATTAAAAAATCAACTCTATCACAAATAAAACTAATAAGAGTAAATATGGAACTTAAAGTGAGAAGCAAGAGAGCATACGCAAACACAGCCGATTTTAACCTGGTTTCCCTCGTGGAGGACTAGTCCAGGCCTGAGAACTCTAGCTCAGGATTAAATCCACTATTTGTGAAATAGTAGTTTACAACCCGTGCCTTTTCTTCAGAAGAGCACGTCAACTTCTTACAGAGGATCGCAGTGGCGATTTGCTCGGAATTTTCCAAGCGACTTCTTCAACTCTTGCACAAGACTCCTAACTGAGAGATGCTGAGCACTCGAGACTTAGGAAGCTTGTGGCTAGTAGATGGGAAGGGTATGGCTTATTTGAGCTTAAGAGAGAAGAGAAGAGAAGATTGGATGATTTGAAATGAGAGAATTCTATGCCTATTTATAGGGTTTTTGTAGGCAAAATTCGGCCAGAATTCGAGTAGAAAATTTCAAATATTTGGCCATTGGACAACTAGCAACCAGCTAACCCTAAATTTTAGGTTGCTGATTTTTAGGGGACAGAGTTCGGCCCAAACTCTGTGTGGAGGCAGAGTTCGGCCCGAACTCTGTCTTCAGAGCACAGAGTGGTTCTAAGGGACCAATAGACTTATTTCTGGATGGTGGAGTTTATGGATCTTTGGGTAGGCTATAGGTCAAGTCTCAAGAGCTCAGCATGACACAGTTTACAACAGTCTAGACTCAATAAAAGTAAAAAAATACAGACTCATATACAACAGAATAGCAAAGACTGAGCTGTCGTCTGACTTGAGCTTGATGTAGACGTCGTGTGTCGTATTGAATTATTATAAGTATTATTTAGTCAATGTTATCAATATTTGGTTGACTGTGACTTTGTGTCAACAATGGTTTTAGTGTTCATAGCGTATTTCATTCTTGTTGACTCTGGTACCTTTACTTTATATGGACTTGTGGATTATGGTGATCTTTCTGGGATCGTTTATAGATGCTATGATTTGTACTTATTCATATTGACTTGTTAGTTTTCCTAGCTTGGTACAGCTTACTATGTTGAGTATTCCAACGTAGGTTGGGCGTGTCCAACTCGTGTCCGATTATTTGGGGAGCGGGTCGTGACAAAACTTCCAACAACTTCTTACAATGGTTGATCTGATCAACGAAAGGTGTGGTCCAAGCGATGGCTTCGACCGGTGCTCTTTTGTACCAAACTGTTGAAGGTGGAGGAATCGGAGAATGACTGATCATCTTTAGTATAACGAAGTGATCCCCGATTTGACCTATAGTACATAGGTTAGAATGTCCGTGGTCCGCCGGAGGAGCGCACATCAGAAAGAATGTATTACTAATACCCGACGAGATAAGTACAACTGGTATCATGTACCTATTAGCAAATAAATAGCCGGCAGACGGGACTGACATGTAGTGATTTTTTTCGATAATACTGTCGGTGCAAGGGATACTTAACAACAAACTTCCAACTGTTTCTTCGCTTAGGATACGGGAGTGGAATGGAAGACGAGTCTCTAACTCCTCGTACAACTCCTGCCTCACCTGTCTCCATCCTCTTTGTCATAATAACCAAGATGTCTTGCAGGCACATGGAATCCGCAATGGCTATCACTGGGGACATCGACAGTAGACCAAATGTAACTGCGAAGCTCAGGTTGAAATTTGTCAATATACAAACTCAGTGTTTGGCTTGCAACGGTATCTTCTTTTGGGAGGTCCATTTTCTCTATTTTTCGGCGAACGACAAGCTTGCCCTTCCGTACAGGTGGAGGTTGCCGTAAGCTTCGTTCAACATGCTCAAAGGATGATGGATCTCTCTTAGTCGACTCCAGCCTTCTCTTCTGTGAACTAGTCAGTCTTGTTTGAGGTCTGCCTTTAGGATTGGAAACAACGGACGGTTCATGCATTCTAGTAGTCACCGGACATGCAATTTCTTGGATTTTAAGCTCAATGGACATCCGTTCCGCTCCTACAGAGGCACACCACCTTGCGTGGAGAAGTTTCACTTGTGGCAAAGAGAAGAAATTATCACCCATCTTCACCAGGGGCATCATAGACAACTGCCTCCAACGTTGATCGACAGCATCTACTGGAATATGAATGGATTCACGGCGATATTCATTAATCTGATGTGCACAAGGGAGGCCCAGTCTATGTCGATATACACACCCGCAAACCTCGGGATAAAACCCGACAAACTTTGACCTTTCAATCTCATCAAATATTAATGCCAACGCCTTGTGAGATACCACGCGTATTAAAGCATCTAAGAGTACTTCCTTTCTATGCTCATGCATGACTATATTTAAGCTCATCTCAAATGATGCCTTAATTTCATTCACCGCCCGGTCTACCGATAGATGTAATGCTTGCCAAACAGAGACAAAGTTGTCGAGAGATGATTTTAGGTGTCTCTTCAATAAAGAGTGTGCTCCTTCGACACGGTTGGTAGTTGTCGTGCCGTAATACTTCATCACATTCGACCATGCTAAGAAGAATTGTTCTTTGTGCGGTTCAAGCCATGTATCTTTGATGTAAGAAATGCATGCCGGCTCCCTCGTCTTCCACTTTTGCTTAAACAAGTACCATGCGGCATCGTAACTGGCAATCGTAGAGGCTCGCCACACACAATTCCAATCATTGTAGAATTCGTCAAAAATTTGCATGTCAATTTTACCATCATCTTTCGAAACTTCAACTTAAATTGGGCTTGAATATTATGATTGACGTGCCAAGTGCATAGCAATGTATCCGCTTGAGGAAAAATAATGCGAATAGCATTAATTAGGGCATACTCTCTATCGGTAACAAAAAATGACGGCTCTGTATGACCGGTGTAAAGTGTTTTCAGTTTCTCCAACGCCCATGTGTAGTCTTCATGTTTCTCACCCTTCATAAAGCAAAATGCCACTGGAAATATTTTCCAAGTAGAGGTGAACCCGACAACATGAAAGAGAGGCATCTTGAACTTATTGGTCTTGTACATGCAATCAAAGACTAACACGTCGGCAAAAGAGCTGGCCAAACTTGTGCAATTGGGATGTGTCCAAAAGATTGGAATTACTTCATTACTCTGGGGATGTCTTCTATGGAACTCAACATAATGATTATCGGCAAGCAACTTGAGCACTTCTTGCATCGCCATTCTTGATTTCGTCCGGACAGCGTTCGAAGAAGATAGGGTGTTGTATATTGACTTCATTGTAGACTTGTTCTTCTCATCTTCATGTCGTATGATGGAATATATTTGTCTCGGTGCAACTCCGGAGGTGGACAAGTCTTTGACTATCTTCTTCTCCGTATTGTTCAACCGTCCGACATACAGATGACCCAATAGTGTCTCGGCAATCTCATGGTTGTGGGTTCCATTCTTCACTTCTACTGTCCACTTCTCTTCTTCTTCGTTTCTAATATGTATCGTGAATGGACAACCATATTTCCTCGTTCCAACATTTTTTTTGGAACTTTACTTTGGATAACTGTGTCTTTCTTATGCGTTCTGAACACACCACCTCTTTCACAGCCAACCATCATAGTTTGTCGTCCCGGGCGATTTCGGACCAATCTGGATATCACTAGAACTATGTTATTTTTTTGTCCAACTTTTCGACACCAATGTACCGCACCATCGCTTGATTCAAACCAAAGATCGGTCCAGAATAAATGGCCTACATCGACTGCAATTGGAGCAGGTACCACAAAATTGGAAGATCTCAAGTCCTACAATAGAACTTAAAAGTTAATATAACTAAACAACATCATAAAGCAAATAGGTCAATATGTGCTCATAGATTAGGACTGCCAGAGAGGTGGCAGTCCTTCACTACAGTAGGATTGTCAAGGGGCTGGCAGTCCTACATATGTGAAGGACTGCCACCTCTCTGGCAGTCCTAATCTATGATCGGGACTGCCAGAGAGGTGACAGTCCTCTGTGTACAACCCGATTTTTCATCCGATAAAAAGTTAAAATTTAGTTACCAAGAAGGCTTCTGATGCATCAAAGTGTTCTTCGGACGTGGCGGGAAGAGAGTATACAACATTTGATGATCCCGGTTGTTCCATGTTCAATTTTTTTCTACATTAAACACATAATTCAACTTTTAATGTGAAATTCATGTTTAAAATATTAAACAAATATTAATTCAATGACTTACCAATAAATGTGAGAAGTCATTGACACTATTACTAGATATTTCACCATCAATCTTTCCAAAATTTAGGTTGGGAAAAAATTTTGGCTAGGTTTTGTTCTAACCTAAAATGGAGAGGAAGAGAAGAAAAGAGTTGAGGGAGAGAAGAAAAGAGTAGAGGAAGGAAAGAGGAAAAAAAATAAGAAAAGTTGGATTTTATACCAAAGCTTGGGCTGCCCCCAAGTAAAAAAAACTCATGGCAAACTTGTAAATTTTTTAAACTATTTTGGGCTGTCCCCAAGTAAAAAGGGTGGTGCCCTTAGAAAAAATCTTGAATTAATTGATTTGACCTCAAGACTTACCGTATGTAACATCACACGTTTAATTTAATCTGCACTTAGTATCATAGTGTCAATAAACGTCTTCCAATTTTCAATATAATAATATTATTATTATTATTACGAAAAGAATAAAAATTATTAAAATAAGAGAGGAGCTTAACTGACTTGCTTCACCTATCAGCTTGAAACCTAGTTGTTTCACCTCTTGCATTCTCCTCTCTCACATTCTCCTCCTTCACCTAATGCTAGGCCGGCCACATGCCTTTCCCCTCCTTTTCATTCCCTTCTTTTTCTTTCTCCTCCTTTCTTCTTAACCATTCTACTTGCTGCTTCTTATTATTCTTTTCTTCTTTCTTTACTTTTCTCTCTCTCCTTCTCCTTACCTAAAACCTGAGAACACACTCTTTAGTGACCTCGACAGATACACACTATTTTAGCTAGCGATATCAAACTGACAGAGAAGAACATGGCAAATTTCATATTGCAGCGACAGACTCTATCATGGGTAAATCTAGTTATTTTGTTATGCCTATCAATTGTTCACCTGCAAATTGACTAGAACAGCTATAAAAATCACTAAATATGTTGCATGCTTCATACAACTTTTATAACAAATGAGATCGTGGGATTAATTAGTCATTCACCAGTATGCGGCAATGTACTGACCCTCGTCTCTACAGGTACTGCAAACCAGGGAGGCATGCCAAACAACTGAAGGCGACGCTTGGACCTTTTGAAGCATTGCTCGAGTGCGAAGGGTTGCTCAACATTTGAAGACCCTATCCAACGGGAATGACTCAACTTTCCCCAATTCCAGATGTTGCATGGTTTTGATTTTGTATAAAGGGATGTAATGCATAGTTCGCAGTATCGGTCAATATCGATCCGATACGGCCGATACCGACACGGTTTGGCATGTACAGATCCGATACCGACAGATACCCGATACTGACCGATACCGACAATGGGGGTCTCTTTTCTAGTCACTTCGGTAAAGAAAATTGAAAAAAAAAGACCAATCATCAAGGGTGTAAAAGCATAGAAAGGTTATAAAAGCATATAAAAGGGAAAAAAAAAAACCTTATCTATCGTATGTAAATCAACCGGTAAGGTGAATACTATTTTATTCAATTTTGAAACTACTAAGAGAAAATACTTCAAATATTAAAATTATGTCTAAATGTATAAAATATATCTTCTAAAATGTTTATAATTTATTAATAATTATTTGCTTTCTGATACCAAAACATTCGATACTTCGATCCGAAACCTCCAATATTGTCGATACCGTTGATCCCAATACGCATAGGAATTGTCCGATACCGATACTGATACCAATAGTTCGAACCCTGATGTAATGTATGGAACGATTATCTCAGCAGCGTTTATTTTGTCAAGTTTGTAAGCTCGTGCGACAACCCTTGTAATAGTCTTTAACTTATATTCATTATCAATAAAGCAAAGTTTTCTTCTATGCAAGTGTTTAATTTATCTCCGTATTCTATTTGTTGTTGTGTTTCGGATAACTTTATGACTCTGCCTTGTGAGAGTGCAACTTAGACTCGCATGTATCACGTCCGGGGGTCGATTAGAGAATCGGGACGTAACACTCTCCATGATATTTCAAGTGTTGTAAATAATCCAATTATAAGGACAAATGGGTTTATACCACAAAAATAGAAGAGAGAGAGAGCGAGAGAGAGAGAGAGAGAGAGAGAGAGAGTGAGTGAGTGGTTATTTGGATATCATCATCAAGTAATCTTTAAATATCAATAGAAACTTTTTAGCTCAAACAACCAACCAGAAGAAAAAAAGTCAATACTCATACAACAAAGTATGATATCATATAAAAAGGTAACCAAATTAGATTATCGGTTTTGGAAAAAGGTGTTATAGTGAAACAAAATACAAAAAATGCTGAGAAATACTTTTTTCAATTGCATTCAGTAGTCGCTACAAGTAGCAATAAGGAGCATCAAGCTCAAACAAGCAACCCCAAAAAGCCAATATTCATACAACAATGTATAATATCATCTAAAAAAGTAACCAACTTAGATTTTCGGTTTTGGAAAAAGGTGTTATAGGGCATCAAATTAAACAAAATACAATAAATGGTGCAAAAGAAGAACATATATGCTGGAAAAGAAGAAATACTTTTTCAATTGCATTCAGTAGGAGTCTGCACGTTCCTTTGCGACGATGATCCCTACATGTAGCAATAAGGGGCATCTCTGCTACTGTGACTCCATGCAACCTGAAGAGAAAAGAGTTAATGCTTCATGTCTTTAGTGAACAATGAGAAACATAAGTGAGCATATAGGTTTCTATTTACCCCATATTTATTTTCATTAGAGCATCCGATCAGATATGGGTCACTAAGAGACGAACATTGTATTATATACATAACTGTTAAGAAAATTCCAAATTGACATAAGAATGGATGATGGTTTGGTCCAAGCAGCTCCTTCTGCATGTTGAAGATGGTGTAAATGTCTGATGGAATTTATTCATATCCTTAAGTACACTGCACACAAACAAGGGACAATTGAACCAACATTTGTGGAAAAGATCTTTTTTTGCAAATTCAAGTGCTACCCTTCTTAAATGGTGTTTGAGGTAAAGTTGAAAACAGTAAATAATAATAATACTTGAACGGTCATCTCAAAACATCCCTCCCTCTTTTTTCTCTCCTCTTCCAAAGACCCCTCCGCCGCCCTCAGCACTTCCCCAAACCCGAAAACCCCACTCCTTCCCCAAACCCATAACCCTCCACCCACCTCCCTCTCTTCGTCTACCCTTCCATTCCCATTACTCCCAAGAAACCTGACCCCTCCTCAAAGCTACAGCCATATCCTTGTTACTTCTCCTTCCCAACAATTACCCTCATCCCAGCTAAAGATGAGCTGGATCCGATACGATCTGGAACAAGTTCTTCAGGAAAATTAGCACTTTCACCCCCTCTTAGTTAAATATGCCTAGTTTTCCTATCTAAGATCCCAGTTCCCCAGAATACACATGATATAAGTTCTTCCTTTCATCAATCTCTCCGAGTTTTTGTTCTTCCTTTCATCGTTCTCTCCGAGTTTTCTCCTTCCACTACATAGTGATCCATTAAAATTTGATTGGTCGGTGCTCTTCCTCCTCTCCGTCTCGTGTGCCTTCTCGATCCTCTTTATGGCATCCTTTGTTTCTCCTTCTTCAACATCTTCTACTTTTTCTTCGATGGCAGCCACTACTTTGTTTTTGGAGTTCAAATCGAAGTTCATGTCTCTATCATCACTTCTACCAGCAAAAGTAACTACATCGAGCGAGCGCAAGTTATGCAAAGGGCTTTCACAAGTCCTGCTTTCTCTCCAATCTAATGCCACCATCCTTTGGAATCAAGATCATAGCTAACTATGCACATGGCTTACAAACTCTGAAGCTTCACGCTAGGGATAGCCACACACTTACCAACCACCAAAGAAAGGTGGACACAACTCAAGTACTCATATAACACAACCTCCAAAGAATATGATACCATCTGAAAACTCACCTCTGATCATGGTGATTATCTACTTAATTTTGCTGCCAAGTAGGCAAGTATGGTGGTCCTTGAGGAATGGATCATTCATCAACTGCTCACAATTAAGTTGGGCAAGAGAAGACGCAACATGAAATATTTCCACGACTCTTTACCTTGTAAAGATGCAGGCACATATCAAAAGAATTTGCTCCAACCTCTTATGGATTGGTGGCAATCCTTCTCTCAACATCATCTTTGTTACTAACTTCACTTTTTTCCTTTTGTCTACGTTGCTTCCTCAACAACTACCTCCTCCTCTTCCTTTTCGGGTTTTGGGACCAAATTTCATCTCACTAGCATCATTCTCATTTCTCACCCCCATGCAAAATAAATAGAACATTATATTATTAACAAGAACACTGCATAGAATATATAAGCTTCTTGTTACATGGCAATCTTGTATTGTCGATTGTAAGTTGGGCACAAATCAAATCACACTACTCATATGAAGATCACCTTGAAAGGTTATATGATATCTTCCACGAATCATCACACCTTTGATCCTGCAAACTCATCATCTCTCCACTAGTGATAATTTACGAATATCTGTTATCAAGTACCATAGTCTTTTATAAGAATGGATTTTTCACCAATCTCTCACCCCCTCAACTTGGCCGCAGAAAAAAACAACATAAAGCACTCGTTGGGCCTCTTTACCTTTCCCAGTGCACCCATATCTCAGCAATGTCCACTCCAACCTCTCTGTCGGTGGCAGTCCTCTAAACAATATCTCCGTTGCTAACTTTCAGGTTGCTCCACCGGGGAGCTCTGGTACTTCTACTCAATTAGCTGCACTTATTTCTCAAGGACAAGGATTTCATGCACCACCTAGCTAGGACGAGGTGGCAAGCATTGCAGTCCACCTATCTAGAAGAGTAGTCATAGTAGCGCTAGCATAACAGTAACAGTGGATGTCATCTAGTTGTACAAGTCATTACTACACTCATTATTTCCCCATCATACCAAGACCCCATCATACCAAGACATGTTGACAGAAACATTGATAGCTAGAATATGCTGAAAACTCGCCACACCAACCAACTTCTGATAGCAATTCATCTAGTTCCACATTGCTTTCTCTAGAACCTCCACCACATCACAGGCATACCTTCAAAAGCTGCAGAATATCCTCCCCTCCTATTCCTATGTCAACCATTCCAATATTTCAAGTATCACTTATTTATCTTACTTGAACCCCCTTTGGTTCTCAACCTAGGGACTGCTGATTACATGTCTCCCTACAGTACAGTCTGTTGACTCTAGCAGCCACAAGCTCATCTTCGTTACCAATGAAGATGCTACTTGGCTGGCTTTGGAACAGTCGAGGTTAATCCTACATTAAGTCATTAACCCTCTAGTCTGATCTTACAAGCTTGCTTAATATTTGTGAGTCGCCTTACCAAGATTAAAATTGCGCAGTAACTTTCTTCATTTTGTTGTGGTTCAGGATCTAAATATATGAAGCAATCATTCGCAGAGTCTGTAAGCCAAATATATGAAAGCTATGGTCGGCAGGAGACGGGAGGCAAATGGAAATATAATACCTAGGTGTTCCTGAATCTACATTTGCTTCTTTTTTTATGATTGAATGTTACCGCGAGCTCAGTCATACTCCCCTCCTAGTTAAACTATGTTTCCAATTTATCTTTTTTTATGATTTTCTTGCGAAAACTGTATTTTTGGCAAAAAGTATTTTTAGGGGAAAAAAACTATTTATCCTCTTCGTCTCCGATGCATAAAAAAAAACAACATTTTTTAGTGGTATATTCTGATAGTTGGATCCCTGTAAAGTATAAACAACAAAATTCATTTGGCTTCCATTTCTTTGCAACGTTTACTGATGATCACCACGTGAATTGGCTTTTTCTTATTAGATGATGGTTCTGAAATTCTCTCGGGTGTGAAACACATCAACCAACAAATCAAAACTCGGTTCAAAAGAACTATGAAAACAAGGTACCATAAGCAAACATTCTAGAATATTTGGCAAGAACAGGGTATCCTTCACCAAACCTCTTGCTCGTATAAACTAAAAAAGATTGTGACGTGGAACACAAAAATCCACTCACTAAGTAGCTCACTCTTTTGTACATAAATGAATATTTCTAACTCTTTAAGACTTATTCTAACTTTTCCAAGCTTAATGCTTGTCATCGTATAATTTTCGCGCCCTTCTAAGTCCTAAATAACCAAATCCCTATTTTATCCTTCTTCAAAGCAAGAACCTTTTGGTCGCAACTATTATGTTGACTCCCATGGACCTGAACGCCGTAAGCTAGCTCCGTGGACTACCAAACATGTCTTTGTTGATTACCCTTACACCTAAAAAGAATATATATTTTTTTTTATTTCTCTCAGACTTTCAATAAGGTTAGCGCGTTGACTGATGTCAAATTTATGGAATAGGGGTCATTACTTGCTAATTATTCTCTTTGTCATGCCTATTACCTCCTGAATCGCCTCACCCTACTCTATACCATGACGACCCCCTTATCCCTGTTTATGTTGACCCTGCCTCGGTGGAACTTCTAGTAAGAACAAAAAATCATGCCAACAAGATCTTATGGTACTATTAATCGGTACAACAAGCGTTTGTTCTGTCCGTCTGAAGATCTGGACAGTTGCTGTTGGGAACGAAGCGCGGAAATCGTTCCCCCAAATCAAAAAGTCCTGCGAGAGAACCGAACAAAAGCACACAAACCAAAAACGCCAAACACACCCTTACGGAAAAAATTACGGGACGATCGGAGTCCAACCCTGAAGAACATCCACTAATAGAATAAAGAGAATACACCCTCTACAAGCTCCTCCCGATCCAACACGGATTACCACAAACTCCGAAGAACAAGAGATGCCGAAAAATTATTCGAAGCAATCTCTCCTTCACAATAGTCCTTAATCCTCTCTCTCTCTCAAAGATTGTAAGCACTCTTGTTTTGAGATGAGTTTACAACTAGCATGCATCACCCTTTTATAAGTCCTTGGTAATTCATACATGGAAGGCCAATATATATGAAAACTTCCAATATGCATCAATCATATATTTAATGGAAATCCAATCATAATTGGCTTGCCATAATTGGAAGCCCAATCATATGAAAAGCTACTATATAAAGGGTCCAATCATAAATATATGATCAAAGTAAATATGAAAATCCAATTATATATTTTCTTACCATATATGTTCCAAAATAGGATCAATGCACTCCCCGAGCTTCTCCGACACACGGATGACGCTCGTCGCTCTTTGGGGTATTCTCCACATAGGTTGGGAACCCCACCCACTCCAACAAATCTCCCCCTTCACAACTAGGTGGAGGAACTCGTCATCCCGACGATTCGCCTACAGTACTCAAACTTTTCCCTTGGTAGAACCTTCGTGAGCATATCCGCTCCATTGTCATCAGTATGGACCTTCTCAAGCATCACGTCCTTCTTCTCAACCACATCCCGTATCCAATGATACCGAGCCTCAATGTGCTTGGACCGACTATGAAATGTCTGATTCTTTACAAGGTGAATGGCACTCTGGCTATCGCAAAGCAAAGTATACTGCTCTTGCTTCAGCCCCATTTCCTGCAACATCTTTTTCAACCACAATAACTCCTTCCAAGCCTCCGTCGCCGCAATGTACTCTGCCTCTGTCGTCGACAAGGCAACACACTTCTGCAACCGCGACTGCCACGATACCGCTCCTCCAGCAAACATTATCACATAGCCCGAAGTCGATCGCCTCGTGTCTACATCTCCAGCCATATCAGCGTCGGTATACCCAACCAGCTTCGGCTCGTCACCACCAAAGGAAAGTCTCCAATCAGTAGTGCCCTGAAGGTATCATAGAATCTACTTGACCGCACTCCAATGTACCCTTCTAGGATTTGAAAGGTATCTGCTAACTGTGCCAACAGAATGAGCGATGTATGGCCTCGTTGTCACGATCCGCTACCCAAATTGTTGGGCCGGGCCGAGTTATGTCCAGCCTACGCCAGAGATAAAGCGTAGTAAGCTGTTCTAAAGATAACAAGATAAGACTAAAGTGTGCTAACAGTTCTATATGTAATAATGAGTCAGAAATGTTCCAAACACAAAAGTCGGCTCGTATATAAATAAGATCCAAGTACAAGTCCAAAATGTAAAGCTGGATACAGGTCCAGTCACAAAATACATAGTCTAACAATATGACTACTCTCGGAACCCCGAGTAACTACGCAAACTAGACGAATTTCCCCGCATGTACATCCTCGTAAGATAAAGCCTGGTCCTCGACAGTAACTCTATAATATGAATCACAAAACAACTCCTCCTCAGTAAGTATACCTACAACGTTTATCATGTCAGGATGGGAGCAAGTACTGAATCTAATAAACATATAACACTGATCATGTGATGGAAAGAGATAAAATGACATATCTTGTTTTATCCAGTTTTAGATATATTTCATCATGGCAATAATTATTTGTTTTAAAGTTTGAAACTGTAGTGGGTGAGTGATCAGTCAATAGGTAATCGGGATGTATAATGGTACATATCAATTTTCTGAAGTGTACATACATACCCTTAACGGCATCGGTGTATGTCCATACACAAATGTGGGATCAGAATACGACACAGTTACATATAGAATGTAACAGTGCTCGGTAAATACATACGGAGAAGGGGGTCATGATCGCGTACACTACTAACAGTTTCCCCTTAACCCGTTGTTTAAACATGTGAGAGATATGAAAACTGTCCTAAGCATGGTAGAGACTAAAGTAATACAACATGTGAAGATTTAACTTACTACCCCAAGGATCAACATTTAACATGGTTGGAAAATTACAGTTTATTGTTATAGCAGTATGTAAAGTTTGTAGACGTACTTGCCTTTAGCAAAGCAAAGCAGTGATAGAAATACTATAGATGCCTGGTGAATCGTCACTGTAAAAATAACACATAAACTTAGTTTTTATACTAAGTTAAACACTAAGACACTAGTTGTGTGATACGACTTTCTGACTGGACACCTAGCCAAATGATGACTTTAGCATAGGAGACCAATATGGGGTGACACAATACCCAAACTAACTCTCTAAGGTCTTTACACTAGCGCGGGATGAGGTCCAGTACTATAATAACTCAAAACAACACAAATCATTGCAAGTCGTAACTATTCAATAAATAAATTAAACTATACATTGTGTTACAATAATTTTTAGAAAGCCAAAAAGCTCAATTTTTCATAAAATAAAGAACCAAAATGATTCTTGTTAATTATAGAAAATTATACTAATTTTTTTAGAATTTATAAACCTTCATAGATATTTATTAAAAATCAGCAAACATATGTATCCTGGAAATGAGTTATGTTTCCCATTTTCATAAAATACCAAAAGATATTAAATGCTGGAAAATTTATAATAAATTAGCTAAATTAACATAGTATTTAAATACATTTTTTTCTAGATTTTTACAGCACTTGAAATATATATAAAAATTCAAAAACAGCAAGTAACAATTTCTTGAAAATAATGAATTAATTATTTACTATTTGGTCCATGTATTCAAAATTGAACCGAAGTCCAGATACGGGACCCAAAGCCATGAATCAAGTCCAATATGACTTGTACAGACTCTGAATGTATTAAACACAATTGGGCACAAAAACCCATGCTAGGTTTGGACATCAATTGGCCATAACTTATAAAATACAGGAATTTAATACAAATAATACATTTTAAAGTGGTAAAATATACAAATCATAAAATTACCTAATAAAATAACTTGTGAATTTATACACAAAAATATTTTGTACAAAGTAGAATTTGAAATACATATATAAATATACAACAATATATATATATATATATATATATATATATATATATATATATATATATATATATATATATATATATATATATATATATATATATATTTTTATATATATATATATATATATATATATATATATAACAGTATATATACAGTAATATACATATATGCATATATATATAAATACATATATACATATATATATAAAAAAAACATATATACATATATACATATATATAATAAAATAAACTAAAAATAAAACAAAACCAAAAAGAAAGGAAAGGGGGGCTCGAACTCGGCCAGGGAGTAGGGGGTTTAACGCGCTCGGGCTGGCCAGGGGGTCAGGTCGAGTCAGTTGTTAGGGGCAGGTTTGGGTTAGTTATATTATGGTTTTTAAGTTAATGGGTTTTTAAACCTGATAGCCCAAACTAAACCCGATAACGTAACTTCGTGTTCTGACAGTTAAGGACACGAAGTTCGGTCGAGTCCAAGTGTCCGGGTCGTGCACGACATGTACGACTCGAACTAGCCGTGTCCAGACTTACCATTAGACTCGTCGAGACTCGACGAGTCACATAGGTGAAAACGAGTCGAGTCGGAGAAGAAAGAGCAAGGTGACACGTACGTGTCCGACTTCGAGTCGTGATGCGAGGCTGCTGTAGGGCGGAGGAGTCGTCGTGGTCGGCGGTAAGGGGTGGCGCTGGGTTCGTCTAGGCGAGGCGAACTAGATGGGGGTGGTCGCTCGTCGGAAAGTGGACGGTGGTGGTGGCTAGACCAAGTCTAGGGTTTCGACGAGTGGCCGGAGAAGACGGGTCGATGGTGGTGGCTAGGGCGGCTGTGGTGGTCGTAGGGAGTCTAGGGTTAGGGTTTGGGGTCGGAGGGTATTTATAGGGGGGCATGGCGGTCGAAAAGGGGGTTAGGTCGGCCGGGTTGTCGGGGCGGTGGTCAGCCCGGTCGTCGGTCGTCGGGGGTAGGTAAGGGAGGGGAGAGAAAATCGTGGGGGGGTGATGGTAGGTTTGCAGCAAGGCCCCCATAGTTTGGGGCTTTGCAAAATATCCCCACGCCTATCGGTTTGCAAATATAATTTGCAAACAACAATTAAAATAAATCACAAATTTGCAATTCAATTTTAAAATAATTTAACAAATTGCAATTCGATATTAAAACAATTCAACAAATTACAAATTGATATTTTAAGCTATAAAATTTATTTAAAAATTATCAAAAAATTCTAGAAAATTTCAAATAATTATAATAACTTATTTTAAAGCTATAAACTCTATTTAAAATTATGAAAATAATATTTAAAAATTAGGGGCTTACAAATCTTCCCTCCTTGAAAAATTTCATCCTCGAAATTCACAAGGATAGAAAACTCTACGAACATTCTAATATAACAAGCAATGCAAAGAATGACTAAGGCTATTATTAAGACTAACCTCTAAGGTATCAAGCGGGAACGGGTGTTTCCCTCGCAGCTGTTGGGTCAAACAAGTAAGGATATCTCTCCCTCATGTCCGACTCCCTCTCCCAAGTAGATTCACCCGGAGAGTGACGGCTCCAAGCTACTCGTACCAAGGGTATAACTTTGTTCCTCAGCCTCTTCTCCCTCCTATCCAATATCTCCACGGGCTGCTCAGTAACTGCAAGGCTCGGTCCGATCTCCAACTCTGAATGATCTAGCACGTGGCTGGGGTCCGGAACATATCTCCTCAGTTGAGACACATGAAAGACATCGTGAACTCCTGCTAGGTTGGGTGAAAGTACAACCCAGTAAGCTACCTCTCCGATCCTGCCAAGTATCTCGAACGGCCTGATGTATCTGGGGCTCAACTTGCCTCCTCGTCCAAACCAGATCGTCCCTCTAGTATGTGATATCTTCACCAGCACCATATCTCCGTCAGCGAACTCCATCGGTCTGCGACTATCATCGGCCCAGTATTTCTGCCTGTCTTGAGCAACTATGAGCCTGTCTCTGATCATCCCGACCTTCTCTGCTGCATCCATGATCATCTCTGGCCCAAGCATAACTATGTCCCCAACATCATCCCAAAAGAGCGGTATACGACATCGTTGTCCATATAGTGCCTCGAAAGGAGACATACAGATGCTGGCTTGGTAGCTGTTGTTGTATGAAAACTCTACCAAGTGCAGATGGCTCTCCCATGATCCGCCAAAGTCCAGCACACAAGTCCTCAGCATGTCTTCGAGCGTCTGTATCGTTCTCTCAGACTGCCCATCTGTCTGCGGGTGGTACACTGTGCTGAACTAGAGCCGACTGCCCAACTCTTCCTGCAAGCTCCTCCAGTAGTGGGACGTGAATCTGCTATCTCGGTCTGACATGATGATCACTGGTACTCCGTACAAGCGAACTATCTGTTGTATGTATAGCTCCGCCAACTTCTCGTTGGAAAGCTCCACCTTGAAGGGTATGAAGTGCGCACACTTCGTCAGCCTATCCACGATGACCCAAATGGTATCCTTTCCTCCTTGGGAACGAGGAAGCCCTGAGACGAAATCCATCGTAATGTGTTCCCACTTCCACTCGGGAATGGGTAACGGTTGCAATAGACCAGCTGGCCTCTAGCGCTCCTCCTTGACCTGCTGGCAAACTAGGCATCTCGAAATGAAACATGATACATCCTTCTTCATCCGTGCCACCAAAAATGTTCCTGCAAGTCACGGTACATCTTCTTGGCACCAGGGTGAATAGAATATCGAGATCGGTACGCCTCCTACAAGATTGCCTCTATCGCTCTCCCTTCGGCACGCATAACCGGCTGCCATGCCTCAAGGATCCATCCTCTGCTACGTTTAAGTCATCCAGCAATCCAGCTAAATCCTGGACTCAAAGTCTGCGAAGGCTCTCATCTGTAAACTGTGCCTCCTTGATCTGCTCTATCAAACTTGACTGAATGTCAAGCGCCATCATCTGTATCACTGATCCTGGCCGAACTATCTCGATACTGAGCTTCTCCAGATCTTTCCGTAAATGTCGATCTATCATCAGATACCATGCCATCGGATGCCTGCTCAGCGCATCCGCTACCACATTTGCCTTCCCTGGGTGATACTGTAAATCGATGTCGAAGTCCTTCATCAACTCCAACCATCGTCTTTGCCTCATGTTCAGCTCTTTCTACGTGAACACATACTTCAAGCTCTTGTGGTCTGTAAAGATTTCCACACGCTCTTCGTATAAGTAGTGTTTCCACAACTTGAGTGCAAAGATCACCGCAGATAACTCAAGGTCGTGGGTAGGATAGTTTCGCTCGTGAGTCCGTAATTGCCTAGATGTATAAGCAATCACTTTCACATGCTGCTGTAGGACACATCCTAGCCCCTTTCTCGAAGCATCACTATATATGGTGAAACCTCCAAATCCTGAAGGTAATATCAGAACTGGAGTGGTCGTCAGCCTCCTCTTCAACTCCTCAAATGCTGTCTGGCAGTCCTCTGACCAGATGTACTCTGCATCCTTTTGCGTCAGTTTCATCATGGGTTCAGCTATCCTAGCAAAGTCCAAGACGAACTTTCTATAATAGCCGGCTAAACCCAGAAAGCTTCTGATCTCTGAAACTGACGTCGGAGCCTTCCATGTCTCAACGGCAGCAATCTTCCTGGGATCCACCGAGATCCCCCTCTCCAGTAACTATATGACCGAGAAACTCCACTCGGTCCAAAAAGAACTCGTACTTCGACAATTTGGCATACAACCTCTCCTGCCTCAGAATCCCCAAAACTGTCCGCAAGTGCTCTGCGTGCTCCTCCGGCGTCTTCGAGTATATCAGGATGTCGTCGATAAACACTACTACGAACTTATCCAGATACTGGTGAAATGTCTTAATCATCAAGTTCATAAAGACAGCTGGTGCATTTGTGAGACCAAATGGCATCACCAAAAACTCGTACTGCCCGTACTTCATGTTGAACGCCGTCTTCTGGATGTCTGCAGTCCTGACTTTCACCTGGTGGTACCTTGATCTCAAATCTATCCTGGAAAATACCTTCGCCCCACTCAACTGGTCGAACAAATCATCTATCCTGGGCAGAGGATATTTTTCTTAATGGTGATGGTATTCAATGCCCGGTAGTCAATACACAACCGGACTATACCATCCTTCTTCGGTACAAAAAGCACTGGCGCTCCCTATGGAGAATCACTAGATCGAATGAAACCCTTTTTTAACAGGTCATCAATCTGCTCCTTCATCTCTACGGCCTCCTTGGGTTTACTCTATAGCAAGCCCGGGATACTGGTGATGAACCCGGTACTAAATCTATAGTGAACTCTATATCTCTGTCAGACAAAAGTCCTGGATGATCCTCTGGGAATACATCCATAAACTCCCTAATGTTAGGGTGTGGCGGTGCTAACTCCCCAACCATCGCACAACAGTTCGGCTCTAGGTTGATCTCCGGTCCTGTCCTCCTGACACTGAATAGTGCCATGCCTGGGGGACTAAACAGAATACTACCCTCATGACAGTTTATAGCTGCATGGGCATAGCTAAGCCAGTCCATCCCCAATATGATATCATATCCGGGGAGTGGCATCACAAAGAATCCTCCCCTGAACTCTCTCCCGGCTATAGTAATAGAGCATCTATAGATAGCTCTAATGGGCACTGGTCCGCCTTCCGTCATTACTCTACTCATCTCCTCGGTAGGTGTAGTTACTAAGTGGTGTTTATACAAAAACTCTAATGACAGGAAGCTATACAATGCACCAGAATCAAACAAGCACAGAGCTAGAAAAGTATGCAAATAAACATGACCTGTGATGACGTCAGCCAAATAATTGGGCTTCGAAACCTGCTCCGGCTCCGTCTCAAGAGCTAGACTATAAGCCTTCCCCTGGGGTCCCTTCTGCTGCTGCAGATGTTGTCCAAACCTCTGCTGCTCGGAAGCGGCGGTCCTCTAGATGGTGGTCCGGCACCTGGTACTCTGGCTACTGGGCAGTCTCAAAGCTGATGGGTGGTAGACCCACAAGCTAAATACTGCCCTAACCTCTTCCTACAGACGATAGCGTCATGGCCTGGCCTCCTACAGAATACATACGAAGCTCCCTTCTGCTGCCGGGGTCCCGGGACTCTAGCTGGTGGGGTTGGGTGATGAGGTGGGGGAGGATGGTTTGTCTGCTGGTGCGGCATCGGTGCTCTCGGCTTGAAAGTCTGACGCTTGGACGGTCCCTCGAGGTGTACAGAAGCCGGCCTCTTGCAAGACTGAAGATGCTCTTCTATGCTCCGGGCCAACTCTAGGCTCTGGTAGTAGTCAGTCATACCATTCGCCACTATAAGAATGCCAATGTCTGGAACTAGACCATGGCAAAACCTACGTGTCATCTCCTTTGGGTCTGCAACTAGAATAGGAGCGAAACGGCTCAAGCGACTAAACTCCGCTGTATACTCGTCAACAGAACGGTTCCCCTGCTGGATGTTCTGGAATTGTAGCCCCATGGCTACCCTAGCGGTGGTCGAGAAGAATTTCTTTTTGAACTGGGTCTTGAACTGATCCCAAGTGGCCTTCCCTCTCGCGAATAGCGGCTCATTTCGGAACCAAACTCCTGCCAAGTCTATCAGCAGAAATCCCGCTGCCTCGACCTGGAGGTCACCCGGCAACCTAGCTCCAAGGAGCTTCCTCTCTAGTGAGTCTAGCCAGTCATCTGCCACTACGATGCCCTTAGTCCCTAAGAACTCCTTGGATTTCAGACCGATGAAGTCCTTGATTGTCCCCGCTCTCTGCCGTGGCTCTACAAGTGGTGGGACCACGATACGTTCCTCAGAACGCTCCATGCTCTGGCGGAGTAGGGTGGTATGCTCCTGATGAGTTGTTAGGAACCCCTGGATCAGAGTGAGCAGTTGGTTCCCGTCGAGTGTGACGGGAGCCTGGGCAGGTATAGTAATAGGTGGTGGTGGGAGTATCGGGTCCTGCTGGGTCTGTGATGTGGTAGGTGGTAGAGGCATCTGGGTTGGCAGATTTGTGGAGTGGGGGAGTATAGTAGATGGAGGTATATCTGTCAACTGGTCAACCGACTGGATGGGAAGTGTGCCATTCTCAGGTGTGACATACTGGGATGAGCAGGTGAGCACCATCTAAATAAATAAAAAGGACTTATAAGGACTCTTTTAAGTAATCATTCATAAACAACAAGAAAGTCTAATTTGAAATAACGAGCATATGATGTGATGTGTTTCTTATGTTGCGATCCTAGTACTCCTCTAGGTGTTCTAAGCATCTTTCCTAATGTTGTCTAGTTACCTTAAGTTCCTAATTGCAGGCATGTACAATGACGTAACCAAACAATTTAGTCAGGACCTGTATGGGCCACCACTAAAAATATGTCACGATCCGCTACCCAAATTGTTGGGCCGGCCGAGTCATGTCCAGCCTACGCCTGAGATAAAGCGTAGTAAGTTGTTCTAAAGATAACAAGATAAGACTAAAGTATGATAACAGTTCTATATATAATAATGAGTCAGAAATGTTCCAAACACAAAAGTCGGCTCGTATATAAATAAGATCCAAGTACAGGTCCAAAATGTAAAGCTGGATACAGTTCCAGTCACAAAATACATAGTTTAACAATATGACTACTCTCGAAACCCCGAGCAACTACGCAAACTAGACGAGTTTTCCCGCAGGTACATCCTCGTAAGATAAAGCCTGGTCTTCGGCAGTAACTCCATAATATGAATCACAAAGCAACTCCTCCTCAGTAAGTATACCTACAACGTTTATCCTGCCAGGATGGGAGAAAGTACTGAATCTAACAAACATATAATATTGATCATGTGATGGAAAGAGATAAAATGACAAATCTTGTTTTTTCTAGTTTTAGATACATTTCATCATGGCAATAATTATTTGTTTTAAAGTTTGAAACTGCAGTAGGTGAGTGATCAGTCAATAGGTAATCAGGATGTACAGTGGTACATATCAATTTTTTGAAGTGTACGTACGTACCCTTAACGGCATCGGTGTATGTCCATACACAAATGCGGGATCAGACATACGACACAGTTACATATAGAATGTAACAGTGCTCGGTAAATACATACGGAGAAGGGGGTCATGATCACGTACACTACTAACAGTTTCTCTTAACCCGTTGTCTAAACATGTGAGAGATATGAAAACTGTCCTAAGCATGGTAGAGACTATAAGTAATACAACATGTAAAGATTTAACTTGCTACCCAAGGATCAGCATTTAACATGGTTGGAAAATCACAGTTTATTGTTATAGCAGTATGTAAAGTTTGTAGAGGTACTTGCCTTTAGCAAAGCAAAGCAGTGATAGAAATGCTATAGATGCCTGGTGACTCGTCACTGTAAAAATAACACATAAACTTAGTTTTTATACTAAGTTAAACACTAAGACACTAGTTATGTGATACGACTTTCTGACTGAACACCTAGCCAAATGATGACTTTAGCATAGGAGACCAATGTGGGATGACACAATACCCAAACTAACTCTCTAGGGTCTTTACACTAGTGCGGGGTGAGGTCCAATACTATAATAACTAAAAACAACACAAATCATTGCAAGTCGTAACTATTCAATAAATAAATCAAACTGTACACTGTTTTCCAACAATTTTTGAGATAGACAAAAGCTCAATTTTTCATAAAATAAAGTACCAAAATCATCCTTGTTAATTATAGAAATTTATACTAATTTTTTTGGAATTTATAAACCTCATAGATATTATTAAAAATCAGCAAACATATATATCCTGAAAATGAGTTCAGTTTTCCCATTTTTCTAAAATACCAAAAGTACTTATTAAATGCTGAAAAAATTATAATAAATTATCTAAATTAACATGTATTTAAATACAATTTTTTCTAAATTTTTACAGCATTAAAATGTATATAAAAATTCAAAAACAGCAAGTAACAATTTCTGAAAAATAATGAATTAATTATTTACTATTTTGTCCATGTATTCAAAATTGAACTAAAGTCCAGATACAGGACCCAAAGCCATGAATCAAGTCCAATATG
>JANAVB010009599.1:7977468-8140704 GCA_029216955.1 Iris pallida
GGCAAGGGAGGAGAGAGAAAGTCATGGGGGGAGGGGTGATGGTAGGTTTGCAGCAAGGCCCCCTTAGTTTGGGGCTTTGCAAAATATCCGCACGTCTATCAGTTTGCAAATATAATTTGCAAACCGCAATTAAAACAAATCACAAATTTACAAATCAATATTAAAACAATTTAACAAATTGCAATTCGATATTAAAACAATTCAACAAATTGTAAATTGATATTTTAAGCTATAAAATTTATTTAAAAATTATCAAAAATTTCTAGAAAATTTTAAATAATTATAATAACTTATTTTAAAGCTGTAAACACTATTTCAAATTATAAAAATAATATTTAAAAATTAGGGGCTTACACTCGTACACACCATAGCATACATAAGACTTCCCACAGCTGAGGCATATAGAACCCGCTCCATATCTTCTTTTTCGTCCTCGGTAGATGGACACTGCTCCTCAGTGAACTTAAAGTCAGCCGCAAGGGGGCAACTCACTTTCTTCGACCCGTCCATCCCGAAACGCTGAAGTACCCGGTAAATGTACTTCTTTTGGGACAATTATAGCAGCTTGTACTCTCTCTCTCGGCTGATCTCCGTCCCAAGAATAGTCTTTGCTGCACCCAAATCCTTCATAGAGAAGGCCACGTCCAGTTGGCACTTCAACTCCGCTATCCTAGTGGCATTCCGACCCACTAATAGCATGTCATCAACATAGAGCAATAAAATGATGAAATCATCCTTGGCAAAGTACCTCACAAATATGCAATGGTCCGACGTCGTCCGTGCATAACCATGCTCTCCCATAAACGACTCAAACTTCCTGTACCACTACCTCAGAGCCTGCTTCAGACCATACAAGCTCTTCCTCAACCGACAGACTAAATGTGACCTGTCCTTCTCACAGAATCCCTCTGGCTGCTCCATGTATAACTCCTCATCAAGATCTCCATGGAGGAATGCCGTTTTTACGTCCATCTGCTCGACCTCCAAGTCGAAACTGGCTGCCAATGCTAGCACCATCCAAATAGACGAATGCTTGACGACATGCAAAAAGATCTCATCATAATCTATGCCTTTTCGCTGACCGTAGCATTTAACTACCAGCCTCGCTTTGTATCGAGGGCGAGTAGCATCATCCGGCTGCTTAACTCTAAACACCCATCGATTCTTCAAAGCCTTCTTGCCCTTTGGGAACCGCACCAGCTCATAAGTGGAATTGACGTGTAAGGAACTAATCTCCTTTTGCATAGCCTCCATCCACTCATGTCTGTGTTCGTCTTCCATAGCCTCTGCAAAACTTTCGGGCTCTCCTCCCTCAGTCAATAGCACATACTCGCCCGGTGAGTATCTCGTAGATGGTCGACGCTCTCTGTCGCTCCTTCTCAGTGGAGCCACTGGTGCTGGCTGTATACCAACAGCCTCCTCTACTTCAGTAACCGCCTCCCTGACATCCTCATCCTCCTGAGGGACACCCGGACCACCATCAGCAGGCTGATGATCAAGGTTGGAAGCAACTCCATGTACTGGCTCCCTATTAATTGGATCCTGTACGATGTCCTCTAGAAACTGCTCGAAGTAAAATGACTCTAACTTAGGCAATTCCTCAGCCTCAGAAGGCGTCTCGGAATCCTGAGTGTTGGTTATGGTCTGATCCTCGATGAATACGACGTCCCTGCTTTTGTAGAGCTTTCTTCCCACCGGATCGTAGAGTCTATAGCCAAACTCATCCCGACCGTAGCCGACAAAGACACATCGCCTCGTCTTCGGCTCAAGTTTGGACCTCTCGTCCTTCGGTACATACACGAAGGCCTTACAGCCAAACACTCGCAGGTGATTGTATGACGGCTCTTTGTTGTACCATACTTTGTCAGGCACATCACCCTGCAAAGGAGCACTAGGAGATAAATTAATAACATAAGCAGCTGTGAAAAGAGCCTCACCCCAATAACTGCCTGGCAAATTTGCTTCTGACAGCAAACACCGCACCCTCTCCATCAGTGTCCTGTTCATGCGCTCTGCTACACCATTAAGCTGAGGTGTCTTGGACGGAGTCTTCTGGTGTCGTATCCCTTGCTCTCTGCAATACGCATCAAAGGGACCAATGTATTCGATGTCGTTGTCGGACCGAACACACAATAACTTCTTGCCCGTCTCTCTTTCAACATAGGCCTGAAACTCTTTGAAAGTTGGCAGCACCTGATTCTTGGTCTTTAAGGCATATACCCAAACCTTCCTGGAAACTTACAAAGTAAGAAGGACCACCAATAGATTTTACCTTCATAAGACCGCAGACATCCGAGTGAATCAACTCGAGCAACGCCGGCTTCCTTGAACTTGGGTGACTTTAGAAAGACATCCTATTTTGCTTTCCAGCTAAGCAGTACGTACACTTCTCCAACTTTGTAGACTTGAGCCCTGGAATCATCTTCCTGTTCACCAAGTAGCTCATCCCCTTCTCGCTGATATGGCCGAGCCGCCTGTGCCACAACTCGGTAGACGCATTACTGACTGCGTTCACCTCTTGTACCCCCTGTGCACTCCCTCCATATAGTAGAGACCAGACTTCTTGCTTCCTCTGGCAATCACCATCGAACCTCTGGAAAGCTTACATTGACTATTCCCGAAAAGGCTGAAGAATCTCTCGTCATCCAACCTTCCAATCGACACCAGGTTGAAACGGATATCAGGGACATGACGAACATCTTTGAGAACAAGAACTACACCCATCTTCGTCCTCAAATGCACATCTCCAACGACAACCGCCTTTGACACATCTATACTACATAAACTCGACCTACATGGGCTACCACTAAAAATGTGTCATGACCCGCACCCTGATTAGGGGCACAAGTACGTAGTTACGTCCAGCCTACGCCGCAGTGTCGGCGGTAGAACGATGTCCTAGATCAATCATCTAACAATATATAAGGTACCTGTACAGTATATACACTCCGAATGGAGGTGACATAGCAAATACAGTCTTAATCACATCTAAGGTAGAATACGATAAAAAGATAGATAGATATGAAATGAAATGAAATAAAACCACAGAGATACAACCAGATAGAGTTCTAAGTGTCTAAGATAACACAAATCCAAAAACATCCCCAAATCTCAAATACAGTAATCCAAAGAATAAATACAACTAAAAATGACTAATCTAAACTAATGGTGTCTCATCCACTGCTAATGGATCCTGCTGGAGATCCAGGGGTAATGTGTCATCAAACTCTATCCAGGCCATATCCGTAAAAAGGTAGAGCAAATCAGCTAACATGTACTCTGTAAACATCAACGATTATCATGTCATGAAAATGAGCAAGTACAAGTACTAACAGCAGTTCCATATGAATTGACAAATTCTATAAGAGACAGTATAATAAAATACAAGACAAAGATACGGGAAAACTTGGGAGCCATTCGAAAGCCGAGTTACAACCCGTAAACCAAACAAGGACCGGGGTTGTAACCCTTCTTCCGAACAGAACCTAGCCTCCAATCAAGGTATAGCATAAGAGCATTTAGAACATGTGAAATACAAGACAAAATCAACAGAAAATATGTAATAGGATGTGAGTACTGAATAGGACGATAATATATAGGATGACTTGGGAACTATTCGGAAGCCGAGTTACAACCCTTAAACCAAATAAGGACCGGGGTTGTAACCCTTCTCCCGAACAGAACTTAGCCTCCTATGATAAATAAATATAAAAATGTGACTTGAATTATTAGAGTGTTATGTGATCGGCTTTGGGTATGTTACAAGACAGGTTATCCACTTGGCCCGACAATCGCATAAAAATCTGGAAAGGATCATGCCGGCCAACCTAGATAACGAGCACATGAATAAGATCTCGCTACACCCTACGTGATGTGAGAGTGATGCAAGCACATGAATATAGTGACACGAGGCTTTGATCACATAGCCCTAAAAATTCTCCACCCCCGAATAGTATAATGGATCTAGACATGACACGTCATGACACGAGATTCCATAAAAGGGTAGCAAGTTCCCTTAGGAATCGGTGTCTATATTAATACAGGGAATAAGACTGAAAATGTACCAATATACCAAGGAAATCTAGGAACAACATCCCATGTCATGATCCAACATATACTAGTCCGTGAACTATCGTGACTGGAAATCGAGTAAGACACTACAACTGAATCAGATATAGCAGATATGAAGACCATGAAAACTATCATTGAATGTACTCGCCTGCGGTCCTGAGCTGTCAAATGGGATCGATGCTCAGAGTGATGCCACAAACCTAAAGATGAGATATATATAAGCTAATTAGGGTTCAACAGTGTTAGGCAGAATTATATAGTATAAGCTATGTAATCTAGGTCAAATCTCAGTCCAACTAAGTCAAACTAGGTCACAGGAAGTCAAACCATGTCAAACTAGGTCAAACTAGGCTAATGTTGACTAACAGTTGACTTTTGGTCAACTAGTCAACCTGGTCAAGTTCTAGACATTTCTAGGCCAAGTGTTGGCTGATAATTGACTTTTGGTCAAAGCAGTCAAACTTGGTCAACCGAGGTCAAAACTAGCCTAAGCATACTATTCCTAATATTTACCTACCAAGATACCATATATCTTGGTCAAAGAGGATCACTCTAATTTAAGAATTAATATATCAAGTTGTACCTTGTTATTCGTACATCGAAACCTACGATACACAATCGAGATAAGATAATCAACAGTAAGGTTAATAATCTTATCACAGTGATCCACATGATCATCTTGTCAATTTCAGCGATGTGAGATCACTGGAATCGACTGATCTCAGTTTCGTTGTACTAATTCCGAAATACGAACTTAATAAGAATTAATTATAATAACAGGTAATACACAGAGAAAATATCTACAAATATTGTCGGATGATGAAACAAACATCACCAACGTGTCCAGAATGGTCAAATCAGCTAGGATAGCCTATCCATAAGTCTAATTTGGACACAGGGGCAAAAAGGTAATTTTGGGTCAAAACGGTGTCCGTGTCGGATCCGCTTTGCACCGAAAAACATGCAAGAATACTAATATACCAAACCTAAAAAATTATATGTCCACGAATCCAGAATGACGATACGAACCCAACGGTATATCCAGAATTGGATTCCGTTGACCCGATCTTAAATTGGTCCGTTGACCAGGACATTAAAATTTTGATTTGCACGAAAAGCGTGTTGGGGCCAATGTCCTCAAAACTCAGTAAAGTATATGTCAACGAGTCCAGAATGACGATACGAACTCAACGGTATGTCCAGAATTGGATTCCGATGAGCCGATCTCAAAATGACCCATTGATCCAGATATTGGGATCCGACTTACACCGAAATGCGAGCCGGAACCAATGTCCACAAAAACCTAGCAAATTATATGTCAACAAGTCCAGAATGACGATACGAACTCAACGGTATATCCAGAATTGGATTTCGATGAGCCGGCGACAAAAAGTCCCATTGACCATGACTGTAGGGCCCGCTTTGTACCGAAATGCGTGCCAGGGCCCACGTCCTCCAAATCTAACAACCTTTATATGAAAACGTGCCAGAACGATGCCACGAGTCTACTGGTGGTGTCAGAAATTGAATTCGGAGTCCCGGATTCAAAAATAGAATTTAACAACTTGGAAATTACGAATTCGGACGGTCAACTTTGGCGTCGAATTCAACCAATCAAACGTGCTCACAATGAAATAAAACTTAAGGGGTAGGAAGAGGGTTATACTAGCTGCGCATAGGAACCAGTGGCACGCCAGACGGAGCTACGATGGAGGAGATACGAACCGACGAAGTTGGCTCCACAAAATTGTCCAAAAATAACATAATTTAAACGGTCAACTTGGTGGCCGGTTTTGATCTATCAAATGATAAAATTAACGGACGAAAATTAAGGGAAGTGAAGATGGATATACCGAGATCGAGATTGTGACGGAGCGAAGAGTTCGCCGATCCAACGGTCGGATTTCTCGAAAAATGCACGCGAAGTCGCTGCGACGGAATGCCATTTCCGGATCCATTCCGAACTCGTGCCGACGAAAATCAGTGCCAAACGCACGAAACGTCTAGGCGGCACGCCCCGGAGGACGATGGCCGCTACGGGGAGGTGACTGGGGGTCGCCCGGCCAGGGGGTGGCTGGCCGTGGCGCCGGCGGCGCCGCCTGAACGGCAGCTAAACCGCGACCAGGGCGCGGCCATGCTGGCTGCTGCTGCGGCGGGTGCTACGCTGCTGCTGCTGCTAGCTGTGGCACGGCCAGCCAGCAGCGATGCATAGGAGGGCAGAGGAGGTTGAAAGGAGTGGTGGAGGTGGTAGTGTTCGGCTATGGTGGTGGTGGGAAGATGATGGTGATGGTGATGGTCGATTTTGTTGAGCTCGGAAGGTGGAGGAGTTGGTGAGCTCGGGAGAAGGAGATGGTGAGCTCGGGTGGAGGGGTCGGCCATGGGCTGTCGGCTGCTCCTGTGGAGAATAATGAGAGTGGAAGAGAGAAAGTGTGTAGGAATTAGAAAGAGAGAGAGAGTAGGATGGATATTAATGAGAGGGGAGAGAGAGAGAATGAGAGATTCTCTAGATTAAAGTTAGGGCCGGCCACATGTAGGGAAGGGGTTTGTGTGAGTATATTATGAGGGAATGGAGGGTTAGGATTGGTTGGGGTAGATCAAAGGCTAGGATTTTAAATGGGGAATTAGATTATTCTTTAGGAAATTAAATCAAGGGGTTATCCATAAATATTTAAAATGGATAAACTAGATATTTAATATTTGTAGGAAAATGAGGATGTGGATATTCATGAGGGGGTAACATGGAGCTTGAGTTGGGTTTGGTTGAGCCGGGCCGGGTCAAAATCGAACATGGTGCAATAATTGAATTTAAATAGGTATTTATGATCATGGGTAAATAAGTAACATGTGGGGACTCAAATAAATGGGACACAAGTGTCAGGCGGGTAGTAGGCTTCGTGTGGGCCATGTCCATATTTGGGGTTGACAGGTTTGGGTCGACAGGGTATCCTCAATTCAAGTTGAAAATAAATATGACACCGTGGGACGATTTAAAATCGGGTCACGTGTCAGGAAAGTTGTGTGAAGCAATTGAAGCACAAGATGGTGTGTCTGAGTGGGACACGAAGGTCACGGGTGTAGGGCGTCTTGAGTAGATCATGCATGAGGAGTTAGTTTCAAGAAAATGACTAGCCTTGTGCTCCTAAATTAAAAGTCACGGTAACGTGATTATGAGGATCAAGAAAAAGAAGGAAAATCAATTAATAATTAATCAACGATCAAATGGTCTAAATTGACCTGAAGTTGTGCAAAACAAAAAGAGTACAAGGGAACAAGTTTGGATGGGACATGATATATCAACATGAAGGTAATCTTGTCTACTACACAGTGATGAAGGGGGTTTCCAAAGATTGGCATCCCTGACACTCCAGAAGTCAAAGTCACGGTAAAGAGCATTTAATCAAATAATAATCAAATAATAATATCTATTGCAAATAATTGATTTATAAAATTGAAAAAAAAGCCCTAAATTCATGAGGCTTACATCCTACTCACCTTATAAAAATTTCGTCCTCGAAATTAAAATGTTCATACCCCTTCTAGGTCAAACTCCCACAATCAAAGTCTCAAAACTTAATCAAATCATACAATTTAAAAGGATGGCATACAAGGTCATGGCATACGGTGGTAGTGAAAGTCTCATCTAGGTATACTAGTCATAATAGGCCAAAACAGTCATAGGGTATCAAAACATACAAGCAATCTGGGGTGTTAAACTGGAAAAGATACAGAAATAACAATCATCAAGGCTTTAAGCAAAATCAAAACCAAAATTTAAAGCACAAACGTCGAGCATTGAAATCCAATCACAATATATATATAGAGAGAGAGAGGGTTAGAGTGAGAAAAGCTAGCATTATATAAAGGTTATGTGGTTAGTGTGTGTATGGGTGTATGTGGACATGTTCATAGGGTTAGATAGCAGACATGTGTGTGTGAAATATACATGAAAGTGTATAGGCGGATTTGGGTTTCGAAACAACAGCTATCAAGTTACACTACTCATGGCATATTGGTTAAACAATCTACAATGCATAACCTATTTACTCATAACATGCATGGCTATATATATATATATATATATATATATATATATATATATAGAGAGAGAGAGAGAGAGAGAGAGATTTAGTTATGTATCTATATACATTATAACATGTATGCATAAACTCTATATATATTTATATAGATATATGAATATAACATAGAGAGGAAGGGTTAGGTTTACATGACAGTGTATACTAAGTTAGAGTGTGTGTGTCCTTGTACAAGGTTATAGCTTTAGTATTGAAAGGTTAAACCCAATTTTAGTTCAGTATTTACATACAATTCTGAAAATGAGCTAACATTTAAACCAGTGTAATATTAACATAATGTAGTTTCAGATTTTAGGGGTTTGAACATCACAACCAAACTCAATGCTCCCAACACAACCTAACAAGATAAAGATGAAACCCTAACATACTATGCATACATTTAGCTATGCATACAGTTCAATATTAAATATTAAATCTGAAATTGAACTAAACGTTTGAAATTAATATAAAAATGTTAACATGTATTCAGTTTCAGGATTTTGGAGAAATTCGAACATCAAACCAACCCAATGTTTATCACAACCACAACCTAACATGTAAGAGTATGAAACCTAACATTATATCCCTACATACAATAATGTATACAGCTCAAAATATTACATTTAAAAACTGCAAATTGAACTAATCACTTAGAATCCAGTATTAAGGGTTAATATGCACACAGCCTCAGATTTGACAAGTTCAAACACAAAACTCAACCAATTTCTTTAAGAATTGAAACCCTGTATATAAGATACATGTGCAGTGATGTAAACAACAACTAATAACATGAAATTTACATTTAAATTAAGAATTTAAACTTGAAAAACAGAGAACTAGTCTCTGATACTGTACTGTATCAGAAATATTGGGATTTTGAGAATTTAACATCAAAAACATATTAATGTGCATTTAGATAGGTTGGTAATAAAAGTGTAACATGTATACGTGTCAGGCAAAGTGTCTGTGTCCACTATATATATATATTATTTTTTTTAAAAGGGTAATACAAGAAATAATGGCAAGAAGGAATTATTGATAAAATCTGTTCTGCTTATCTGTTTAAAAGAAGGAACCATTTTGAAACCAGATCTATAATATCAAATCCAAGATAAGGTCTAGCAAAAAATATCGATTCATTGTATTATGAAGAAATTCATAGCAAGAAGTTACACAAGATTTATAATAACAGCTAAAGCTACTCATACTCCTAAGTTATTTGATGATGGAATACAATTTATAACAACAGAAGGGTACGATAGAGGTGATATGTTTAAAAACCTTCTCAAGATACAATCTAATAATTATATGCGTCTATCCAAAATTATGTTACTCAGAGTCCTCGCCATGCCAGTAAGCAAGGCTGCGATAAACGATAGATTCCATAACTGGGGTATGCACCTCTATAATCATGTCATCAGAAATTCTCGCTATGTCGACTAGTATAGCTGCGAGAGATTCCAAATCTTATAACCAAGATACGTACATCCGAAGTCAGGTCTCTATGTTTCCGCCACGTCAGCTAATATGGCTGCGATAAACTACAGGTTCCATAATCAAGTAGACGTTTTACCATCCATGTATTTCCGTCAACATATGTTATCAAAAAATATCGTAACTCAGGCCATAAAATTCATCTCGATAGGAAAATCAAAATCAACAACGATCCATCAAAATCAAATTCAATAACCAAGGAGCGAGAGCGAACAAAACAAAGGAAAGGATTTCAAATTGAAGTTTAAATAAGATTCTTAAGGGTCATCCCAGGAATCTCTCAAGGAGTCCTAACTATGATTGAGTACCTTCAAAAATATATCCTAATCCTACTGCAGGCTGTGGTGATACTCTAGTTCGAATACCACTACATAAACTCGACCTCCATGGGCCACGACTAAAAATGTGTCACGACCCGCACCCTGATTAGGGGCACGAGTACGTGGTTACGTCCAGCCTATACCGCAGTGTCGGCGGTAAAATATTGTCCTAGGTCAATCATCTAACAATATATAAGGTACATGTACAGTATATACACTCCGAATGGAGGTGACATAGCAAATACAGTCTCAATCACATCTAAGGTAGAATACGATAAAAAGATAGATAGATATAAAATAAAATGAAACCACAGAGATACAACCAGATAGAGTTCTAAGTGTCTAAGATAACACAAATCCAAAAATATCCCCAAATCTCAAATACAGTAATCCAGAGAATAAATACAACTAAAAATGACTAATCTAAACTAATGGTGTCTCATCCACTGCTAATGGATCCTGCTGGAGATCCAGGGGTAATGTCTCATCAAACTCTATCATGGCCGTACCCATACAAAAGGTAGAGCAAATCAGCTAACATGTACTCTGTAAACATCAACGGTTATCCTGTCAGGAAAATGAGCAAGTACAAGCACTAACAGCAGTTCCATATGAATTGACAAATTCTATAAGAGACAGTATAATGAAATACAAGACAAAGATATGAGAAAACTTGGGAGCCATTTGAAAGACGAGTTACAACCCGTAAACCAAACAAGGACCGGGGTTGTAACCCTTCTCCCGAACAGAACCTAGCCTCTAATCAAGGTATAGCATAAGAGCATGTAGAACATGTGAAATACAAGACAAAATCAACAAAAAATATGTAATAGGATGTGAGTACTGAATAGGACGATAATATATAGGATGACTTGGAAACTATTCAGAAGCCGAGTTATAACCTTTAAACCAAACAAGGACCGGGGTTGTAACCCTTCTCCCGAACAGAACTTAGCCTCCTATGATAAATAAATATAAAAATATGACTTGAATTATTAGAGCTTTATGTGATCGGCTTTGGGTATGTTACAAGACAAGTTATCTACTTGGCCCGACATTCACATGAAAATCTGGAAAGGGTCATGCCGGCCAACCTGGATAACGAGCACATGAATAAGATCTCGCTACACCCAACGTGAGGTGAGAGTGGCCCAAGCACATGAATATAGTGACATGAGGCTTTGATCACATAGCTCCTAATAATTCTCTACCCCCGAATAGTATAATGGATCTGGACATGACACGTCATGACACGGGATTCCATAAGAGGGTAACAAGTCTCCTTAGGAATCGGTGTCTATACTAATATAGGGAATAAGACTGAAAATGTACCAATATACCAAGGAAATCTAGGAACAACATCCTATGTCATGATCCAGCATATACTACTCCTTGAACTATCGTGACTAGAAATCGAGTAAGACACTACAGTTGAATCGGATATAGCAAATATCATGACCATGAAAACTATCAGTGAATGTATTCGCCTGCGGTCCTGAGCTGTCAAATGGGATCGATGCTCAGAGTGATGCCACAAACCTAAAGATGAGATATATATAAGCTAATTAGGGTTCAACAGTGTTAGGCAGGATTATATAGTATAAGCTATGTAATCTAGGTCAAATCTCAGTCCAACTAAGTCAAACTAGGTCACAGGAAGTCAAACCATGTCAAACTAGGTCAAACTAGGCTAATGTTGACTGACAGTTGACTTTTGGTCAGCTGGTCAACCTGGTCAAGTTCTAGACATTTCTAGGCAAAGTGTTGACTGATAGTTAACTTTTGGTCAAAGCAGTCAAACTTGGTCAACCGAGGTCAAAACTAGCCTAAACATGCTATTCATAATATTTACCTACCAAGATACCATATATCTTGGTCAAACATGATCACTCTAATTTAAGAATTAATATATCAAGTTGCACCTCGTTATTCGTACATCGAAACCTACGACACGCTAAGATAATCAACAGTAAGGTTAATAATTTTGTCACAGTGATCCACATGATCATCTTGTCAATTTTAGCGATGTGAGATCACTGGAATCGACTGATCTCAGTTTCGTTGTACTAATTCCGAAATACGAACTTAATAAGAATTAATTATAATAAAAGGTAATATACAGAGAAAATATCTACAAACATTGTCGAATGATGAAACAAACATTACCAACGTGTCCAGAATGGTCAAATCAGCTAGGATAGCCTATCCATAAGTCCAATTTGGACACAGGGGCAAAAAGATAATTTCGGGTCAAAATGGTGTCCGTGTCGGACCCGCTTTGCACCGAAAAACGTGCAAGAATACTAATCTACCAAACCTAAACAATTATATGTCCACAAATCCAGAATGACGATACGAACCCAACGGTATATCCAGAATTGGATTCCGTTAACCCGATCTCAAATTGGTCCGTTGACCAGGACATTAAAATTTCGATTTGCACGGAAAAGCGTGTCGGAACCAATGTCCTCAAAACTCAGCAAAGTATATGTCAACGAGTCCAGAATGACGATACGAACTCAACGGTATGTCCAGAATTGGATTCCGATGAGCCGATCTCAAAATAACCCGTTGACCCAGATATTGGAATCCGACTTGCACCGAAATACGAACCGGAACCAATGTCCACAAAAACCTAGCAAATTATATGTCAACAAGTCCAGAATAACGATACGAACTCAACGGTATATCCAAAATTGGATTTCGATGAGCCGGCATCAAAAAGTCCTGTTGACCAGGACTGTGGGGCCTACTTTGTACCGAAATACGTGCCAGGGCCTACGTCCTCCAAATCTAACAAACTTTATATGAAAATGTGCCAGAATGACACCACGAGTCTACTGGTGGTGTCAGAAATTGAATTCGGAGTCCCGGGTTCAAAAATAGAATTTAACAACTTGAAAATTACGAATTCGGACGGTCAACTTTGGCGTCGAATTCAACTAATCAAACGTGCTCACAATGAAATGAAACTTAAGGGTAGGAAGAGGGTTATACTAGCTGCACATAGGAACTAGTGGCACGCCAGACGGAGCTGCGATGGAGGAGATACGAACCGACGAAGTTGGCTCCGCAAAACTGTCCAAAAATAACATAATTTAAACGGTCAACTTGGTGGCCGGTTTTGATGTATCAAATGATAAAATTAACGGACAAAAATTAAGGGAAGTGAAGATGGATATACCGAGATCGAGATTGTGACGGAGCGAAGAGTTCTCCGATCCAACGGTCGGATTTCTCGAAAAATGCACGCAAAGTCGCTGCGACGGAACGCCATTTCCGGATCCATTCCGAGCTCGCGCCGACGAAAATCCATGCCAAACGCACGAAACGTCTAGGCGGCACGCCCCGGAGGACGATGGCCGCTATGGGGAGGTGACTGGGGGTCGCCCGGCCAGGGGGTGGCTGGCCACGGCGGCCGTGGCGCCGGCGGCGGCGTCTGAACGGCAGCTGAACCGCGGCCAGGGCGCGGCCATGCTGGCTGTTGCTGCAGCGGGTGCTACGCTGCTGCTCGATGCTGCTGCTGCTAGCTGTGGCGCGGCCAGCCAGCGGCAGCGCATAGGAGGGAGGAGGAGGTTGAAGGGAGTGGTGGAGGTGGTAGTGTTCGGCAATGGTGGTGGTGGGAAGATGATGGTGATGATGATGGTCGGTTTTGTTGAGCTCGGAAGGAGGAGGAGTTGGTGAGCTCGGAAGGAGGAGATGGTGAGCTCGGGTGGAGGGGTCGGCCATGGGCTGTCGGCTGCTGTTGTAGAGATTAATAAGAGTGGGAGAGAAAGAAATAGTGTAGGAATTAGAAAGAGAGAGAGAGAGTAGGATGGATATTAATGATAGGGGAGAGAGAGAGAGAGAATGAGAGATTCTCTAGATTAAAGTTAGACCGGCCACATGTGGGGAAGGGGTTTGTGTGAGTATATTATGAGGGAATGGAGGGTTAGGATTGGTTGGGGTAGATCAAAGGGTAGGATTTTAAATGGGGAATTAGATTATTCTTTAGGAAATTAAATCAAAGGGTTATCCATAAATATTTAAAATGGATAAACTAGATATTTAATATTTGTAGGAAAATGAGGATGTGGATATTCATGAGGGGGTAACATGGAGCTTGAGTTGGGTTCGGTTGAGCCGGGGCGGGTTAAAATTGGACATGGTACAATAATTGAATTTAAATAGGTATTTATGATCATGGATAAATAAGTAACATGTGGGGACTCAAATAAATGGGACACAAGTGTCAGGCGGGTAGTAGGCTTCGTGTGCGCCATGTCCATATTTGGGGTTGACAGGTTTGGGTCGACAGGGTATCCTCAATTCAAGTTGAAAATAAATGTGACACCGTGGGACGATTTAAAATTGGGTTACGTGTCAGGAAAGTTGTGTGAAGCAATTGAAGCACAAGATGGTGTGTCTGAGTGGGACACGAAGGTCATGGGTATAGGGCGTCTCGAGTAGATCATGCATGAGGAGTTAGTTTCAAGAAAATGACTAGCCTTGTGCTCCTAAATTAAAAGTCACGGTAACGTGCTTATGAGGATCAAGGAAAAGAGGGAAAATCAATTAATAATTAATCAACGATCAAATGTTCTAAATTGACCTGAAGTTGTGTAAAACAAAAAGAGTACAAGGGAACAAGTTTGGATGGGACATGATATATCAACATGAAGGTAATCTTGTCTACTACACACTGATGAAGGGAGTTTCCAGAGATTGGCATCCCTGACACTCCAGAAGTCAAAGTCACGGTAAAGAGCATTTGATCAAATAATAATATCTATTGTAAATAATTGATTTATAAAATTGAAAAAAAGGCCCTAAATTCAGGGGGCTTACATCTCTCAAGCATCGCGTCCTCTTCTCAACCACATCCCGTATCCAATGATACCGAGTCTCAATGTGCTTGGACCGACTATGAAATGTCTGGTTCTTCACAAGGTGAATGGCACTCTGGCTATCGCAAAGCAAAGTATACTGCTCTTACTTCAGCCCTATTTTCTGCAACAGCTTTTTCAACCACAACAACTCCTTGCAAGCCTCCGTCGCCGCAATGTACTCTGCCTCTGTCGTCGACAAGGTAACACACTTCTGCAACCGCGACTGCGTTTATTCTGTCCGTCTGAAGACCTGGACAGTTGCCTCATTTCATGCATAAGAAAGCAGAATCTTGTAATATAAATCCTATTGCAAATTTGTTACTAATCATCATCCCACTTCATCTCTGTCGTATTGTTAGGTCGTTATCTACTATTTCTGTTCATGCTCTGTTCCTGCGGCTCTTTAACGTACTAGCCAGCATATTGTATCACTGCTATAGATGAGGAAATCCAAGCTCTCAATTCCAATGGCACACTGGACCTTGTTACTCTACCTCAAGGGCAAACATGTGTTTGTTGCAGATAACTGTTCACAATTAAGCACAATCTAGATTTTTCCTACGAACGCCTGAAAGCTCATTTAGTTGCCAGGGGCTTCACCTGGGGTATCGTAATTACAAAGAAACATTTTCTCCAACTGCCACATTGAATTGTTCAGGTTCCATTATTTAAGGTCATCAAATGTAGGTGTCTATTAGACCAACTAAACATCAAGAATGTTGTTCTTAATGGGATCCTTCTGAGAAATTACATGCAAGAACCTTGCACTTGTGACAGTGTACGTAAGCCCCTAGTAGTGTGTTTGTGCCTTCCTTTTTATCCATTGTCAACCCAGGGCATGGATTTTCTAGTACGTCTATGTGGATGACATCATCATCAATGGCGATGACTCAATTATAATATCTAAAGTTAAGCATATCCATAGAACATCCACATCAAAGGTTTAGCTCATCTACTATACTTCATTGACATTGAATCTGCTCGCAAGGAAGACTACATATTTTCCTCCAAAAAAACTATTGCTTAGATGTGTTGGAAGAAACATATTTTCTTGGTTGTCGTCTAGCGTCAAAGCATTTGCATTTCAAACGTTATGTCATCAGAGCCACTTTGATATCAAAATGTATCATTTGTTTGTATCGTCAGAAAACTTATCTTACCATGATTTGCCAAGCATGTCCTTTGTCATCAGCAATGTCAGCCATGATAAGCAGTCTCCTACCATCTCCCATCTTCTTCTTCTTGAATGCATTCTCTGCTACTTGAATTCTCTAACCTACAACCATCTCTACCGACCACCTTCTACTACCTCTCACATCATAAACAGAAGACTATGTGGATGATCACCGACATACTAGTCACTACATATGTTCATTGACGTCAACTTGTCACTCGGAAGAACAAGAAAAACATAATTGTGGCTTGTTTCCTGTTGAAGTTGAGTATCGTACCGTTGCCCATGTGATATTTACCTAACTTGGCTAAACATCATCTTTCTAATCTCGGTCTTTCTTCCATATCTCCGACTACTACACCCTACGACACAAAAGTTGTCATTCACATTGGGTTATCAGAACATAATATGGTGGGGAACTAACATGTCATCAAATATGTTAACATAATAAGGTAAGTTGGTGACTTCTTCAATCTAACAGGAGACTACGATGTTATTAAAGTTCTTATTGAGTCAGGGACTTCTTCAATATAGTGGAAGATGAAGACGTTAACAAAGTTCTTATCCCATACAGGTTTTGTAGATGTAATTATAAATCTTCATGAATAAACTTCGTTCTTATGTCTTTCAGCCGCTTATTACTATAAACACAGAAGTATTAATGAGTGGCTACAGCAAGAAAGGAAGAGTCTTTGAGTAAGAATAACCAAACACAGGAATAAGAGAGAAATTTATTGTAATAAAGAAAAACAAGAAAATGGTTAAACCCAAGCTTGTCAAGGCGCCGCAAGGCCAAGGCTACAATTAAGACTAAAATTAGGGTTGTATAGTAGGTAAGTTAAAGAGAAGATTGTAGTTTATGACTCAGAGGTTGTATTGTGGTCATGGCTTTAATACTATGCAACCTTATCAAGCATATACACAAAATTACAAAGAAAGTGTTTAATCAGGACAACATATAAATAATAATAATAATAAATCAATACAGAATACATTACATTTGAAATTTCAAAAATAAAAAATAAAAAATAAAAAGAGAGAAATTGGTTGAAAAACTTTTTAGTGAGGGAAGACGGGTAAACATCCTCATAAAAGAGAACAAAAATCTGTAAAGCCACGGGGGCGAGAGAGAGAGACTTCTTAGACATATCAAGAACATTAGGAATATAGGAAGTCAATTTGGATCTTTGGCCCTTTGCAAAGAAGAAAACAAAAACAAAGAGGGTGTGTGATAGAGGAAGACCACGAAAAATAAAGATTTACCAGTGTGCGTCAGAATAGAAGATGGAGATGAGATTTGGCCGGTTGTAACAAACACATAAAGAAATGGAATCAGAGAAAAAATCTACATATTGTTACTTCCTTGTTGGTAGTATCTATATTAAGTTATTACTAATATCAATAACTTTTAGTTATTTAGCTAGGCCACATTCTAAAAAGGGTATTGTAGTGCCACAATCCTCCGACTAACGTAGCGTCAAGGAAAGATGAAGATGTACGCATAAAAAACCACATACCAAATTCAAAATTAAATTGCTAACTCGGGTCACATCTAAGTGAAGATGGATCAAGGCTTAAGCAGGCCTTAAGCGGCTTGAGGCAGCCGTCTCGAATGATCCTCGCTACCTAAATACTAGTTGCCTAAGCGTCAGAGAATCCAAAACACCTAGAAACCATTTAAAAAAGGTCGGTTACTTACTTGTTGGTAACATCTATATTAAGTTATTACTAATATCAATAACTTTTAGTTATTTGCTAGGCCACATTCTAAAAAGGGTATTGTAGTGCCATAATCCTCCCACTTACGTAGCGTCAAGGAAGGATGAAGATATACACCTAAAGAACCACATACTAAATTCAAAATTAAATTGCTAACTCGGGTCACATCTAGTCAAGATGGATCAAGGCTTAAGCGGGCCATAAGCGGCTTGAGGCGGTCGTCTCAAAATCAAGAGAAAAGAAAAACGCACAAAGCAATTATGCTAAAATCCACACACAAGAACACAACGGAAGCACAACGATTTTCACATGGAAGATTCCGATAGAAAAAAATAACGGAATGATCAAAGTCCAATCCGAAAAGCCTCCACTAATGGAATAAAGAAAGTACACCAACTCCTTTACAAACCCCTCCGTCGATCCACATGGATCAACACAAGTCTTCAAGTACAATAAATATAGATCATAAAAAGAAAGTGAACGATTACCGAAGACAAGAGGACGAGGAAGAACCGATGTAGAACTCCTCGAAACGAACTATCTTCAAACCAATCTCTAAAACTCCAAAATTCTCTTCCTCTAGGTTGAAGAATTGTACCCTTTGAAAAATTATCTTCTTGGGTTGTAATACGTTTAGTTTAAGGTTAGGAAATAGCTATTTAAAGCACACAACTCCCAAAAAGATCTAGATCGTTGATCACGATCCAACGGTGTTAATAAAACACACAAATTTACCTTCAGTCCCAACACCGATATATCGAGAGTATACCGACGACGATATACTGATGGTATACCCAAAAATAGGCATTTGATCCAGAACCATTCTTGAATTTTTTTTTTGTATCACTGGGGTGTTGGCAGTACACCGATGGCGGTATACCGCTAGCACTAATACAACTTTTGTCCAAAGTCTGACGCTCTCAAAATGTGTCATCTTTGTCACCTTCGATTTTCCAAGATTCTCTGACACACGGATGACGCTTGTAGCATTTAGAGGTGTTCTCCATATAGGTTGAGAACACTACCCAACACCAACATATCTTCTCCTTCCCAACTAGCTGGAGGAGATCGCCATTCCGAAGATCCACCTGCAATACTCAAGTTTCTCCTTAATAGAACCTTCGTAAGCATATCTGCTCCATTGTCCTCTGTATAAACCTTCTTAAGTATCGTGTTCTTCGCCTCTAGCACATCTCACATTCACTAATATCCATTGTTCTAAATGGCGGCCGCTTAGGCTGCCTAGGCCGGTAGGCGCTCTCTCTCTCTGCACCATTTTTCGGTAGGCGGTGGAATAGGTGACCAACGGAGGTCGGAGACAAAGGTGTAGGTGAGGCGGCGTAGGCGGACGCCTAGGCAGAGAAATACCTAACAAGATATTTTTGGCCCAAAAGATTTTGTAAGCATTATGGACTTATGATTCACTTTTAAAAAACTAAAACTTTATAAATCCTCGTTATACAACTTAGTTGTGCGTGGAACATCCTTAAAATATGTATATTATGCAAAAAAAAAGGTAAAATAGTAAAAAAAAATGTTCAAATGTATTGACCGCCTAGGCGGTAGGCAAACTCTATCAGCTGCGCACCCGCCTACCGCCGTTTAGAACCTTGGTAATACCAGGTGGCAATATGCTTGAACCGACTATAAAATGTCAGGTTTTCACAAGATAAATAGTACTTTGATTATTGCAAAGTAAAATGTATTGTTCTTGCTTAAGCCTCATTTTTCGCAGAAACATCTTTATCTATAATAAATCATTGCAAGCATGTCACTTCAATAAACTTTGTCACCGTCATAGACAAGGCAAAACACTTCTGCAACTGCGACTGCTATGAAACTGCTCCACCAGAAAATATCACAACTAGTCTATAGTCGATATCCTGATATCCACGTCTAGCCATATCAGCATCAGTATAACCAACTGTAGAAGCATGGAATTTCAGGCGCATCTATAGGCCAGAATTCCTATGCGCTCAACCTAACTATGCGACCAACTCAAATGTGCCAGGAAGCTCAAATAGATACTTGGCACAACAAAGAACGGTACAAAAATATAGACATCAAAAGAAGGCTTTTTCATATGAAAGTCTATTACATGTCTAAAGAAAAGCTTTACAAAGGTGAACTTCTACAAAAAGAAAGATCCTAAAGTTACAGCCAAGTGCAGCAACTGCTATGCGCCCCATGTTAGGAGCATCATCCGTCAGGCGCATTACTCTGATGTCTCATCCAGACGCATCGTCTCGTCATTAAGGCGCAGGCACATCAGCACCAATCAGCCAATGTGTAGCAGGAGGAGGAGCTCTCCTAGCTCGACAAAGATCGCGGCACGATGCCCCGGTCTTCGGAAGCAACAGGCACACTCGGCAACCTGTGGCTCTGCCAGCATAACGAAAGATGGGGCGCGACCGTCCTGATCTTTGGATGCAACAGGCACCATCGGCCTGTCGGGACTCGACGATCCTGATATTTGGATGCAACAGACACTATCATAGAAGCTCAGAGCGATGGGAAGACTGGGGCAGCGCATCTTCACCCTCGGGAAGAGCTCGAGTTCGGCAGTTCGCCAAGGCGGAGCTCCGGCCAAGTTCATCTTTATATCGAAATAAAGAATGAAAGCAAATCTTTCCCTCATGCGGCTATTTATAAGCACGGGCAGCCTACACCTGAGTGCCAAATGGCCAATATTTTAAATTCTATGCAATAAATTTGCATTAATAGCAAATACATCTGTCTCCTCATATTCGGCTAAATCAAGGCAACCATTAACGCCTTGAAGAACTCAACAGGCGGGCCAAAGAGGATGCGACACATTGGCAGATGTACCGTCGATATCATGCACTCCCCATGGATGCGTCCAGCGGGCCATAGAACCATACGCCCAGATTGGCACTAACTAATGCAACCCTCTCCATCAAGCATTTAATGCTGAATGACAAAGGTGGCAACACATTCCAAGAGCCGTCCAATCAGCAGCTCTGTGTAAAAAATAAAGCACCGCTGACGTCAGCACCATCATTACACCTTGGGTCGACAACAATTGCTACGTGGCCGACCGATCATTAGTATGCGCCTTGTGGCCATGCGTCCAGAAGACGACATGTGCTCCAGTGGACATACGCCCCCTCAGCTTACTTCTGATCTCAAGCAACAGAAGACAAAGCTCTACATGCGCCTCAAAAGCCATACGCCTGGACTTGCTCATGGCTCTTAAAAGTCATGAGACCAAGTCACCTCCCCTGCGCCTGATTCTAGGTGCACCCTGATGTGAAGCTCTACATACGCCTCAAAAGCCATGCACCCAGACTCGTCTATGATGCCTAAAACTCATAAACTAAGTCGCCTCCATGCGCTCGATCCAAGGCGCATTTCGACAGATCACTCTCCTCCAAAACCAAGATCTTTGAGCCATAGGCATACGCCACGCATCCCTTGACTTAGTTCTATTCAAAGAATGGGTGCTAATCACCCAAGATCTCAGCAACAACCAAATCTCAGCAACTGCCACGTGTCAGCTCCTCCGCAGCTTGACGAAGCAGTTCGAGCAGATTCCATCACAACTCGGGGCGTATCGTCCATGCACCCCCGCCAGCATCAGCCACGTAGCGTCCCCACGTCCAGACGCATCTGATAAATGCGCACGTGAGCAGCCAGCCTGCTATCTATAAATAGAAGGATCACTCCTTCAAAATAGACACACAGACATAGAGAGAGATATATACAGACAGAGTGTTATATCCACATACGGAGGCCTGAAGAGACGCTCAACGTCCACTTCTCCTCGCAACGCTCCGGCAACCAAAGCAACCCAGACCTTCAGAGAGTTTAAGATCATTGTCAGATCGTCAACGGAGTCAACATATTACCACTCGCTCCATCGACACAGTGCCCAGATAAAAACAAAAGTGTACTCCTAGGACTACATCTAAGTTCTACATTATACTCTGTTTTGTTTGTAATTAAAAACATCAATCAACCAAAGAGTTTTAATGGCAAACAAGCTGGCGACTCTACTGGGGACTTCATTCTCCTCCAACGAGAAAGTTGTGTCGCAATCTGACGACATCAAACTCGGCTCCTCCCACAAAACACTTGTGTACGCCTCAATCAACAGGCGTATGAGGAGTTCATCTCTGAAGGCAGCACGAGTCCTTCGAAGCTGCAGCCAAAGCCGAAGAAGACTCACCAACTCTGGGTGCGCAAGGCCGATGCACCTGGCACCATCACTGAAGGAGATGCGCCACCGCAGCTGGCCCTTCATGCTGACGTTCTCAGCAACAAAGATGCGTCCACTGGTGCTGCACATCTGTTTGGGAAACACAATGTTGACTGCATTCCCCAACCGTCTTCTTTCCAGTCGAAAAAGATACGCCAACGGAGCAGAGGTGCAACCAATCTCCAGTGTATGAGCTCTGGTGTGCAGGAGAGAACGTCTGTCTTCAACAGACTCACTCGCTATCATGGCGAGGCATAATTGGATTCTGAGTACTATGTACCTTCGTGGGCTAGTACAAAGAAATCTAAGGCAGCACAGGCCATACGCCACGAAAGTGCTACGCCAACAGCAAACCAAAAACATGCATTCAAAATCATGCGTACTGCTGATAGTAAGCTGTACAGAGTCGACTCGGGCGCATCTGTGCCAGAAATGGGTCGACTTTCAAAGTCCCTGTCCCGTTTGGGCGCATCTACTATATTTTGAACCAAGTTTGGCTGGGCAACTGCGATGTTGAGTCCATGCACCCACTTGGGTGATGCGCATGAAGCACTACAAGAAAACTGGGCTTTCCCAACGATTTATAAATGTCGGCAAAACAATAAAAAATGTTGGCACAGGTATTTCCGACATTTCTCCAACATTTTCTGTAAACGTCATCGTTGCCCTAGTTGGGAATTTCCGACGTTTCAAATAAACGTTGGTATAGAATTATGCCAACGTTTGCAGGAACGTTTAACAAACGTCATTAATTGTTCAATAGAGATAAGAAATGCCCAACGTTTATAGAATAAACGCCGGGAAACCTAAATGGTGGCCAACGATTTATAAAACGTTGAGTTGTTTCCAACCTTCTACAAAACTGTTGGCTTTTGCTTTTCCAAAAAATATTATTCTACGTTTCCAACCTTTTCTACAAAACATTGGGTTTAGTTTTTCCAACTGTTTCCAAAACGTTAGAAATGCTTGTTATTTTCGATGCCACTTTCACAACGTTTTAACAAGCACGTCATAACTTTAACCACTGTAACAAAAAAATCCCAAAATGTTGGGTGTTGTGTTCATGGGTGTCAATTTTTCAACATTTTAATAAACATGTCAAGAATCTAACAACTTTTCCAATATTTCCCCCACTTTAGGATTTGTTACAAAATTGGATTAGAATTATATGCCACAATCACATAAAATATAGATGTACACAAAAACCATTTGGTATAAAATCTTAAACGTCATCACGAGTATATAAATACATCCACAGCCAAACAGTCGTAGAAAATATTGTTATAAAACCAATGTAAAACAAAATATTGTCGATGTCAAAAGTATACATATCTTTACTCATCTCCTTCTCCCAAATACTAGTTCATTCAAAGTAAAAAATTAGACCATCCTCATGAACACAAATAAGTGAATTAATCATGTACATGACTTGTAGAATAAAGAAAAAAGAACTATAAAAATTAGGACATACAAATCAAAATTGAGTATTTTTAAGACTTAACGGCGCAAGTTGACCTTCTCATCTATTAATTAGTTCTTTCTCACCCTCTTCACAGCCATGAGATCCTGGAAAAATGAACACAAGAGAAAAAATTGAATGATATTTAATATAAATATCCAAGTTCAATGATGCAATTTAGAGTAAAGTAGTCAAAAACAAGTTCAAAATATTAAAATGTCCAAAGTTTTATGTCATCTATTCAAGTGAAAAGTAGACAAATCTCAATACAAAATTAAACTACCTTGATTATAGCAGTACAAACATACATGTAATTAGGACAGTTGCACAGACAGTGAGGAACATTAAATATATATATATATTGTTCTCTCTAACATTAAGCATTAGACATTCAGTTTAGACACTAATTTGTCTATTGAAATTCAGAGCTGAAGAGTCGCTATGGAATTACACCAGATAACTTGTTATTCTTGCAATAATTCAGAGCTGAAGGGTCGCTCCTAGTATGCTGCTATAAAGAACTAGATACAGAATTAGTTGGGTTAATGTTAAGAATGTAGGCATTAAGAAGAAGTTTTTCAATCCCAAATTATCTTCATATATTTCATTATGGAAATTAGGACAAACGATTCAATTTGTTTTCGATCCAAGGATAGCTAGGTGCAACTTGCTAGGCTAGTTCATGGAGAATAAAACTTGGTAGACACATTTGGACATTAGGGATACAATACTAATTTTTGTGTCTACTAGTGTTGCTTTAGAGTTCTTCTGAAGTATTCATGCTTCCCATGAGCATTTATATGATATTATAAGTATTGTATTATCCAGTGAAGACCAATTAGGTAGGTTACTGTATTACGTACACTAGAAGGTAGCTTAATGCATACACTGATTATGCATACCAAGTCAATTTGTTCTCATTGTAAAAATTATATTTATGTGAACATGGCTTGAAATCAGATTTAGAGAAGGTTTCTCCATTATTTGGACGAAGTGCAGTTTATTCAAAGAAATCACGAATCAGTGATTTACCTAGGCAAGTTCACCATACTTAAAAGTCTATTAAAAATGATGGGCTTACCCATACATGACCATATACAACATTCCTCGATAGAACCACAACATTCCTCGATAGAAAATTTTATGCAAAAATTCATGACTAGAATTCATCCATCTGTTATCAATGGTGTAAAATTTGGAACGAAGAGTATTTGAATAATGTCGCTGCTGCTTCACATGTATCATTTTTTATAGCCAACATGATCGCTTAACTTGAAAAGATAATGCAAACGAATATGTACAACAACAAAAATTAAGATGCTTCATAGCTAAACCTGTATTTTTTGGCTATCCAAAAAAGATACAGTAAGCCTTTTGGACTTCCTACAAACTTTTTATAAATACAACAGGCATATGAACAGATACTTGTACCTAATTAGAAGTCAACTTCTCATTGGCAATCTCCTCACATCGGACAGTTGCAAAATTTACCTAGAAAGTTGCAAGAGAAAGCTAAAAGGTAAATGCAGGCTACAACAAGACTTTATATGCTAAAGAAGCATAACAAAAACTAGATACCTTACGAGCAGGATGGTCAAGATCCTTATTTCCTCTAATAAATTTCCAAATCTTTTGTGAACTAAAAGAAAATCTTGATGTAAGAACAACCCCTCTTCTATCACCTGCAAGACCTCTAGGAGCAATTGAATGAAGACATTAAAAAATTGAAGTAACAAAAAGAGGCTAGGAGTATAAAAAAAATGATTACTTTTAGCAACAAAAAGTAAGATGCCTTTAACAAGCGAATAGTTCTGTATCTGACCAGGACTATATAAGTGTCTTTTTGGCATGCATATATGCCTGAGTCTTGATCCTATCCCATTATCATCCCTACCGGAGGGTGGTTTCCTTTTCTTAACCAATTATTCTATTATATTGAAATTTATTACTGTCTTGTCTGCCATTCGAGATTTAACATTTAGAAACCTAGTTTTGTAAAAGAAATGAAAAGTTACATCATTCATAAGGTTTTCCAAACTAAATATTTAATAACTAAACTAGCTCATGTGAGTATCCCAAAAACTACTACAGATACAGAAAAGATAACTAAACTAGCTCATGGAAGTTTGCCTATTTTGGATATCTGGTTACTGAAATTAACTCCATATACTAACTTTCTTATGATCATCAAAAGTTCATTCATAATGGATGAACTTGTAGAATTAACACTAAAGTGAGCAGACAAGGTTAAATTGCAAAAGACGTTATATACCTATAAATTGCACAGTTTGTATCAGCTAAGAAGTACATGATCAAGGAAAAATCAACACGACTTAAAACCTTGTCCAGATTTTGTTCATAAATCCCTCTAGGTAATCTAATATACCTGAATGAAAAGGCAAAATCAATACGACTTAGGTTCTTGTTGGTTTCATATTGTGTCATAATTAAAATTTATAAAGCAATATTGGTTACTATTTATGCAAAATGTTATTGGGAGGAAATCCTATGCATATTTTGATGTCAACAATGTCATTATCTCCAAAGCAAAACTAACTTCATGACCAATCCCAGAACCAATATGTGTTACCAGTGCACCAAGGAGCTCCAAGATACATGTTCAAAGTTCAAATAAATAAAATATGAAAATCTAATATGAAATTGAAGGCATCTGAATCTGCTCATGAAAATATTTGACACCTTGGGCTATGGTTTTCCAACGAAATATGAAGAATAAGACAACCCCAAGCTTGGTAATTGGGTAATCAGTTGTCATATAGAGCCTTGATCGCCATATCACTGTTAACAAGCTCAAGAAAAAATATGGATAATAGCAAGCATAAGATGACTTGGTTCTGTATATTGAGCATAACATTATTTAACTGACCAAACTCATTTTCTGTGAGAATATTTTAACCATATAGTTGATTTAATAGAAGATCTTATGATTTCATATATGGCCTTACATGAAATTCTGATTGGTGATGAAGATTATAGACTTCTAACATACTTGTTTGGTAGAAGCAAGATTGACATCTAAAACTACTTCCTCTTGAGAGGTACCTTGACCTAGCATGCTCTGTCCCCCATTAACATCAATTTAAACTAAAACCTTAGTCTGTTCAATCACTGGAGAACCTCCATTTGAGAGTGGAACCTTACACGAAACAAAAATAAATAGCACTAGAAATGTTTGGACGATAATTCATGCACAGAGATATGGATAACAAACTTAAAACCTAATCAGATAAAAATTTAGCAAGGTAAATAACACACTTGTTTTACTTATGTATAGGCTGGAAATGAAGATTTAAATGAATACTGATACAAAAATTGGGGAGAAAAGAATTATTAGATATAGATGTGCTTGTACTGTAAAAGAATAACACTTATGAATAATGTAACTTTTCATTTCTTTTATAAAACTAGGTTTCTACACTTGAAGACTTAAATACAGACTGATACAAAAATAATTCACTCTCATTCTCTTATATATGTTTTCCAACAGTAATATTGAGTTAAAGTTTAATACCTAAAACTCCTTTATTTTCTTTCCCTTTATAGCACATTTCTATTTTCTCGGTGACTCTTTGTTGAAGTCCCTACCGCTGCACCAAAAGTCTAGAGTGTTGATGATGGTTGAATGTCTATTTTATGTTGTGCAATGGTAGGAGATTGAAACTGGTGGTTCCAATTCCATTTTAAAGTGCTGGCCACTTGGTGCAGTGCCAAGTTACTTTGACACTCTTGATAGCCATCTACTATATATTGGATAATGATATATTGCTAGAGCATGCTTAGTTGATGTGGTGTGTGACTGTGTACCAAGCCCCTTATGTTGTCACTCTCATTAGTATTGGTTTTCTCGCTAACTAGGGAAGGATTTCTTCTTTTTGAAACCATTTTCTTTCATTGCATCCTAAAGTCATACCATGGCTTTCATAGTGGACCTTCCTCAATTAACTACAACATGAAGGGGGGGGGGGAGAAGATCCATTAAGATGATGATATTCATAGGAAGTGTCCTATTTGTATCACCTGCTCCCACTCCTTTATTCTTTCACTTTTCTCCAGTGCTAGACTTTAGCTAAAGCGAGGATGGTCTTTTTAATATTTGAGAACTTTCATCAGATGGCTTTCAGCCTATGAGTATTAGTTAATGTATCTAGAATGTTCAATCTAAGTATTGATGGTTCTTTTGTAGCCTGTAAATGCTTTCTTTTGTAACAATGTTACTCATGTTGGTGATTCAAATGTGTTTGAATTCTTGCAGGAGCAAATTGTTCATAAATTTTCTTATTGTTGGTTCCTAGCATCATGAACATTTGAACTATATTTGTACCGTGTTAACAGTGAATGCGAATGATTGAGTTTTGATGTCTACATATCAAGTGTAACAGTGAACTAAATCTTTTACTTGAATATTGATAGAATGCATTTGAGCTTGATGATATATGCTAAGGGTTAGCTCCAGCAACTCTATTTTTACTAATTCAGCAGATGTGAGATCATAGGATCATCTTTCTCAAACATGCAATTTTCTGAAGATAACTGGTAACCTGAAGATGAACACAGTACAAGAAAATGCTAATTAGCATTGTAGTAACAAAGAAATTATGCAACCAAATCCTATTGAATACTATTGATAAAAAAAAGCAATAATAATGTTTATTTAATACTGTGACATTAATCATTCCATAGCTGTATCTGGACAAATCCGATAGCAATAATACTCTTTCCACTCATACCAAAAATTCAATTTATAAGAAGTGAAGCTTTGTCCTATAAATCCTTGAATATTGTAAGGCTAAGAAAGAAAGTCAGTCTGGACTCCTAATGTCCATGCTAGTTTAGCAATACGTACTCCAGTCGAAGCTTGGGTCAATTCTAAGATTAATCTTATTTTATATTTTATTGAGAAAGGAATGACACAAGTACTTTTCACCACTTGTGAACTCTAACTCTCTGGTTATGTGAGTATGTGTTTAAGAAATAGGTAGAAACTTACAGAGAACTCCCCTTTCTTTATCACATCCACTATGTATGTAGAGAAATTCTTGATATGCCTTTGAAACCCCCAAAACCAACACATTCATCTAACCAAACCAAAAAAAATCCATCCCAAAGTACTTCAAAACCTAATGGCTCATTATCGGTTCGAAACACGATTCCTGGAAAATTATGCAACCATATCTACACTCCCCTACAATACCAAAAAAATCATTTACAAATTACAATCCCACATTCCCAAAAATAAGAAGAGAAAAAAATATGGCGACAAAGGGACTGATGTAGAGGATCAAGTACATTCTGGCATCATAGATGATCTTGAGAAACTTGATAAGGTCTAAACGGTCATCGATACACCTATACAACTATTCGATGACATGTCTGAACATTTTTAGAGCTGTTAATAAATTTTCGTATGCTACCTCTTTTGATTTTATTTCTTAGGAATTTCCACAAGCAGTTGAAATACACTACATAAATAACATACAAGCACTATGTTATGTACCTGGCATGGACACGACCTCAAATTCCCCCTTCCCGGTTGAAGCTCCGTCGTTCGATCGCTAACTATAGTTGGCTCTAGTTCATGATTGTCCTCTCTGTGGACCACTCAGCCCATGGTTTTCTCGATCGACGATAGATGTGGTGCAGACATGGATTCATCGACGAAAAGAAGACAGAACGAGGTGAATGAGGGCTCATCGGGAGCGCAGGAGGAGGAGGAATCCGTGCCACCATGTCCATAACCGATGCCTAGGGGAGGACATTATGGCTTGAGTGTGGCAAACGAGTCTGCTGCTGAGGAATGAACTCCTCCTCCACCTCCCCTTCTTCTTCTTAGACTTTGTGCAGGGAGTTTGTTGATCAACTGCGATGCGAGAGAATATATTGGTTTTTGTGAATGTAGGGTTAGGACATGGGCTAGGTTTTTTAATAGGAAAAGAGGAGCACTGGAGTGTAGGAATTAGAGGGTTTTAGCATGAAAAGGACAAAATATTAGAGGGAAAGGAAAAAGATTAGAGGGAAACGAAAATACTGCTACAATGTTTTCATTTTGCTTTCTACGTTTTGGACAAAATGTTAGTAAATATTCCAATGTTTAAGACAAACGTAAAGAAGTTAATATTTTCAATGTTTAATGTAGAAGGTCGGTATTTGCTTATCTAAGACGACTTAAACATATATGTCGAGAAAAAAATGCCGATAATCCTCCACGTTTAAAAGGAAATGTTGGTATTTTCCAACATTTATTGTAGAATGTCGGTGTATCATGCCTAAGCTGACGTTCCTATAAATGTTGGAAGAAAAAAACTTCGCAAAAGCCCAATTTTCTTATAGTGAAGTGGACTCAAGTTGCCATAAATGCTGTTCCTCTACCAATGATCTGGGCGTATCTCATGCGCGTGAACCAGATCAGGGGGTATATCATTCACATGACCATCCCTGTGCTTGGCCTTACCATGCACCTGATAGAGGTGTTAAAGTGAAACGCTTCCATCATGATTTGCGTAATGTTATCAGTCACAAACGCAGATCAGGAGAGCTGACAAATAAGCACAATGTGTCCCTCGCAGGGCACACATGTGCTATGGTCACCATCAACTGCTGTTGTTGCAAAATTACGGCTCCACCACAGAGGTAGTCCGTGTTTCAGCGACTACAATCTACGGCACCTATCCGACGTCGTCTCGGAAAGAAAGTGCCAATTTGTAACTGCCTGTTTTAAAAAATGAGGGTAAATTTGTTATTTTTATATTCCTATATTTTTGTAAATATTTATTTATTATTATTGTATTTTGGAGATTTGTTTAGTCGGGTTGGAGTTTCGTCTAGTTTTGACTTGTGTTAGTGGTCCGGGTATTTTAGACTCTAGTCGAGACCCAAAGATTAGATAGGCATGGCACGCAAACTCATCTCATTAGGCTAGTGCATTTAAACTAAACCTACATGACAAGTTTAGTCATTTAAAGATTAGAAACTTGACCCTTTTGACCCCAAACCTTTGCATGAGTTAGATTAACCAAAGGGGACCTATTAGGGACATATTAGACATTTTTCATTGGCCCAAACCTAACCCTTATGGCAGCCAAGAGAGGGTTCCATCTTTATTTCATTTGCAAAGTAGCCTACATTCCCATTTTAGTGTTCTTCCCAATCTTGAGAGCAAATCCCATTGATTTATCTTTCAAATATTCTCTTTTCTCCACCAAATTCTTTCATTCTTGCAAGAAGAGGGAGCTACAAGAATTATGGAGCCAAGAGCAAGGAGGGATGTCCATTTGCTAGAAGAGTCCATGTCGGATTCGTGTCCTTTTGGTTGTTCATTGGAAATCAACTCCCAATAGGTATCTCTCTCTCTAAACCTTCTCTATTTCATCTTTTCCTTGCATATTTATTAGTTTTGAACCCATAGGAACCACCCCCATGCATGAACCATCATTAGGAATGTTTTAGAGGCTCTTTTGAGTCATCTTTAGGAGTTTGGGATAGGTTTGGTGTCCCCCATGGAGAGATTCCAAAGGGGGCACACCATGTGTTTGTGTTTTTACCCCATAGGCTTATTTGTCTTCTAATTTTAGATTTTCATGTGTTAGAGAGTAGATTAACCATGGTTATGATGTTTAGGTTTGTTCTCATTTGGATACCAATGTTTGAATCTATAGATTAACCTACAAGCCCGATTTTTATGTAAAAATATCAAATATTGTTATATTTATGGATGTGTACTGATTTGGGGGTTTTGTATATATATATATTGATATGTGTCTTGTGTGTATGTGATAGAGTATGGGTGTGTTAGTGTTAAGTTAGTGAGTTAGATAATCTAGTTAGTATCCTAGATAATATAGTTAGTATGTGTTTCTTTTGTCCAAAACAACCCAAATTTGTCATAATTTTTATCCACGTTTTTAGTAGCTAGAGCAACTTAGAAATGTCATAACTCCTAGCTCAAGACTCTGATTAATCTTTGGTTTTTTTTAAAAGAACCGTATCGAAGTTAGCTTTCCAAATATATATATTAATAGGCCAAATTCTTTCTAGAACTTTCTATAAAACTGTTTGAGTGTCAACTGTCCGAAAGATGAACGCGTTTCGGTGTTTTCGCAATTTCGGGAGCTTCTGGACACGAAAATGTGATCCGTTTGAAGTTTCGAAAAGCTAATACGATGGGCTACGACATACTTTAATCCTAGAATTTAGTTAATAGGTCTAATAGGTACAGTATTGATTTTAAGTAGAAAACTGACTATACGACATAGACATTTTGTGTATCCTATGAGCCTATGTAGTATGGATATCATGTGAATGTAGGTATCATAGGTTGTCAAGAATATGTATGATATAGTACATATATGGTTAGAAGTTATATGTTAGAGTTGGTTAGTATCTTGTATTAGAGATATAAGTTAGGATATAGAGTGATATCTTGAGATACCATAGTGGTATCTTAGGATATTTTGGGTATTTGCCTAGTACCTTAAGGTAATATATTTACCTACAAGGTAAAGGGGACTTACCTACAAGGTAGAGGGGGTTTACTTTATACTAAGGTATTAGATACTAAGGTATTGTCTATCTAATATTTTAGGGTGGATTGTTAGAGGCTAGATATTTAAACTATTAGTATTAGAGGTTAAGGTATTAGTTTCCAACCAAAGTAATGGTTTACCTTACCTTAAGGTAATGAGTTTACCTTATTACAAGGTAAGGTATTAGGTTTACCTAGGTAACTAAGGTTAGATATCTAAGTTATTGGTTAGCTAGTAGCTTAGGATAGATATTAGATATCTAAGATTGGTATCTTGGTAGTTAAGGTATTTATACCTAGACTAAGGTATTGGTATTAGGATATCAATAGGGCTAAGGTATATGGTATCTTGAGGTAAGATATAGGTTGGTATCTTACTAGTATCTAGTATCTACGTTAGTGTCTTAGGATGTAGATGAGTGGGTATCATAAGATACAAATCAGTATCTTAGAGGGTAAATTAGTAGGCTAAGGTAATGTCTAAGGTATTGACAAGGTAATGGGGATTACCTATAGTCTAAGGATAAGGTATTGGTAGGATATTGAGATAGATGGTTAGATACTAGTCTAAAGTATTAGTAGGATCTATTAGTCTAGGTTAGTGAGTTATCTACTAACTTAAGGTAATATATTACTAAGGTAAGGGTATTACCTAGTATCTAAGGTATTGGGTTATCTTGGTAGGTAATGGTTAGACTTGGGTTATCTTGGTAGGTAATGGTTAGACTTGGATTATCTTTGTAGGTAATGGTTAGAAGTGGGTTATCTTGATAGGTAATGGTTAGAAGTCGGTTATCTTGGTAGTAATAGTTAGAAGTGGGTTATCTGGGTAGGTAATGGTTAGAAGTAGGTTATCTTGGTAGGTAATGGTTAGAAGTGTGTTATCTTGGTAGGTAATGGTTAGAAGTGAGTTATCTTGGTAGGTAAAGGTTAGGAATAGGATACTTGACTTAGATTTTATCCTGTTTGACTTAAGTTGACTGTTTTGACTCAAAGTCAACTGCTAGTCAACATTGGACCTAGATTGGACTAGGAGTTGACCAAAGTTGACCAGTTGACCAAAAGTCAACTGTGAGTCAACCATTAGCCAGTTTGACCAAGATTGGATTAGAAGTTGACCAAAGATGACCAGTTGACCAAAAGTCGACTGTAGGTCAACCCTTGACCTAGTATGATCTAGATTGACTTGGTTTGACCTTGTTTGACCTAGTTTGACTTTGTTAGACCTAATATGACTTAGTTTGATTTAGTTTGACTTAGTTAACTTGGTGTGACTTAGCTTGACTGAGTTTGACCTAGATTTGTATAGCATATACTAGAAATCATGTCATACACTGTTAAACCCTAATTAACTCATAATATATCATCTTTAGGTCTATGACATCACTCTGAGCATCTATTCTCACTGACAGCTCAGGATCACAGGCGAGTACATTTACTGATAGTTTTTATTGTCTTGGTATCTGCTATATCCGATTCAGTTGTAGTGTCTTACTTGATTCCCGACATGATGGTTCACGGACTAGTATACGTTGGATCCTGTCATGAGATGTTATTCCTGGACTTTTCTGGTATATTGGTACATTGTTTGATCTTATTTTTTTTGTACTTGTATAGACACCGATTTGGGAGTGGGCTGGCCCCCTTCTTTTGAATTCCGTGTTATGACGTGACATAGTCGGATCCATTATACTACTCGGGGATGGAGAGTTATTAGAGATTATGTGATCAATACCCTCATGTCACTATTCTTGTGCTTGCGTCACCCTCACCGCACGTAGGGTGTAGCGAGATCTTATATTTCTTGTGCTCGCTTTCCATATTGGCCGGCTTGACCCTTCTTGAGATTTTCATGTGATAGCCGGGCCAAATGGAATAGCCGGATCATGTGTCCCAAGCTGATCATATAATGCTCTAATATCTCATGGCACCATTTTATGTTTACATTTATACATCATATATCCATGTTACATTCTACATTCCTGTATTTCATACAATGACATGATATCCAGTTTACATATCCTATTTACATTTCCTGTCTTGATATTTCATCTTATTTTTCATTATAATTGTCTCTTATAGGATTTGTTAATTTATATGGAACTGTTGTTAATGTTTGTACTTGCTCATATCCTGACAGGATAATCCCGTTGATGTTTACAGATGATCTAGAGGCAGACTGCTCGACCTTCTATGGATATGGCATAGATGGCGAGTACGACTTGGATATTCTCGTGGAGCCGGTGCTCTTAGAGGACGCACCGTCTGCTTAGACTAGTTAGATAGGCTTGCTTGGACTGTGATCCAGCTAGTACTTCAGACTTGTAGTATATATATTATTTGGGATTTCTGTTATGTTTTTAACTATAAACTTGTGTGGGATCTTGCATCTATTCCTGTTATTTTCCTTCTATCATATCTTCATATTTCGTGCTATCTTCCTTAGATGTCTTGTGATTGAGTTGTGACATTAGATACCTTCGTGCAGAGATGACATGTACCTTTATATTGTGTCTAGATGTTGTATGTTATAGACGACCTATACAGCGTTCTACCGCCGATTCTGCGGCGTAGGCTGGACGTACCCACGTGCTCACGCCCCTACTTAGGGTGCGGGTCGTGACACAATTGAAGACGAAGCGGAGCCCAAGATCGCTTCCTGTCATGTTGTCTCCAATTCCTACTCATCTGTGAGAAAGACAACCACTAACTCCTCAGCCTCTGCATCCAAGACTCAGCTGAGGAAGAGCAAAACAGTGGTCCCGTCCCCAGGGGTGTACGAATGCACCCGAGCAAGGATCAAGGCCCTGGCAGAAGCCACAGTCGGGGGTAGTCAAGCCTCTGACAACCTTTCCCTGGAAGACGAAGAAGCACTTCGACAAACCGACCCTGACGTAGCTGGGGGTAGCCAATACGAGGCCTCAAAAGAAGAAGCCCCTCTACAGGAAAGTGAGGTCGAAAGTGAAGCCTCGATTGATCCATCCACTTACACCCATGTCATGACAACTTACTTGGCAGGGGGTGGTGATGAAGGAGAATCAGACGCTCTAGCGCTAGACATCGTGCAACGCATAGATACTCTTGAGGGGAGTCTCAAAACCCTCTCTGTCTCCATGCAAATCCTGACCTAGGCGGTGTTCGACATTCGAACCACTCTGGCAAGGTCACCTGTCTCCACCAGCCCTGATCCAGGGGCCAACAGAGAATCAACTATACCCCCTCAATGGGTTTATCTTCAGGGGCGGAGCACCACAGTGCACCGCGAGCGTTAGCTCCTTCCAATATCCATCTTCAGGTCATAATGCCTTCACCTGCTCCCAACTCGACAGAAGACTTGGTTGAGATGGTCAGAGACCTATGCGAGCGTTTTGAGGCCCAAAGTAGACATAAGGATCACCAGAAGATGGGACTCCCGCAACCTTATCCCCTCGAATGGAACAAAGTGGTTTATCCTCCCAAGTATAAACCGCAAACACTGACGCCATACGATGGGAAGGATTCTCCTCGCCGGTACCTGACCTACTTTCAGTCTCAGACGGGGTCTCTCCCAAAAGAAGACGCCTTGCCCACGAGCCTGTTTGTCGGGGCTTTGAAGGGAGTCGCCTACGACTGGTACTACACTCTCTCTGACATCTCCATATCATTATTCGATTACTTGACACGCCTCTTTCTTGATCGGTTCTACGACGGAGGGAGGGATATGACCATGTCATCTCTCATAGAAGTGCATCAGACTGAGAGTGAGACCATTCGAGTCTTCATCAAACGTTTTCGACAAGCATGTCTAAGGTTGCCTTTGGGCATGCCGGAACACGCACTCATCGGAACATGCAGCATGAACATGCTATCTGCAATCAAGCTCTGGCTCAACTCCACTCCCCAACCTGATTGGAGCGCATTGATCATTGAAGCCGAAGCTGCTGAAAAGAAGGCACGTAATGCTCACCTTCTGGGGGTTAACTTCCCCACCTTCAAAGATAAAGGGAAACGGCCTGCGATCAGCAGTAGCAACCGTAAAGCGAAGGAAAAACATGCATTAACTGTCAATGCGTCTAACAACACGCAAGGTCCTGTCCAGAGGCCTCCGATTGCACCACGACCGAAGATGGTCTACTCCTTCCACGATGAGGATACATTACTGCTCTTCGAGATGCTAAAGCAAGGCGACAAAATCAAATTGCCTGATCCCAAGTGTCCTGACGAAGTAGGCAGAGTCGGCGATCCGAGGTATTGTCACTACCATCGGTTCATTAGACATCCAACTAAAGACTGCTACATCCTCAAAATCTACATACAGCACATGATCAATGCAAACATCATCTCAGTCGATTACGAAGAGAAGACAGTCTCGGCCAACATGGTGTCGCTCCAGTTCGGCACCTTACCGCCTACCATAGCTCAAGATGGCGTCGTCCCCATCCCAAAGGCGACAATAGAAGTAGTCAACCTTCCACCAACCCGTGACAACGTGGGTGGGCTTACACCACTCACAACATCCAAGGGAGAGATCATGTGGGTTCACTTGGATCTCGTTCCAGAGCTGACTCAACCGGGGGTAACCTCTACCTCCAAAAGCAAAGGCAAGAAGACTAAGTTTTGCCGAATGGTGACTTCCTCCCTTGAAGAAGCACTGCCCGTACAAATGCATTCACAGCAGAACACCTAGCCAGAGGAGGCTCCGTCCGAAGTGACACCTCCTATCATCACCACAGCTGTCCAAGGAGAAGGTTCATCCCAATCTTCTGCAGCTGATAAACAAAAGCAGAAGGAGGCCCACTTCGACAGGCCTCTTCGAAACGACAACACTCTGGGGTTAGCCAAGCCCCACAACTTCGACATACTGGCACAACTGGCCAGTACTCCAGCACGACTTTCCCTATTTGAGCTCCACCGCCTATCCAAAGATACTCGGGAGGCTCTTTGCGAAACCCTGAAGGACGCCGAGTCTTTCATCAGTCAGGTCAAGCAGCCTGACGACGATCCTACCGTACTGCCATAATGTAGGGGAGATCATCCCCAACATCACGTTCACTCAACAGGATTTGCTGCTCAAAAACAACAGGCACAACAGACCCCTATATTACACAGGGTATGTCAGTGCCATCAAGGTGGATCGAATGCAGATCGACCCAGGGTCATCCCCCGAACTCTACTTCAGACGTTGGGGATCCCGATGCATCGTCTGACAGCAACTTACACTACCATCAGTGGCTTCAATGCCAGTAAGAGTGAGCCGCTGGGGAAGATCCGCTTGAAGTGTCACATCGGCGATCTCCAGACCGAGGTGATTTGCTACGTTGTGGATGCAGACGTCAACTATAACAACCTGTTGGGACGGCCATGGATAAATGAATACATGGTGGTGCCATCCACCCTCCATCAATGTATGAAATACGTGTCCACCAGTGGCATCATCCGAACAGAGTTTGCTGATGTCGATCCCTTTAGAGGGATTGAAGCCTTCTTCAACGACGCTGATCTGTACAAATCAATTTATCTCGAAGATAAAGCTAATGACGCTGTTGACGAGGAAGAAGCTGAGATCGAAGCTGACTCAGAGGCGGACATGATAATCAATGCTCTCCTAAAAGTGCGACTCAAAGGGAGGCCGCCTCAAACGTTGGCCCCTATAGTAGTCAAACTCCGCGGAAAGGCACCAACTTCTCCGGACAGAACATCCAATGAAGCTCCGTTGAAGATATGCCTCAAAGGCAAGCCCCCTCAAGTAGCGGCTCCTCTCGTAGCCATGCTACGGGGAAAGGCTCCAGCTCCCAGTACACCAACTGAGGCTCCCCTCAAGGTACGGCTCAAAGGGAGACCTCCTCAGTTGTCGGCACCCGTCAGGCCACAAGAGAAGACCTCGACGTCCTTCTCAGCACAGTCCCATGAGCCAGCACGGGGCAAGCTCCCGAAAAACTCTTCTGAACCTCCAAAGGCTGCTCCAGTTCTTACTGAAAAAGAACTTGGAGAGTACATATCGTCTAATTTCGATGCTCCATCCCTCGATGATGTAATCCCTCGGGACAAGATCTCGTATTTTATCAATAATAGAGTGTCTTTCAATTATTCTAGTCTTCCATATTGGAATACCATGTACACTCTAGATAATGCTCTACAGTCGTTACAAACACAAATAATGACTATGAGTCATATAAATCGAGTCATCATGTACCAAGGAGTCTGTTACATAGTCCCGCCTCGAAATAAGGACGAAAAGTCTATTATCTTTGGCAAAGTCGAGCATCACCAAGATCTTCCACCGACGGAGCCAGAACCCGACACCGACAGAATGCAAACCTACCGATACAACGATCGAGCAAAGTATTTCATCCAAAAGATGGGTTACAACTTGAAGAGCGGCCAAGGTCTGAACTACGACAAAGGTCGATGCCTTCCCCTACGACATTCAGTACCAAAAGGGAAGCCGCAAGACTACTATTACCATACCTGACGGGGGGTAGACTACATCACGCCTCTAACAACTCACGAAGAATCAGAAGCAGAGGATGTCATATATTCTCACTCATCTGAAACTTCAACTTGGAACTCTAACACCAGCATCGTCTCCGTCTTCAGGAAGGTACTGTCAGCCAACATGACATCCGTACATCCTTCAGAAGATAGAAAACGATGATCAAACAGGAGAGTTCTTCAAAGAAGAACCTTGGCTCAACGCCTAGGCGCACAATGGGAGTCTCGCTTTGAATTACGAGAACCCCCTATAGAAGACGAAGTCGAGCAGATCGACATTGGGGATGGATCTTCATCCAAACCCATCTTCATTAGCAAGAGCTTGGTGGAGGAGGACCGAGAATCCTTAATCCACCTGGTCAAAGAATATATCGACGTCTTCGCCTGGAGCTACGAAGACATGTCGGGACTCGACCCACAAGTCGTAATGCACAAGCTTAACATCTTACCTGACGCTAAGCCCGTTAAGCAGCAACAACGGTGCTTCCGTCCTAACATCATGGACGCCATTGATAAAGAGATCGACAAGCTCTTAGATAGCGGGTTCATTCGTGAAGAACAACATCCCGACTGGGTAGCTAACATCATCCCCGTCACCAAGAAGAATGGGAAGATCCGAGTCTGCATCAATTTCCGGGACCTCAACTATACATGCCCAAAGGATGAGTTTCCACTCCCGATCACCGACGTAATGATCGACAACACATGTGGCTTCGAGCGTATGTCCTTCATGGACGGCTACTCAGGATATAATCAGATCAAGATGTTCCCAAACGACGAGAAGCATACGTCGTTCAGAACTCCAAAAGGGGTTTACTTCTACACAGTAATGCCTTTTGGCTTGAAGAATGCTGGTGCCACATACCAATGAGCTATGAGCACTATCTTCCATCAACACCTCCGCAAGACAGTCGAGTATTATGTTGACGATATTGCCGTCAAGAGCCATCTTAGGGGCGATCACCTATGAGACCTGAAGACAGTCTTCAACCTCATGCGGGCGTATCAGCTTAAAATGAACCCCGCTAAATCCTTCCTTGGGGTCTCTACTGGAAAGTTTTTGGGCTTCATCATCACTGCGAAAGGCATTCATATCGACCCCGAGAAGACTAAATCCATCCTTGACATGGACCCTCCGAAGAACCTCAGAGAACTTCGAGGCCTACAAGGATGACTCGCCTACATCCGGAGGTTTCTTGTAAACCTTTCTAGAAAATGTCAACCCTTCACTAAGCTTATGAAGAAGGGAGTTTCTTACGTCTGGACGGAAGAATGTCAGAAAGCTTTCGACAACATAAAAACATATTTGACAAGTCCCCCAGTCCTGGTGGCACCCGTCACATGTAAATTATTCTTGCTTTATGTCCGTGCGATGGACCATTCCCTTGGCGCTTTGTTGGCCTAGAACAATGAAGCAGGCCATGAGCAGGCCATCTACTACCTCAGCAGGACGATGGTTGGGGCCGAACACCGGTACAACCCCGTGGAAAAAGAGTGTCTAGCCTTGGTGTTCGCCATCCAGAAGACTCGCCACTATGTCTCGGGACAAACAATCCATGTCATCTCCCGAGTCAACCTACTCAAAATTCTTATGACAAAACCAGGAGTGCTAAACTCTCGGTTGGCTACGTGGGCGATATTATTGACACCATATGATATGGTATTCGTACCACAAAAGGCTGTCAAGGGCCAAGCATTGGCCGAATTCCTAGCCGTGTACCCAATCCCAGACTCATCCAGGCTCTACGAAGGTATTTCCGATGAGGTGCAAGAAGTAAACATTACCGAAGAAAGTCCGGTCTAGCGGATATTCTTTGACGGTGCTTCCAGAACATGCCCCAAAGGCCAAATTATTGCAGGAGTGGGGTGGTCTTAATCTATCCCAAGAAACTGGTCATCCAGCGCGTCTATTCTCTTTCAGAGCCGTGCTCCAACAATGTTGCAGAGGACAACGTCCTCATCATGGGGCTTCAGTTAGCAAGACAGCTAGAGGTGGACTACCTTGAATCTTACGGTGAGTCAAAGCTCCTCATCAATCAAGTCCGGGGATAATATAAGGTCCGCTATGAAGACCTCATTTCCTATCATAAAGCAGCATTTGACATCATCCCAACCTTCACAGAATTCTTCATAGAACATGTGCCTCGGCTGCAAAACTTGGAAGCTGATGCTCTGGCCGGCCTCGCAGCCTCATTGGCTGCACCCATCGGGACTTAATACTTCGTTACGGTAACGGGTCGAGAGTTGGCTTGCCCCAGAAATAATCTGTGCATACGGACAACTTATGCCATGGCCGCGGACCCTAGCTTCAACGTCAGAGACTGGAGGTTCCCATTCATCGACTTTGCTGTCTACGAAATCCTTCCGGAAGACCCGAAGGGGGCAGTCTCAGTCAGAAAGCGCTCCCTCCGGTTCTATTACGATACAGCCTCCAAAATGTTGTATCGGCGCTCCTACGATGGACTTCTCCTCCGATGTCTATCTAACGAAGAAGCCGCCGAAGATGTTCGAGATGCTCATGACGGAACATGCGGAGCTCATCAACCAGGTCCTAAGCTACAGGACCGACTCTGACGTATGGGCTATTACTGGCCCACCATGATGGCCAACACTGTCAAGTATGCAGAGAAGTATCATGCTTGTCAGTTGTACGCTGACTTCATCCACAGACCGTCAGAACCTGTACACCCGACGATTGCCTCTTGGCCATTCGAAGCCTGGGGCATGGATATAGTTGGGCCAACCATTCCTCCTTCGTCAAGGGGATACCGTTTTATCCTAGCAATCACCGACCATTTCTCTAAATGGGCGGAAGAAGTACCTCTCACAGAGGTGAAAAGCTCAAAAGTGATCAGCTTCATCAAGCATCACGTCATCTACCTTTCGGGATACCTCAAAGGATTATCCACGACAATGGCCCGTAATTCATCAGCCATGCGCTCAGTAGGTTCTGCGATAAGAACAGTATTCAGAACGTGGCATCAACCGCTTACAATCCGGCAGCGAATGGATTGGCTGAAGCTTTTAACAAGACCATCGTCAAGCTACTCAAAAAGGTCATGTCATCCAACTAGCGTGACTGGGACAAGAAGCTCGGCGAATGCCTTTGGGCCTATCGCACAACGGTACGGACCCCGATGGACAACACACCATTCTTTCTAATTTACGGGAGCGAAGCAGTGCTACCGCTGGAGATCCAAATACCCTCCCTACGGGTGGCGATCACAAATCAGATAACGGAAGAGGACAATCAACGTCGCCGTCTACAAGAGTTGGAAGTGCTGGACGAAAAATGCCTCTTGGCTCAACACCGTATCGAACTTTATCAAGCCCGCATATCACAGGCTTTCAACAAAAGAGTCAGACAGAGGACTTTCCAAGTGGGCGACCTGGTTCTGGCAGTCAGGAGACCGATGATGATGACTCACAAAACACCAAAAAAGTTCGAACCCAAATGGGAAGGACCCTTCATCATAGAGACGGTATACTCAAACGGTGCTTATCGTCTCGCTCAAGCTAATGGGGACTTGTTCATAATGCCCATCAACGACAGTTCCTAAAAAAAATACTATTCTTGACCTTTATCGAGAACGTACTGCCTCTCCCCAGAGAGAGGACTGGTGAACTTGACCAAACCAAGTTCACACCCCTTCTTTGACAAATCATATGTTTCTGGAACCCAGCTGTTTCTTAGCATCCTATCCCCAGTAGAGGGACAACCATGTCCACATCGTCTCTGAATTGCCTATCTATACCTCATCAAGCCGGATCCTGCACCATATAAGATCATGCTTAAAGTAATATTTACCACGTCCATATTACCTCTGAGTAAACATTCCGTACAACAATCCTTGTGTTGTTGCACCATAGAACACCAACATCCATATTACCTCTGAGTTGTTCTATAAATCCCACAGAGTTCACTCCTACCATGTCCATATTACCTCTAAGTAGGAAAACTCTACCATATTAGCCCATATTTACCATATCCACCTTACCTCTGAGTAAATATGTCGGTCCTCTCTCTCAACTTATTATCCGTACCTAACACCAAGGTACGCCAAGGATGATAAGTCTACACAAAAAATTATCCTATATTCACCACGTCCATATTACCTCTAAGTGAATGTCGGTTTCCCTCCTTGAGTAACTTATTATCTGCACCTAGCCAAGGTGTGCAACAGATAATGGGTCCATAAAAATCACAAAAAATGAACAAAGCAGAAAGTTCTTTCATTTTCTTTAGCTAAATAGAAAGTAAAAGATTACATTGACATCGAAAAGAAGTAAACTACATCTTCGGGTTTCTTCAGATCTCAGAAATACTAAGACAAAATAGGGATATCGACTTTATTCATATTCCTGAAAACAGCGATTGCTAGGCAACCTACGAATCCTTATAACCAAGGATCATAGTTGCGTTGAGGCATGTACCACTCCTTCAGCCACTTTGCATACGAAGGCTCAACCTGGTTGAGGTCTTCTGTAGGGACAGAAGGGTTAGTCCTGATGCTACTACTCTCTGACGGTGGCTCTTCCTTAACTTTAACCTTGGTAGCAATCTCTTCCCTGATGGTCATCGGTTCTTCCTTGACCTTAACCTTTGGTAACGCCTCCTCCTTAACGGTCACCGGCTCTTGTTTGACGAGAGGAGGCGGTATCTCTTCCTTCACGAGAGCCTCTTCCTTTGGCATGGATACGGCAACAGAGTCAAAAAAAAAAGTTAGCAAAAAGACTTAGAAGCTCAAAACAAGTATCTGAGGCGCATCAATAAATCTGGCGCATCAAACTGGGTCGAAACCCATGCGCACAGATAGAACCTCATCAAAGGCGCACATACAAGACCGAGGCCCAGGCGCATGCTTCAGCGCATCATCAGGACCTAAGTCCATGCACGTTAGCTAAAAGGGCTTCGACGTATCATCAGGACAAAAGTCCATGCGCGTCAGCCAAAACACATCTACATAAGGCAACTCATCTGCAGTCGGGTCACCCCAACACCACTGCAACAAAGACCAAGGCAAGGGAACACCCACCGAACACTTTCGGACGAACGTCGGTGTGGGTCGCCATGACGACGGGGGCTTCCTCCGTGTCGAACTCCAAGGGTTCCTTGCCTCGACCTCTTCCTCGGCCAGCAACACCTCCTTGGGGAGTCTTGGGAGCCATCTTTCTAATGAAAAAAATAGAGTAAAGAGCTCTGAGGAAGAAGAAAGCTTCTGCAGAAAGTAGAAGACTCTTTCTCCTCACAGCCGCCTATTTATAGGCTTGGCCTTGCGTGTAAACCGATGAGGCATGACATCAGCAATCAATCGCTTCGGGTCTCGTGAAACCAACGGCTGCTTATCTTCAAAAGATCATCATTAATCTTTTCTGAGATCGAGGCGTTATCTCTTCAGAAGAAGCATGCGCCCTAGAAGTATGCGCCTAAGCAGCAAGCGTCCCCACAGCGACACGCAGAACGACTATACGCCAAGAAGAGCCATACGCCTAGGCGAATGACATACGCCCAGAGTCGTTACTCCCCATGCTTTTTATTCAAAGTATTCCAAAACTTGGCAAAAAAAGTTTTGAAAACTTTGAAGGGGGTCTTGTAGAAGCATGTAATTTCAGGCGCATCTATAGGCCAGAATTCCTATGCGCTCAACCCAACCATGCGACCAACTCAAATGCGCCAGGAAGCTCAAACAGATACTTGGCACAGCAAAGAACGGTACAAAAATATAGACATCAGAAGAAGGCTTTTTCATATGAAAGTCTATTACATGTCTAAAGAAAGGCTTTATAAAGGAGAACTTCTACAAAAAGAAAGATCCTAAAGTTACAGCCAGGTGCAGCAACTGCTATGCGCCCCATGTCTGGCACATTACTCTGAAGTCTCATCCAGGCGCATCGTCTCGTCATTAAGGTAGAAAAACATCAGCACCAATCATCCCTTGTGTAGCAGGAGGAGGAGCTCTCCTAGCTCGACAAAGATCGCGGTACGATGCCCCGGTCTTCGGAAGCAACCGACACACTCGGCAGCCTGTGGCTCTACCAACATAACGAAAGGTGGAGCACGGCCGCCCCGATCTTTGGATGCAACAGACACCATCGGCCTGTGTCGGGACTCGACGATCCCGATATTTGGATACAACAGACACTATCACAGAAGCTCAGAGCGATGGAAAGACTGGGGCAGCGCATCTTCACCCTCGAAAAGAGCTCGAGTTCGGCAGTTCGCCAAGACGGAACTCCGGCCAAGTTCATCTTTATATCAAAATGAAGCATGAAAGCAAAGCTTTCCCTCATGCGGCTATTTATAAGCACAAGCAGCCTACACCCGAGTGCCAAATGGCCAACGTTCCAAATTCTATGTAATGAATTTACATTAATAGCAAATGCATCCATCTCCTCGTATTCGGCTAAGTCAAGGCAACCATTAATGCCTCGAAGAACTCAACAGGTGGGCCAAAGAGGATACGACACATTGGCAAATGCGCCGTCGATATCATGTGCTCCCTATGGATACGACATACGGGCCATAGAACCATGCGTCCAGATTGGCACTAACCAATGCAACCCTCTCCATCAAGCATTTAATGCTCAATAACAAAGGCGGCAACGCATTCCAAGAGTCGTCCAATCAGCAGACCTGTATAGAAAACGAAGTACCGCTGATGTTAGCACCATCATTACACCATGGGTCGCCAACAATTGCCATGTGGCCGACCGATCATTCGTATGCGTCGCGTGGCCATGCACCCAAAAGACGACATGAACTCCAGTGGACATACGCCCCCTCAGCTCACTTCTGATCTCAAGCAACAGAACACAGCTCCTATGCATGCGCCACAAAAGCCATGTGCTTGGACTTGCTCGTGGCTCCTAAAAGTTATAAGACCAAGTCGCCTCCCCTGCGCCTGATTCTAGGCGCACCCTGATGCGAAGCTCTACATATGCCTCAAATGCCATGCGCCCAAACTCGTCTATGATGCCTAAAACTTATAGACTAAGTCGCCTCCATATGTTCGATCCTAGGGGCACCCCGACAGATCACTCTCCTCCAAAACCGAGATCTTTGAGCCACAGGCATACGCCACACGTCCCTTGGCTCAGTTCTATTCAAAGAATAGGTGCTAACCACCCAAGATCTCAGCAACAACCAAATCTCAGCAACTGCCATGTGTCAGCTCCTCCGCAGCTTGACGAAGCAGTTCGAGCATATTTCACCACAACTCGGAGTGCATCGTCCATGGACCCCCGCCAGCATCAGCCACGTGGCATCCCCACGTCCAGGTGCATCCGATAAATGCGCGTGTGAGCAACCATCCTGCTATCTATAAATAGAAGGATCACTCCTTCAAAACAGACACACAGACAGATATATATATATATATATATATATATATATATATATAGACAGACTGTTATATCCATATACAGAGGCCAGAAGAGACACTGAACGTCCACTTCTCCTCACAACGCTCCGACATCCAGAGCAACCCAGACCTTCAGAGAGTTCAAGATCGTCATCAGATCATCAACGGAGTCAACGTATTACCACTCGCTCCATCGACACAGTGCCCAGACAAAAACAAAAGTATACTCCTAGGACTATATCTAAGTCCTACATTGTACTCTGTTCTGTTTGTAATTAAAAACATCAATCAACCAAAGAGTTTTAACGACAAATACCAACCAGCTTCAGCTTGTCACTTCCAAAAATCTTCCAATCAACAGTGTCGTGTACTCGTGAACATAATAAAGGATCCATTTAATAGTCCTCCAATGTGTCCTCCCCGGATTTGAAAGAAACTACTAACAATATCCCAACTGCATGAGCAATATCGAACCTTGTACATACTATGGCATACATAAGATTTTTTGCTGTTGAAGTATACGGAACTCGCTCCATACCTTTCCATCCTCAGTCGATGGACATTATTCCGTAGTGAGCCTGAAGTAAGCTACAAGGGAGGGAGCTCACCTTCTTTGATCTGTTTATCTCGAAGCGCTGAAGTACCCAGTAAATGTACTTCTTTTGGGATAACTAAAACAACTTAGACCCTCTCTCTCAGCATATCTACATATCATGAATAGTTTTTTTACGTCCAAATCCTTCATAGAGAAGGCCGCGTCCAATTGGTGCTTCAACTCCGGTATCCTGGTGGCATTTCATCTCATGAATAGCATATCATCGACATAGAGCAGTAAAATAATAAAATCATCCTCAGGCAAAATACTTTATGAACACACAATGGTCCAACGTCATACGGACATAACCATACTTTCTTATAAATGACTCGAACTTTATGTACCACTGTCCAGGAGTCTACTTCATACCATACAGACACTTCTTCAACCGACAGACCAAATATGACTTATCATTATCACAAAAACCCCTCAGACTGCTCAATGTATAATTCCTTCTCTAAATTACAATGAAAGAATAACGTTTTGACATACAACTGCTCAATTTCTAAATCGAAATTGGCCGCTAAACCTAGCACCGCCCGTATAGATGATAACTTGACAACTGGAGAGAATATCTCATCAAAATTTGCGTCCTTCCGCTGGCAGTAGTCTTTGACCATCAATCCCGCTTTGTATTGAGGCAAGTAGCTTCTTTTGTATGTTTCACTCTGAACAACCACCAAATTTTCAAAGCCACTTATACTTTGCAACCGCACTAGCTCATAAGTGAAATTGGTATGTAAGAAACTCATCTCATGTATGGCCTGTATCTACTCATGCATGTGTTCTCTCCCGTCAGTCAATAGTACGTATTCATCTGGTGAGTACATTATGGATGGTTGACGCACTTTCGTGCTCCTCAAAGGAACCTCTAGTGCTAGTTTTATATCGACAATCTCATCCCTTTTAGGAACTACTTCCTCGACATATTCTTCCTCTTGAGTCACCCTGATCACCATCAGCAGGCTGACGACCAAGACTGGGAGCAACTCCATGTACCGGCTCCACCATAACTAGAATCTCTATAGTGTCTTCTGGAAACGACTCGAAGTGTGATGACTCTAACTCAGACAAATCCTTAGCCTCAGATGGTATCTTGGAATCCTGAGTGTTGGTCAGGGTCTGATCCTCGACGAATAGTACGCCTCTTCTTCGGTAGAGCTTTTTTTCTACGAGGTCGTAGAGTCTATACCCGAATCCATCCTGACCATAGCCGACAAACACGCATTGTCTCGTCTTCGGCTCAAGTTTGGACCTCTCGTCCTTCAGTACATGAACGAAAGCTTACATCCACACACTTGCAGGTGACTGTATGACGTCTCCTTGTCATACCATACTTTGTCAGGTACATCACCCTTACTCACCTAGTAACCAGAACTATAATACCACTCTGTTGGAAAAGAACGCGGAAAATCGTTCCCCAAACTAAGAGAACTTGATGAGGACCGAAAAAAGGCACAAATAAATTACACCAAATCCATACATAAAAATACAACGTAAATACAACAATTTTTACGTAAAAAATCCTGACGGAAAAAACATGGGACAATCGGAGTTTAACCAAAAAAAGCTTCTACTAATGGAATAAAGAAAGTATATCAACTCATTTACAAACATCATCTACCGATCCACACGAATCACCACAATCCTTCAAGTACAATGAAAATAGATCACAAGAAAAATGTGAGATTATTATAGACGAGAGGACAAGAAAGAGCTGATGTAGAACTCCCTAAAATGCTCTCTCTTCAAATCTGTTAGCTGTGAAGTACACTCACAAACCAAAAGCTAAAGTTCCCACCATCTTCTAATAGTGCCACATCGGCTAGATGTGTGGAGTAGAGTGTGTATATATTGCTTTAATCTCTATTGCTCCATTGAAGTCTTGTGTGGGACCCATATGGGCCACATGCGCACGTAACGGGTGCGGGTACGTGCCTACATTTGTGGGCGCCGAATGTCGATTCGATTTTTTCTTCGGGTCCGGACTGAGACCCTAAAATCTTTTTTGCTTCTCTTAATTTTTCTGACCGTTAAATTTTTTTATAACGTTTGGACATTAAATTTGTCCAGGTTTATTGAACCACATGTTTTTATGTCTTTATTCAGCACCATTACATCCTTAGATTCAGCCAACGGTTACAATTTTCTATCCCTATATATTGATCCCCTATCTCCTTCTTCTCTACAACACAAAAAAATAATCCTTCCGAAACTTTCACAAATTTCCATCTCCAAATTCTGTTCTTCGTTTTTTGCTATGGGCAGAGATAAGTCGGTGGTCACTCTCTCTATGTCGTATGCGGCAAGGAGATTCCGGTGGAGCAGAGATTTTACCACTAGGAACGTTCGGATACAGTCTATATATAGACCCGAACTAACTCTTAGGGCAGTGCTACGTGCGCGACTTCTCCGGAAGCCGGTAACCTTTAATTTAAATTTTGTTTTCTTGCTAATTTTAATGAAGAAAAGTGAAGAAAAATCCAACAATCTAAGAGTTAATCTGATTGTCTCTACAAAATTTTACTATTAGCAATTCGAATTTTGATTGCTGGTAACAAAAATTCTTTACTGTTAACAAAAATTGCTTAGCATTGCCTTTAAATCAATTATCTACTGTTAACAACTTACCACAAAAATATTTTGTACTGTTAACAAGTTAGTGCAATTTAGCATCAATCATTTTTTTACTGTTAATAACTAGTCTCCTAAACTAGTTGACATTTGCTTACTGTTAACAATACATTTGCATATTATTGTGCAACTAAGCACAAATACATTTGCTTACTGTTGATCAATTGTTCAACTAAGCACAAATACTTTTGCTTACTCTCAAAGGGAATATATTATTGATAAACATAAAGTTTTATTGTTGCCATATTCAACAAACAATCATTTATTAATATTGTTGTTGTATTCAACATATTGCTATTCACATTGCCATTTATTTTAATATCACAATTTATTACATTGGCAATACATATTGTGAATCTCATTTATCCCTTAAGCATTCCATTGAAAAATTGCTAGTCCAATATATATTGCTCCTTGTTAACATCTTTCTTTTAATTTAATTATCGTTAACATACAAATACGTGTATACGAATATTCGTGTCAAATTTTGCCTACCTATATCAACAATATATTAGCCATTGATTTTCTACTGTTAACTTTGTTACACAAATTGCTTAATTTGTTTACCAAACTTATTTAGAAATAATTTCGCCTACTATAGCTTTGTTGAGCAACTTTTCTTAGCAAATTTTCCTGGCAAAGTTTGTTGTCACTTATTATTGCTGTCACATATTGGCAAAGTTTCTTAAGCAAAATTTTTAGCAAAGTTTATTGCCACATATTATTTCTTAATAAATATTCATTAAATTATTGTTAGATAGTTTTCTTATTTAATTGTCCTCTTTTAAGTAGCATACTGTTAAACAAATCTTTCTTGCATATTGTTAAAGAAATTGCTTACTATTTGTTAAATAATTGTCACATTAGTTATATATATATATTGTTATTAGTTATATAACAATTGTTGCTTCATACGACTATTTCTAGAAATTGACACCTTAAACAAACATTATTGTGTTATTACATTTTGTCAATACTACTTTTTCCTTACTTAATATTTTAATTTAGGCTAAAGTAAACAGTTTATTGATTTAGTAAATTCATTTAATTTTTAAAAGTTCTAAAACAAAGATTTGTTTGGAAACAAGCCGAAAGTGCCCTTCTGTCAACAAAACGTAAATCATCTAAGCGATCGGTTTTTAAGCATTCCTATTGAACCTCCGCTTGCTGGGATCTGGCTCTTACAGCTAGCCCAACCTAAATCAAAACTTGAAAACCAAAATTTTAAAGGAAGATTACTAAAATCATTTAAACAATTAATTTCAGCTTAAACCATCTTTATTGAGTAAATAAATGTCTGCAGCCTTTTGGAATCTTATTCTCAAAGTTTTAAAGCGACTTAGAATAGAAAACAGATTAGGTTAAAGTTCATAGTTAGATCTGATTCCAAAGCTAAGGTAAACCATATAGAAGTTCATGGCAAACCCAAGCCTAATCACCAAGAGACCTCCTTCAAAGGGAAAGGCTCTAATAAGCCAGAGGCTAACATGATTCTGAATGAGTCTTCTAGCTCCTTCAGGTCTGTAAGCTATCAACCTATAATAAACATTTCTTACCATTCTGATGATTGATGGTTGGATTCTGGAGCAAATGTTCATGTTTCTTTTAATCGCTCTAGTTTTTCAAACTATCAGGAATCGGGTGGAGGAGGTGTGACCCTAGGAGATGGCTCAACGGCACAGATTGTAGGAAGAAGAAGAATAGACCTGAAGATGACATCAAAATTTTTTACCTCTCTTTGATCTGCTTCATGTGCCGTCGGTTAGGAGAAATCTTGTTATTGGATCTCTACTTGTAGCCTCAGGATACAAAATTATAATGGAGGCTAATAAAGTAATTTTTTCCAAGAATTATTTGTTCATAGGAAAATGATTTGTAAAGGATGGTCTTTTTATTTTAAGTACTATGAATAAAACTTCAAATCTTTTTTTTTTGTTGCAAATGTTGAATCCTCCAATGTTTGGCATTGCAGATTAGGTTATGTAAATTTAGGATCTATTAAAAGAATGATGAACTTAGATCTTATTTCTAGGGCTCCTATTGATGATGAACACAAATGTTAGATTTGTGTTCAAGCCAAACACACTAGATTACCTTTCAAATCTGTCCATAGGGATTTCGAACTCCTAGAACTTATCCATAGTGACGTTTATGATTCCAATAGGATTTTGACCCTAGGCGATAGGAAATACTTTGTTACTTTTATAGATGATCATTCAAAGTATTGTTACACCTACCTTCTTAAGACCAAAGATGAAGTTCTAGACAGATTCAAAGCCTATAAGTCTGAAGCTACGAACCAGTTAGATAAAAAGATCAAGATTCTTAGATCAGATCGTGGTGGAGAGTATACCTCAAATGAAATGACTAACTTCTGTGTAGAATATGGAATTATTCATGAGATAAATGCTCCTAATTCACCAGTCCAACGGAGTTGCTGAAAGGAAGAATCGCACTCTGTTAGACATGGTCAATGTCATGCTTCTCAACTCAGGTGCCCCTGATAATCCTTGGGGAGAAGCCCTTTTGTCAGCTTTTTATATTCTTAATAGGATACCCAGTAAGACTAATGATAAGACACCATATGAGTTATGCAAATGTCGAAACCCTAGGATTAATTACCTTAAAGTTTGGAGATGTCTAGCTAAGGTAGGAATTCCTGAACCCCAAAAGAGAAAGATAGGTCCTACGACTGTAGATGTTGTGTTCATAGGATATTCCCTAGATAGCAATGCCAATAGATTTCTTGTAACCCATTCTGAATTAAATAAAATCTCTAATAACACAATTATAGAAGCTAGAGATGCAGTTTACTTTGAGAATATTTTTTCCTTTAAGGATAGAACTTCTTCATCTTCCTCCAACCCTTCTCTTACTCCATCTACTAGTTCTCATGTTCAAATATTAAGTTTTCAACCAGAATAATTTATAGAACCTAGGAGTAAAAGAGAAATGATTGAAAAAAATTAAGGAGAAGGATTCTTCACATTTTTTATAGAGGGTGATCTCTCAACTTATGAAGAAGCCATATCCTCTCCTGATACCCCATTCTGAAAGAAGCTATTAACAATGAGTACAACTCCATTATGGAGAACAATACTTGGTTTTTAGCAGACCTTCCTTTAGGTAGCAAATCCATAGGTTGTAAGTGGATCTTCAAAAAGAAACTTAGAGCCGATGGTACCATAGAGAAATACAAGGCTAGGCTAGTAGCCAAAGGATTTATCTAGAAAAAAGGGATTAGACTTTTTTGATACCTACTCTCCTGTAGCTAGGATCACTTCTATTAGAACCCTCCTAGCCTTAGCTTCCATTCATGATATGTTGATCCACCAAATGGAAGTAAAGACATCATTTCTAAATGGAGATTTTGAGGAAAAAATATATTTGGAGCAACCTGAAGGCTTCATTGCTAAAGGTCAAGAAAAGAAGGTTTGTAGATTAATAAAATCTCTTTATGGCCTAAAGCAAGCTCCCAAGCCATGGCACAACAAATTTGACAAAGTCATTATAGGATTTGGTTTTATGCCAAATATATATGACAAATGTTTGTATTCTAAAAATATAAATGGAAGTTGTGTCATCTTATGCTTGTATGTTGATGATATCCTTATTCTAGGATCTTCACTGGAATTGATAAATAACACTAAGAATTATTTATCTAGCCAGTTTGATATGAAAGGCCTAGGTGAAGCAAACATGATCCTAGAAATACAAGTGTCTAAATGCAAAGAGGGCTATAATCTATCCCTAGCACATTCAATTGAGAAAATGCTAAAAGTTTGAGTATTTTGACAAAAAAACCTGCCCTTATTCCTTATGACAGTAATGTTGTTCTCAAGAAGAATGAATGATCTCCTATAGAACAACATATATATATATTCACAGATGATAGGGTCCGTTATGTACATGACAAATAGGACCATACCTGATATTGCATTTTCTATTTGGAGACTAAGTAGATATACTCGTAACCCAAACCAGTCACATTAGACTGCATTAGACAGAGTATTTAGATATCTTATGAGTACTCTAGATTTTAAACTTCAATATACTAGACACTCTGATATCATAGAAGGTTACTCAGATGCAAATTGTGTAACTAATTCACATGATGTAAAATCTACTACTGGATATATTTTTACCCTAGCAGGAGCTGCAATCTCCTGGGGATCATGTAAACAGACTATCATTTTTAGAAGTACAACGGACTCTGAAATAATAGCTTTAGACACTAACTGTACAGAAGCCGAATGGCTTAGAAATTTTATTATGCATATACCTGTTTCTGTTCATCATGTTCCTGCAATTTCTATAAACTATGATAATAAACTGTTATAGAACTAGTAAAAAATGATTCTGTGAATGCTAAGATTAACAGGCACCTGCAGCTGCGATTCAAGTCAATAAAGAGTCTTATTAGGCAAATATATGGTTCTCGACTATATAAAGTTAGAAAAGAACCTTGAAGACCACTTGACGAAGGGTCTATCTAGGACATTAATCCTAGAATCATCGAGGGGGATGGGGTTAAGTCCATACTTTAGTCACCAGCAGTGGCAGTCCAACCGAATCTGACTAGAGATCCCAAGAAGCCAGTTCAATGGGTAGGAACAAGCTGGATTAGGTGACTATTATGAAACACTGACCCTGAGATTAAATTCTCTTAAAATAAAAGCCCAAGAGACTGTACATGTGTACATTGGTACCCTATCCCTATAGTGACAGTGTTTCTTGTGTGATATGGATATGGTGAGTTTAAACTCTTAATAAGTCCAAGCATGATATGCAGGATTGATTACTATTACCAACCCTTGAGGACTTACCTATATGAGAGGTCGTGAAGGCCGCGACTATAGGACAGGACGAACCTAGGCAACTCTCATGAATATATATAAAAGTGCGCATGGCCAACCAAACGCGCCATCCGATAGACCCAAGTACCTCTAGCGTACTATGTGTGCTATTTTCTAAATCTGGTTCAAGAAGACTGATTCAAGGCGTTGTCCATCAAGCTCTTCTTCAGACAAAAACAATAGTCATTACGTGAGATTCAAGACTGTAGTCCATCTCATTTATGTATAGTATACAACTGCCCAGAAATTCTCTTATTCTTCTATTATTTTTCTTTCCTTCTATTACTTTGGAACGTGACCTTTTGGGGGAGGATTATTAGCTGTGAGTATGCTCACGAACCAAAAGCTAAAGTTTCCACCATCTTCTAATAGTCCCACATCGGCTAGATGTGTGGAGTAGAGTGTGTATATATTGTTTTAATATTTATTGCTCTATTGAAGCCTTGTGTGGGAGCCCCATAGGCCACACACGGGCACCGCCGCCGCTCGGTCCGGCTCGGCTCGGCTCGGTTCGGTTCGACGCGCATAACGGGTACGAGTACGTATCCACATCTACGGGTGCTGAATGCCGATTCGATTTCTTCTTAGGGTTCGGGCTGAGACCCTAAAACATTTTTTGCTCCTCTTATTAATTTGTCGACCGTTACAATTTTTTTGTAACGTTTGGACATTAAATTTGTCAAGGTTCATTGAACCACATATTTTTTTGTCTTTATTCAACACCATGACATCCTTAGATTCAGCCAACGGTTATAATTTTCTATCCCTATATATTGAGCCCCCATCTCCTTCTCTAGAACACAAAAAATACTCCTTCCGAAACTGTCACAAATTGCCATCTCCAAATTCTGTTCTTCGTTTTTTGCTCTGGGCAGAGCTAAATCGGTGGTCACTCTCTCTACGTCATGTGCGGCAAGTTGATTCTGTGGACCGAAGATTTTACCACTAGGAGCGTTCGGATACAGTCTGCACATAGATCCGGACTAACTCTTAGGGCAGTACTACGTGCGCGACTTCCCCGGAGGCCGGTAACCTTTAATTTAAATTTTATTTTCTTGCTGATTTTAATAAAGAAAAGTGAAGAAAAATCCAACAAAATCATTATCCAAAACTCCTGAAATCCCTTTCCTCTTAGTTAAAGACACCCTTTGAGAAACTCTCTCCTTGGATTGTAATGTGTTGAGTTTATGGTTAGAAAACACATATATAAAGCACCCAACTCCCAAAATGATATGGAGACCCAACAGTGTTAATAAAATACCGAAATTTACCTCCAGCCCGAACACCGGTATACCAGTGACGGTATACCAAAAAATGGGCATTTTGTGCTAGAACCTTCTTGTAAAAAAATATTGTATCGGCGGTACACCGACGGCAGTATACCTACTGATACTTCTTTTTTCCAAAGTCTAATACGCACTCAAACGTACCACCTTTGTCGCCATCAACTCCCCGAGTATCTCCGACACACGGATGCCGCTTGTTGCACTCCAGGGTGTTCTCCTCATAGGTTGGGAACCCTACCCAACACCAACAACAATACAACAAGCGATGTTGTAGGAAATCTTCCAGAACAAGGGTGTTCCCAGGTGGTTATATAATATCAATATCAATAAAGCCAATGATAAATGAGGCAACTAAACGCCTTTTAAGGTTTGCAAAAAGCATCCATACTCTCCATGCTTAACCCAACCATGGGATCTAATACCATTTCATGGAACATGGTATGACCTGAAGAGGAACAGATCCACAAGGCATGATATCGAACATGGCCCAACTGACAAAAAGAGAACACCCTTGGTAAGTCCACAACCAATCTCATTTATTTATGATTCTATATATCATCCTCCACTAATTATCTGATGTGGGGCTAAAGAAATATCAAGCACTTGATCACAACCTGATGTGAGACAAACCCAAAAACCCATGCTTAACCTGCCCAAGTCATTGCAATGGATTTCCCTACTTACGATATTTAGAAAATAATCTCCATTTATAAACATAATATCTGCATTTAAGTCTGACCTGAGCAAAGATATTATTTATTTACGTACTACCAATATTTAGAAATAATCTTCATTTATGAACATAATATCTGCATTTAAGTCTGACCTGATTGATGCTACAGAAACAAGTACATCACCCTTCTCCAAAACTGCAGCATAAAACCCCTGATAATCTAGGCGAGCAAATTTTGATCTGAAGATCAAAGTAGAAACCATGTTAAGAACCATATAGTATACAAGATGCTAAAATGAGTAAACCAAGGGAAATCTTAATCATGGAACTATCAAATGTAACTTTGCTAAATAATCTACAGCAACAAAAGAATTATAGAAAGAAAGATAAATGTGTGCCATGAGAGATAAGATAACCATGTGAAGTAATACTATTTAATTAACCAAACACACTAATAAGGACCTTGGTATAGGAAAGTAAGAAAGTTTGAATAAACGTCCATAATCAGCTTCAAGGCAACACAGAATCAAGCAAACATTCAGATTCATACAAATGTGTACTTTCCACTTTGAGTGTGCATTTTCCAAAATTTTGTCATACTAATTACTCCTATAAAACTATTAAATTAATATAAAAACATAGCCCTCATCGTAACTCTGGTGTTTTAACTTTAACATAAACAAATAAGCATATTCTGCATCCTAAGGTTCTTAATGTCGGCTATTTCCATCCTTTATCACAAATCAGCAGTCAAACAACCTTGTAGATGAATCAGTTCTCTTGGATCCTCATACTCGCACTAAGCACCGTTTCTGGCCCGACTATGGCACCTGCATTCTGCACTTACATTTCTCTAGCACTAGTAGTAGTAGTAGTAGTAGTATATACCATTTATAAAGATTGTTCTTTCTTCTACTTCACCCAGTTTCTCCACTGCTTCACAGTTTCAATAGCCTGTATCAGTAGGATTGCACCTAGTTAATGATTGTCCTTCAGTGCCTTCGCCTTTTTCTAGGTTGCCTACAAATGCAAGATAGCTACCATGAAATTAATGAAGCATGCGAGTTTAGTAGAAAATCATAAAATAGAATCTAAATTGAACGTCCCCTCCACTAGAACTGAATTTCACGACATCATTTGGTTTTCTCATTCTTGAAATCAGATATTGGTCCATTACGCAAAAGAACACAGAAGAAAAGAAAAAAAGAAGATAACTAGTACATGTAGAGCCTCATGAAACCAGTTAATTATGAACGATAAGGTGGTAAATATCACCGCTAACAATATTGGTGTGTGATCAACAATTTCCATCAAACAGAGAAAAGCAATGTCTCGAATTATAGTGAGATAATTGTCTCCATATAGAGTTACTCTCCTTTATAACTCAAATGCTAATAAACAATTATCTGTATTTATGTAAAAAAATACTACAACTACAAAGCCTTTATCTCAAATTTCTGAGGTTAGCTTTTTGAATCCTCTTCTTCTGTTCATCTCTGTTAAGGATCGTGTCCACTGTAATGCTAACAAGATTCATATCCTTCTTTAACACTTATTATAAGGTCAACCTATGTTATTGATCTCTTCTCCAGCCTAGCTTTTCTCTACCATTTTCTAATACTAATATCTAAGAACATCAACATATGTTGAGTGGTTAGGCTCTCTCCTCATATAACTTTACATTCTTTCTACCACCTTCTTAGTAAGAAAATAATTATCTGGCTACTAATAGTTTCCGCTCTTAAAAATAATATAAATGTTCATTTTTTTCCCAAAACCATGCATTTGCTATTATAAGGTCATATAAAAATGCAAATTAATAAAGAATTGTATGGGCCCCTTCAGTCCTAACTTCATATCCATACTCTCCACGCATGCATCATAATTATTGTTATCCTTTCCAACATAATCATTTAAGTTGTCTCTTATATATAACTTTATACCTTTAGGTATTCCTTGAATCAAACTATCCTTATATTATCAATTTTTTTTTTTTGTATTTTCATATACTCTTACTTGGGGTGCATATGCACTAGTAACATTTAATAAAACCATCATCTGATATTAACTTAATTAATATTATCATACTTCTTCTTTTTTACATCTGTAACGCTATTCTTTAAATGATTTATCTCCCTACCAAAAAACAAAAGTAAACTCCATAAAATATTTCTATGCACTTGGCTAGGAAAAATATATACAAAGCCCTTATCAGATGATATATATTCCCAAAATTCTCTTTCCGTATTTTCATATAATCCTACTTGGGATGCATATGCACTAGTAACATTAGTAATATCCTCCCATGATACTAACTTAATAATATTATTCTATCTTCTATTCTTTTCACATCTATAAATGCTATTCATAAGGTTGTAAAAATCGCTAGTCGGCCACTATTCGATTCACCGGGAATAGGGATTAATTGGGGATTAGTCGAATTAATCGTTTTGGTTATATATATATATATATATATATATATATATATATATATATATATATATATATATATATATATAGTCGAATTAATCATTTTGGTTATATACTCTCTCTCTCTCTCTCTATATATATATATATATATATATATATATATATATATAAATATATATATATATATAGGAAGCGGATCAAAAGCCCCCATTAGAAAATCCCCTAAGAACCCCCCTCAATCTAATCCATAATTTAATGTTAATATTAATGTTAATATTAATGTTAATGTTAATATTAACATTAAATACTAAAATTAACATTAAACTTAACATTAAAATTAACATTAACATTAACATTAACATTAATATTAACATTAACATTAATATAAAAAAATAAAAAATTTAATATTAATATTAACATTAATATTAACATTAATATTATGAATTAGAGTGAGGAAAGTTTTTAGGGAATTTTCTAAAAAAAAAAAATATATATATATATATATATATATATATATATATATATATATATATATATATATATATATATATATATAACGTTTTCGAAACGTTCTAGTTAAGTTTGAGCTGGTACATTTTATTATTTAGTGGACCCAACTCTTCTAGTCTTATTGTAGATGATTTTTTTTTTGGATCCAAATATAGTGTGGATTTGGATTTCGTTACGAGGAGTATAGATGCAAAACTCCACTGCCACGAAAGAAGCAACTTTTGTGAGAAGTCCCATGGCCAGCTCGTCCTTACAGCCAAAATGAAGCAACAACATTTACATGGCCAGCTAACCCTACAACCAAAAAAGAAGCAACAACATTTACATGGCCACCTGGACCGTACAACCAAACAAACAACAGCATTTACGAGGAGCCCCCATGGCCTAACTCTACAAAGCTCCACACTTTCCTCTCCAATGGCAGATCATCTCCTTCCTCCTCTCTTTCCCTGGAGTTTTGCTTCTATACTCCTCCAAATGTTCATTTTTGCACATTTATTCACTACTATGGAGAGAGGTACAATTTTCACACATACCCCCCTTCAATCTTCCTTCTTCTTTTTATGTTACTCTGCTCTAATGCATGTCCTCTTCCAGAAATGAATTTTTTTTAACCGAGGTCTAGTCGGCCGCCTAGTGGGTGGGGTTCCCAACCTATGTGGAGAAGATCCCGGAGTGCGACGAGCGCCGTTCGTGTGTCGAAGAAGCTCGGGAAGTAGGCGACGCGGAGTCGCTACTGCTGCTGCTGCTCCTAAGGGAGGTTCTGGACTGGGTCTGCCGAGTTCGGCCCGAACTCGGTCCCAGGCCGAGTTCTGGCCAAACTCGGTCTGGCTCTTCCAGAAGTTGGCCATCCAGTGCTGTTTGCCCGACACAGAGTTCTGGCCGAACTCTGTGTCGTCGGGGCTGATGCGGGAATTTGGATGAGTTTTCATCATTGGATCTAATCCAACGGTCCAGGTTGGCTGCGGGATTAGGGAGTTAAGTTGGGATTTCCAAACCCTAATTCATTACGCAATATCGCAACATAACACAAGTTTGAGAGAGGAAGGAGGCAAGAGTGCCATTGCAACTTCGGAGAAGAAGACGGAGGATTGAAGGTCGTTTTCGAAGGAGATCGTGTTTCGGGTAATCTCTACTCGTCGTTCTCGCTTTTCGTAGCCTTGTAATCATTGTTCTTATCTCTGAGTGTTGTGGGAATCCGATTTGGATCGGGAGGAGTTTGTAGAGGGTGTAATTCTTCTATTCCATTAGTGGAGGCTTCTCAGGGTTGGACTCCGATCGTCCCGTGGTTTTTTCCCGCAAGGGTTTGCCACGTCAAAAATTCTCTGTGTCTGCGTGGATTGTTTTGTGTGGTCGTTTTTGGGTTCGTGCGTTGTATTGCTCGGTCCTCTCGCAGGTACTCTCCGATTTGGGGAAAGGTTTCCGTGCTTCTTCCCCAACAGAGTGGTATCAGAGCCAGGTTCTGGAATTCAGAAGGAGTGTCAGTAGTTGACAGAGAAACCAGAGAGGAGAGATGGACGCGAAGCCGGTGCGCATGGTGAATCTTAATGGCACAAACTATCATTATTGGCGGAGCAAGATGAAAGATTTGCTATTTGTCAAGAAGCTGCATCTACCCGTGTTTGCATCCGAGAAGCCCAGTGATAAATCCGAGGAGGACTGGACATTCGAGCACATACAGGTGTGTGGGTACATACGGCAGTTTGTGGACGAGAACGTGTACAATCACGTTGCCAATATTGAGCACGCGAAGACGTTGTGGGATAAGCTGGAATCCTTGTATGCGAAGAAGACCGGGGTAAACAAGTTGTTCCTGATCCGAACGATGATGGGTCTGCGGTACAAGGATGGGGCGTCTATTTTGGATCACTTGAGTGAGTTCCAGGGTGTGGTTGACCAGCTATCTTCTATGGGAGTCATGTTCGACGACGAAGTTCAGGGACTGTGGCTGCTGTGTACATTGCCAGACTCGTGGGAGACCGTACGAGTATCTATGATCGCTTCTGCTCCAGAGGGCGTGGTCAGTCTGGAGTTTGCCAAGAGCGGGGTGCTGAATGAAGAGATGAGAAGACGTTCTCAGGGCACTTCATCCACATCCCATCACTCAGAGGCATTGGTTTCAGAGAGCCGCAGAAGGGGCAAAAGTAGGGGTCCAGGTGGCGGCAGAGACAAGAGCAGGGGGAAGTCCAAGGGTCGTTACGAGGACTCAGAGTGTTACCATTGCGGTAAGAAGGGCCATATCAAGCGGAATTGTTTCGCTTGGAAGAGAGAAGAAGGGCGACAAGGGAAAGCAAGAAGAGAACACTACAGCGGCGGCCTCGGTGCATGGAGGCGATGTGATCGTCGTAGGTGATGAGGTCATTACTAACCTCGCCTGCGATGACAATTCTTGGCTGGTGGACTCAGGGGCTTCAGCATATGTATCTCACAATAGGGCACTGTTTGCCACTTACACGACAGGCGACTGTGGCGTGTTGAAGATGGGCAATGGAGATGTGTCGAAGGCAGTTGCCGTTGGAGATGTGCATTTGAGAACGAAGACGGGTGCGGTTCTTGTTCTCAAGGATGTTCGTCATGTCCCTGATATCCGTTTCAACCTGGTGTCGGTTGGAAGGTTGGATGATGAGGGATTCTTCAGTCTCTTCGGGAACAGTCAGTGTAAGCTTTCCAGAGGTTCGATGGTGATTGCCAGAGAAAGCAAGAAGTCCGGTCTCTACTATATGGAGGGAAGCGCAGAGGGGGCACAGGAGGTGAACGCAGTCAGTGATGCGTCTACCGAGTTGTGGCACAGACGGCTCGGCCATATCAGCGAGAAGGGGATGAGCTACTTGGTGAACAGGAAGGTGATTCCGGGGCTCAAGTCTACAAAGTTGGAGAAGTGCACGCGCTGTTTAGCTGGGAAGCAAAATAGGGTGTCTTTCCAAAGTCACCCAAGTTCGAGGAAGCCGGCGTTGCTCGAGTTGATTCACTCGGATGTCTGCGGTCCTATGAAGGTAAAATCTCTTGGTGGTGCTTCTTACTTTGTAACCTTTATTGATGACTGTTCCAGGAAGGTTTGGGTCTATACCTTAAAGACCAAGGATCAGGTGCTGCCTACTTTCAAGGAGTTTCAGGCCTCTGTTGAAAGGGAGACGGGCAAGAAGTTGTTGTGTGTTCGGTCCGACAATGGCGGCGAATACATCGGTCCCTTTGATGCGTATTGCAGAGAGCAAGGGATACGACACCAGAAGACTCCGCCAAAGACACCTCAGCTCAATGGTGTAGCGAAGCGCATGAATAGGACACTGATGGAGAGGGTGCGGTGTTTGCTGTCAGAAGCAAACTTGCCGGGCAGTTATTGGGGTGAGGCTCTTCTCGCAGCTGCTTATATTATTAATTTGTCTCCTAGTGCTCTTTGCATGGTGATGTGCCTGACAAAGTATGGTACGGCAAAGAGCCGTCATACAATCACCTGCGGGCGTTTGGTTGTAAGGCCTTCGTGCATGTGCCGAAGGACGAGAGGACCAAACTTGAGCCAAAGACGAGGCGATGCGTCTTTGTCGGCTACGGTCGAGATGAGTTTGGCTATAGACTCTACGACCCAGTGGAAGGAAAGCTCTACAGAAGCAGGGACGTGGTGTTCGTCGAGGATCAGACCATGACCAACACTCAGGATTCCGAGACGCCTTCTGAGGCTGAGGAATTGCCTGAGTTAGAGTCATTTCGCTTCGAGCAGTTTCCAGAGGACATCGCAGAGGATCCAGTTATGGGGGAGCCGGTACATGGAGTTGCTCCCAACCTTGATCATCAGCCTGCTGATGGTGGTCAGGGTGTCCCTCAGGAGGATGAGCATGCCGGAGAGGTAGTTCCTGAAGGGGAGGAGGCTGTCGGTATACAGCCAGCACCAGTGGCTCCACTGAGAAGGAGTGACAGGGATCATCGACCATCTACGAGATACTCACCAGATGAGTATGTGCTATTGACTGACGGGGGAGAGCCCGAAAGTTTTGTAGAGGCTATGGAAGACGAACACAGGTAGGAGTGGATGGAGGCTATGCAGGAGGAGATGAGTTCCTTGCACACCAATTCTACTTATGATCTGGTGCGGTTGCCAAAGGACAAGAAGGCTTTGAAGAATCGATGGGTGTTCAGAGTGAAGCAGACGGATGATGCTACTCGCCCTCGATACAAAGCGAGGCTGGTAGTCAAAGGCTACGGTCAGCGGAAAGGCGTAGATTATGATGAGATCTTTTCGCCTGTCGTCAAGCATTCGTCTATTCGAGTGGTGCTAGCATTAGCAGCCAGTCTCGACTTGGAGGTCGAGCAGATGGACGTTAAGACGGCATTCCTCCACGGTGATCTTGAGGAGGAGTTGTACATGGAGCAGCCAGAGGGATTCTGTGAGAAGGGCAAGTCATATTTGGTCTGCCGGTTGAGGAAGAGCTTGTATGGTCTGAAGCAGGCTCCGAGGCAGTGGTACAGGAAGTTCGAGTCGTTTATGGGGGAGCATGGTTATGCACGGACGACGTCGGACCACTGTATGTTTATGAGGTATTTTGCCGATGATGATTTCATCATTTTATTGCTCTATGTTGATGATATGCTATTAGTGGGTCGGTATGCCACTAGGATAGCGGAGCTGAAGCGCCAACTGGGCGCGGCCTTCTCTATGAAGGATTTAGGCGCAGCGAAGACTATTCTTGGGATGGAGATCAGCCGAGAGAGAGAGTCCAAGCTGCTACACTTGTCCCAAACGAAGTACATTCATCGGGTACTTCAGCATTTTGGGATGGACGGGTCGAAGAAAGTGAGTTCCCCTCTTGTGGCTCACTTTAAGCTCACTGAGGAGCAGTATCCATCTACCGAGGACAAAAAGGAAGATATGGAGCGGGTTCCATATGCCTCAGCTGTGGGGAGCCTTATGTATGCTATGGTGTGTACGAGACCAGATATTGCTCATGCAGTTGGTACGGTTAGCAGGTATCTTTCAAATCCTGGAAGGGTACATTGGAGTGCGGTCAAGTGGATTCTACGATATCTTCAGGGCACTGCTGGTTGGAGACTTTTCTTTGGTGGTGACGAGCCAAAGCTGGTTGGGTATACCGACGCTGATATGGCTGGAGATGTAGACACGAGACGATCGACTTCGGGCTACGTGATAATGTTTGCGGGAGGAGCAGTGTCGTGGCAGTCGCGGTTGCAGAAGTGTGTTGCCTTGTCGACGACAGAGGCAGAGTACATTGCGACGACGGAGGCTTGCAAGGAGTTGCTGTGGATGAAGAAGCTACTGCAGGAATTGGGACTGAAGCAAGAGCAGTATACTTTGCTTTGCGACAGTCAGAGTGCGATCCACCTTGTGAAGAATCAGACATTTTATAGCCGGTCCAAGCACATCGAGACTCGGTATCATTGGATACGGGATGTGGTTGAGAAGAAGGACGCGGAGCTTGAGAAGGTTCATACAGATGACAACGGAGCTGATATGTTCACGAAGATTCTACCAAGGGGGAAGTTTGAGTACTGCAGGCAGGTCGTCGGGATGACGACATCCTTCCCATAGTTGTGAAGGGAGAGATTTGTTGGAGTGGGTGGGGTTCCCAACCTATGTGGAGAAGACCCCGGAGTGCGACGAGCGCCGTTCGTGTGTCGAAGAAGCTCGGAAAGTAGGCGACGCGGAGTCGCTACTGTTGCTGCTGCTCCTAAGCGAGGTTCTGGACTGGGTCTGCCGAGTTCGGCCCGAACTCGGTCCCAGGCCGAGTTCTGGCCGAACTCAGTCTGGCTCTTCCAGAAGTTGGCCGTCCAGTGCTGTTTGCCCGACACAGAGTTCTGGCCGAACTCTGTGTCGTCGGGGCTGATGCGGGAATTTGGATGAGTTTTCATCATTGGATCTAATCCAACGGTCCAGGTTGGCTGCGGGATTAGGGAGTTAAGTTGGGATTTCCAAACCCTAATTCATTACGCAATATCGCAACATAACACAAGTTTGAGAGAGGAAGGAGGCAAGAGTGCCATTGCAACTTCGGAGAAGAAGACGGAGGATTGAAGGTCGTTTTCGAAGGAGATCGTGTTTCGGGTAATCTCTACTCGTCGTTCTCGCTCTTCGTAGCCTTGTAATCATTGTTCTTATCTCTGAGTGTTGTGGGAATCCGATTTGGATCGGGAGGAGTTTATAGAGGGTGTAATTCTTCTATTCCATTAGTGGAGGCTTCTCAGGGTTGGACTCCGATCGTCCCGTGGTTTTTTCCCGCAAGGGTTTTCTACGTCAAAAATTCTCTGTGTCTGCGTGGATTATTTTGTGTGGTCGTTTTTGGGTTCGTGCGTTGTATTGCTCGGTCCTCTCGCAGGTACTCTCCGGTTTGGGGAAAGGTTTCCGCGCTTCTTTCCCAACAAATATTACCACTAATAATATTGGTGTGTGATAAACAATTTCATCAAACAGAGAAAAGCAATGTCTCGAATTATAGTGAGATAACTGTCTCCATATAGAGTTACTCTCTTTTATAACTCAAATGCTAATATACAATTATCTTCTGTATTTATGTAAAAAAATACTACAACTACAAAGCCTTTATCTCAAATTTCTGAGGTTAGCTTTTTGAATCCTCTTCTTCTGTTTATCTCTGTTAAGGATCGTGTCCACTGTAATGCTAACAAGATTCATATCCTTCTTTAACACTTATTATAAGGTCAACCTATGTTATTGATCTCTTCTCCGGCCTAGCTTTTCTCTACCATTTTCTAATACTAATATCTAAGAACATCAACATATGTTGAGTGGTTAGGCTCTCTCCTCATATAACTTTACATTCTTTATATATTAGTCTATCCACCTTCATAGTAAGAAAATAATTATCTGGCTACTAATAGTTTCCGCTCTTAAAAATAATTAAATGTTCATTTTTTTTCCCAAAACCAAGCATTTGCTATTATAAGGTCATATAAAAATGCAAAATAAAGAATTGTATGGGCCCCTTCAGTCCTAACTTCATATCCATACTCTCCATGCACGCATCATAATTATTGTTATCCTTTCCAACATAATCATTTAAGTCGTCTCTTATATATAACTTTATACCTTTAGGTATTCCTTGAATCAAACTATCCATATATTATCATATTTTTTTTTTTTTTTTGTATTTCCATATACTCTTACTTGGGGTGCATATGCACTAGTAACATTAATAACATCATCCTCTGATATTAACTTAATTAATATTATCATACCTTCTTCTTTTTTACATCTGTAACGCTATTCTTTAAATGATTTATCTCCCTACCAAAAAACAAAAGTAAACTCCATAAAATATTTCTATACACCTGGCTAGGAAAAATATATACAAAGCCCTTATCAGATGATATATATTCCCAAAATTCTCTTTTCGTATTTTCATATAATCCTACTTGGGATGCATATGCACTAATAACATTAGTAATATCCTCCCATGATACTAACTTAATAATATTATCCTATCTTCTATTCTTTTCACATCTATAAACGCTATTCGCAAGGTTGTAAAAATCGTTAGTCGGCCGCTATTCGGTTCACCGGAAATAGGGATTAATTGGAGATTAGTCGAATTAATCGTTTTGGTTATATACTCTCTCTCTCTCTCTCTCTCTCTCTCTCTCTCTCTCTCTATATATATATATATATATATATATATATATATTTATATATATATATATATATACATTCAAATAATACATACATTCAAAAAAAAAGAAAAAAAAAATATACATACATTCAAATAACGTTTTTGAAATGTTCTAGTTAAGTTTGAGCTGGTACATTTAATTATTTAGTGGACCCAACTCTTCTAGTCTTATTGTAGATGATTTTTTTTTTGGGTCCAAATATAGTGTGGATTTGGATTTCATGTTACGAGGAGTATAGATGCAAAACTCCACTGCCACAAAAGTAGCAACTTTTATGAGAAGTGCCATGGCCAGCTCGCCCTTACAGCCAAAAAGAAGCAACAACATTTACATGGCCAGCTGACCCTACAACCAAAAAAGAAGCAACGACATTTACATGGCCACCTGGACCGTACAACCAAACAAACAACAGCATTTACGAGGAGCCCCCATGGCCTGACTCTACAAAGCTCCACTCAGGGCCGGCCCTGAGCAATTGGGGGTCCAAGACAAATTTTTTTAAATGGACCTCATACATAATATAAAAAAAAGGTCTAAATAAAATAAAAATTTATTGTAGATAAGATTTGAACCAAGGACCTCTTAAATACAAGTCTAGCATTGTAACCACTACACCACAATACTTTTTGTTAAAAAAGAGGCATATGATACATATTAGTTCTATTATAGACAATTTCATGTTGGTGCTCTCTTTCGTCAGGGGGTCCTGGGCCGTCGCCCGGGCTGCCCTGGGCCAGGGCCGCCCCTGGCTCCACTTTCCTCTCCAATGGCAGATCATCTCCTTCCTCCTCTCTTTCCCTACAGTTTTGCTTCTATACTCCTCCAAATGTTCATTTTTGCACACTTATTCACTACTATGGAGAGAGGTACAATTTTCACACATACCCCCCTTCAATCTTCCTTCTTCTCTTTATGTTACTCTGCTCTAATGCATGTCCTCTTCTAGAAATGGATTTTTTTAACCGAGGTCTAGTCGGCCGCCTAGGGCCGCCTAGTCGGCCGACTAGTTCAATTATTGCTTTCTTCGATTTTTTCACCGGCTAGACCCCTAATCGAGTCGGCTGGGGCCGAATGGCGACTAGTCCCCGACTAGTCGGTCGCCCAGCCCAACTTTTGCAATACTGCCTATTCGTTAATGATTTATCCACAGTATCCCTACCCAAAAACAAAAACAAAAACAAAAAACGATTAAATTCCATAACATATTCTATGTACCTGACTAGGAAAATAAAACCCTTATCAAATAAACTCGTTTAACTTCATCATGTGGGCATCTCTCCGTAAAACTCTCCTTTGTGGATTATTAGAAAGTAGCATGAGCATATTTTGACGGGAAGGATAGGCCGTAAGATACATAGAAAGTGACTGGTTGCTTAAGTGGGAATTATCCATCACAAGTTTGGGTTTAGTCCATCAAAGACGATATAAAGAAATTCCAACTTATATATTAAGATAGTCCACCATCTAAGATTATTTTTCTATAGGTTGTTATTTCTATAACAAACTGGGCATAATACTCTTTGAACACTTCTCTGAAATGTGCCAGACTTTTCAAAAACGTCAAATATGTATGTAGCCCTTAATTCCACACATTCATATAACTTTTTAATAGTCTTGTGCACTTCTTTACATGAGGCATTATATTCCATAAAAAGTGTCTAGTTCCATGAGGTTCCCTCTTATGAAGGGTCTTTGGAGGGTCAAATGTATCTAGCCCTTATATGGAAAGGTTGTTTCCATCACTCGAACCCCGTACTCCAGGATACAAACATCAAGAGTCAGTGTCTCATCACTTCCCAATTATGTTCAACTTCTATAAGATGCAGATAAAAATGTTTTAAATAAAAATAATAAACGTCTGGGAAAAAATTTATTTATCCAGTCATACTATGATAGGCTGAAAGAAAAGCTAGCCTAAACTGGCCATACAAAAATATAGTACTGCAAATGAAAATAAGGATTATTATATATGTAGACTATATTTTGGAAAGAAATCAAATGTTTAACTATTCATAACATTTGAAACATTTGAAACAAATCATAGAAATATTTACTTCTTTTTTTGCATCCCTGGAAAGTTATTCCTGCTTTCTGGAATTACCTTGTATATGAGTTTACCCGTGCACTGTCCACACCTGTCTCATCACCGTATCTATGGTCTACAATTGTAGTGTTCACAAAGATAGCAAGATAATACTTGCGTCCAATATTTTGATGGCTTCTAGTGAAATTTATTCAAGTTGCTACTAAATTTGGTCAGTCCTTACTGTTGAATATTTGTAATGATATTATTGATAGTCCTCTTGGCTTTATATAGTCTTACAATCAATATTACAATGATGGAATATCCTGTACCATATTCTGGCATACCAAATATGTCCGCAGGATATTCCAATATCCTTTATGCTAATACAATTTACTAAATATGACATACTAAATATTCCAACACTTTCCCTCAAGATGAGCGAAAGATATTCACTAAGTCCATCTTGTCACATCATCTAATCATGCTCACAAAGTTAAGTCCCTTGGTTAGTCTGTCTGCTATCCGATCCCTGGTCGGAACGTGGCCAAGCTCCAGCAATCCCTTATCCAGCTTCTTTTTGATGAAGAACCTATCAATCTCGATGTATTTGGTCCTGTCATGTTGTATTGGATTGTTGGCGATGCTAATAGTTGATTGGTTGTCACACCACAACTTCATCTTGGCACCTTGATCCAGCTTCAGTTCTACCAACATATTCTTCAACCATAGCAGTTCTGCAACTCACATGGCCATAGCTCTGTACTCTGCTTCTGCTGTCGATCTGGCCACCACAGACTGTTTCTTACTCCTCTAAGAGACTAGGTTGCCTCCTACGAATATGCAATATCCTGAGGTAGACCTTCTGTCATCGGCACAGCTAGTCCAGTCAAAATCACAGTAGCCTTCAATGTTCACGTGATTGTTCTTCTTGAATATCAGCCCCTTCCCGGGGGCACCCTTCAAGTACCTCAGAATCTGGTACACTGCATCCATATGACCCTTCTATGGGTCGTGCATGTAGCGGCTCACCACACTCACTGCAAAGCAGATATCAGGTCGTATGTGGCTCAGATAGATCAACTTGTCCAACAGTCTCTGGTATATGTCTCGATCAACTGGGTCTCCAGCCTCTGCCTCTAACTTGAACCTCTGGTCTATTGGCGTTGCTGCAGGTTTGTACCCCAATATCCCTGTCTCTGTAAGAACGTCCAGTGCATACTTCCTCTGAGAAAGAACAATCTCCTCTGCGTCTCAAGCGATATCTATCCCAAGGAAGTAGCGAAGAAGACCAAGGTCCTTCACCTCAAATTCCCTACCAAGCTTTCCCTTGAGTCGGACGATCTCCTGCTCATCTCCCGTGATAATCATGTCGTCCACATACACCGCAAGCATGGTGATGTGGCCTCCACTCCGTCTGAAGAATACAGTATGATCAGCATTGATCTGTTGATATTCCATCCCTTTCATCGTCCTCATGAATCTGTCAAACTACGTCCGAGGAGACTGCTTTAGACCGTAGAAGGACTTCTTCAACCTGCAGACCTTGTCCACTGTCTTATTGGTGCCGAATCCTAGTAGTATCTCCACGTATAGCTCATCCACCAGATCCTCATGAAAAAATGCATTCTTCACATCCAGTTGGTGTAGCTTCCATCCATCATTCGCTGCCAAAGAATTCAGGGTCATGACAGTACTCATCTTTGCGACTGGTGCAAAGGTCTCGTCATAATCGATGTCGTACGTCTGACTGTATCCTTTTGCCACCAGTCGAGTTTTGTAGCGCTCAACCTGTCCATCTGGGTTCTGCTTCACAGTAAAGACCCACTTGCATCCGACTGCGCTCTTCCCCTCTGGCAGTCTCACCAGCTCTCAAATGTAGTTCTTCTTAAGAGCTCCTAACTCCTCGAGCATTGCTGCTTTCCACTTTGGATCGTTCTTGGCAACCTACCAATTGTTAAGTACAATAATACTATCCAAAGATGCAATAAATGCTCCATAAGAAGAAGAGATATGGTAATAAGAAACAAACTGAGCAAGGTTCCAACCATATCTGTCCGGAGGATTTTTTGCATTGCTGTGAGTGGTCCTCCGTACTGATAATGGTGTGGAAGGAGTAGGGAGAATGATATCACCTGAAGGGGATGGTAGTGGTAGTGTAGATGTCTCAGGAGTCGAGACAGACGCAGGCAAGGAACTTGGCACTGGTACTGTAGGTACTGGTCCTACAGTTTGCTTCCTTCTCCTGCTGTAGGTAAGTAACTCCCCCTGAGCCGTAGGCCTAACATCTCTCATCTCCTCCCCATGTTCCTCTTCACCTTCCTGTTCCTCCTCAACCGTGCCTCCATGCCAAACTCCTAAATCGATCACCACCGAGCTCTCCTTCTTCCCCTCTCGCCTCATACTGGCAGTATTAGACGTGTGGTTTGAAGTTCCCTCCTGACGGTAGTATGGCTCATGCTCCCGGAAGTAGACATCCATACTTACAAACTTCTTCTTTTCTACTGGACTCCAGCACACGTACCCCTTCTGAGTCGCCGAGTCGCCCACGAAGATGCACTTGACTGCTCTAGGATCAAGCTTCCCAACTGACGGCTTGTTGTCTTTCACAAAACATACGCACCCAAATACCTTTGGTAGGAGTATCCCACTATTATTGCCTTGCAATATTTCATATGGGAACTTCCATCCTAGGACCTTCGAAGACATTCTGTTGATTAGTTGAGATGCTGTCAATACTGCATGCCTCCACAGACTCTTTGGGACATTCATGTCGATCATCATACTGCTTGCGACCTCCAGAAGGTGTCTGTTCTTCCTTTCTGCTACGCCATTTTGTGCATGTATGTATACACAGGTGGTCTGATGCCGTATTCCGTGTTCTGACAAGTATTCTACAAGTGTTCTATTTGTATACTCCGTTCTATTGTCAGACCTCAGTACCTTCACTTGTCCCATAATGAGTCTGGACATGTTTGTGAAAATCCTGAAAACATGTAGGTACATCACTCTTATTTTTCATCAAGTACAACCAGGTGACACGAGAAGCACAATCAATGAAGGAAACAAAGTACTTATAACCATTCATAGTATTAGTGGCACATGGACCCCAAACATCAGAGTGTACTACCTCAAAGATAGAAGAGCTCCTATGACCCGTACCAATATATGAACTCCTAGTAAGTCTGCCTAACTCGCATGCATCACATATTAGTTTCTCTTTATTTGATTTTTTTATAAATATCTGGATACAATTTACTCAAAGCATCAAAGGAGGAATGTCCCAACCTCCTATGATGATGTATCAAAGTATTCTTGGCCCTCATCCGTAGTCCTCCCATACCAGCCTTCTCTGCCATAGATATTAGTGCTGAGTCCAGTCCTTCTCGATCCAGGTACCATAGTCCCTTATGCCAAGTACCAGTCCCAAGTTTTCGTCCCGTCTCTTTCTTCTGGAAGATCACCTTAGGAATATCAAAAGAAATAATGCATTTAAGTTGAAGGATTATAGAACTAATGGACAAGAGACTGACTGGAAAGGATGGAGCATGTAAAACATTAGATAATTTTACTGAACTTGTGCAATTCACAGTACCCTTACCGACCACAGGCTGGAAAGTTCCATCAGCTGTCTGAATGTTGTCCGCTGATGCTAGGTGAGTGTATGAGGAGAACTCACTAGCATTCTCCGTCACATGTCGAGATGCCCCCGAGTCGATAGTCCAGTCTAACGATTTAAAGAAAGCAATGGATGCAAGAGCAAGTGAGTCGTCAGTACCTTCTGATAGATGGGCATACATGGTGGCGTTACTTCTAGCAAAGTGAGATGGACGCCTCCTCTGTTGTGCCCCTCCTGTCTCCATCATTTGACGTTCATTGCTTCCTCCTGAGCATCTCCAGCATGTCCACCAGTGCCTGATCCTCCTCGGTAAAGGTGCCGCCAGCCCCTCCATCTTCTTCTGCTACCAGCAGGTTCGTCCGATAACCATCTTGATCGTCTCGTCGACCCCCATGACCATAGCCACGTCCTCCAAAATATCTTAGTCCATCGAGTTGTCCCCGTTCACCACCTGAATCTCCCTCCTTAGGTGGTTTGGTGCAAGCATACCGATGGTGGCCCATCTCCTCATAGTTGTAGCACTGTCGGTTGTGCTGCCAGGCCCTGTGTCGCCCGAGCTAGTGGCCGTTAGTGCTGACTTTGCTTCAGGAGGACCACGTGTCCCTGTCTGTAGTCTGATGCATGTCTCATCATGGATCATGGCTGAGAGATAGCCTCCTCAAGAGTGGCGATCTTCGGTTGGGTGAGAAGTAGGGCTGTCCTCTTATCGAATGCTGCAGTCAGCCCTTTGAGAAATTTTATCGTCCTCTCCTGTAGATATACATGTCTCTCTTTACACTTTGGGTCCCCCGCAGCTTGTCCGATCTGAGATGTGATCGTAATCCAGCAACAGACGCTCCAACTTCGTGGCATACTCCTGCACTGTCTTCTCTCCCTGTACGATGTCATCGATCTCCCCCTTAATCAGGAAGATCCGTAAGTTGTTTTCCACACCATCATAGGTCCGTCTCAATTTCTCCTATACATCCTTCACCATCTCAATGTCGTCTACTGTGGCAGCAATAGACTGGACTAAGGAGTTGAGAAGCCAGATGTAGATCACCATATGAGTGGACTTCCACTCGTCGTGTCCTGTCGAGGCCTTGTCCGACTCTTATCTTCTCACCCGACAAGAACCCCTCCAGGTTCTTTCCTGCGAGGGTTTGCCTTACCCGCCGTGACCAACTCAGATAGATAGCTGGTCCATTCAGCTTCAGATCGATGGAGGGAAGCTCCAACCGTATCGACGTTCGTGTCGTGCTCTCACCAGCCGACATCTTCATCAGCTTCATCAACGTCGCAACCTCCGCAGGATCCAGCTTCTTGATGATCTCCTCCATCGATCCTCCTCTTCGATGATCATACTACACCTGTCATACGACTCATGCTCATCCTCGTCGTTCGTTTCTAGATCCGAACATATTTTTCATCAGATCTAGGCCTTCGGTGTCAACTTTTGGAACGATCCGAACAACGGTGACGCGAGTGCCGTCGCGTGCGTCAGTGTCGGCAACAGTCGCAGGAACCGTGCGCGCCGGGGGGGACGTCCGGCGTGCGAGCAACAGCACCGCAGCCGCGGAGGCTCTGGCCGCACACACGTGGGCTCTGGCCGCGCGCGCGTGGCAAAAGGAGGGTAGCGGCTAGGGTTAGGGTTTGGTAGGAATAGCAGAGGGGTGGCCGATTGGTGGCGGCTAGGGTTAGGGTTTGTGAAAATCTGGCTCTGATACCATGTTGAATATTTGTGATGATATTATTTATAGTCCTCTTGACTTTATATAGCCTGAAAGTCAATATTACAATAATGGAATATCCTGTCGCATATTCTGAGATACCAAATATGTCCGCAGGATATTCTAATATCCTTTATGCTAATACAATATACTAAATATGACGTACTAAATATTGCAACACTAACATTTCCAACTTTCAGCTGGAATCTCCTTGCCATCAACAACTACTACAATATAAACTACATAAATTATACATTTTTGAAAGCTAATACCAAATCAATGACCTCTCCACATCAATACTAACATGCTCATACAAAAGCTTCCCATAATTAGTACCCATTGATAATTGTATAAATGTCATAACAAATGTTTCCACACAATCACCGAAAACGATAGTTCCAAAAATAATATGATTCATGGCCCCCGGCCAAAAAAGTATAACTGATTGTCTGTTTGAGCCCTCTTTCCATTTTTGTTCCTTAAAGTCCCCTCAGCTGCAGTAAAATAAAATATATCATTAGTTTTTTAAGTAGTGGATTGAGCTAATTTTGACGAAAGCATTACATGATGAAAATGGGGCTGACTAAGAGAGGAAGTTATACAATAAGGATTAACAAACGGCATCAAATATCCGATTGAATCTACATGGCAATGTCGACTGGAGTTACTTAGCAATTTTCCAGAATTACTAGAAACTATTGTCTATCCTTTCCTTCTTTATCTCTACGTAAAGAGGAGCACGTAAAGAGAATGACGTTGTGTGAAGAGATTGAAACATCCAGGAGAAGAGTTGTAAAATGTAGGATTACCATCCAACTATATTGAATTGATGTCTATTTTTCTAATGTCCCCATGCTACTAAGTTGTATATATGGGTTTCTCTCGTACCCAGAAATGATGTCTGCTATATCCATCTAGGAAAAAGGTTATCACATTGGTGGTGTTGGTGCTTTCTTTACATGGAGAGAGCTTGCTCTCAACATACCTTGTAAAAGTTTAGTCCCACGTCGAAAATGTACCATGAGTTATCTCAACATATATACTTGGTTGTGTTGTTGAGAGATGCACATGGGGTGGTGACCCTAAGGAGGGAATCATGTGGGTGATTTTACTAGGAGATAAGAATAAGGCTCCAAGGATTAAGCATTAATGCTTTTGTCATTCTTTTGGATTAATTCCATTTGGAGCTGCGACTCGGACTCGGACTCGGGCTCATGAGGCGTAATGTGGCATTTTGTTGGCGCACTCTCCAAGGATTAAGCATTAATGCTTTTGTCATTCTCTTGGATTAATTCCATTTGGAGCTAAGCCCCAAAGGGGCTTAGCGACTCGGACTCGGGCTCATGAGGCGTAATATGGCGTTTTGTTGGCGCACTTTGCACTTAGCACGTCAGCAGTCATGCGGTTCATGTGGTCCATGCGGCCATGAGGCTCATGCGGCCAGGCTGCTGCTGCTGCCGCATGGAGGGCTCCGCTATCCATGCGGTTCATGCGGCTCATGTGGTCCATGCGGCTCATGCGGCCAGGCTGCTGCTGCTGCTGCCGCATGGAGGGCTCCGCTGACTGTGCAGACTACAAGTCAGTTATGGAAAGACCGATTCAAAGCGATTAATTCAGATCCTCTTTTTGTGGGATTTGAATTAATTTCGTTGCTATCTTTGTGGGATTTGAATTAATCTCGTTGCTATCTTTTGGGGATTTGATTCAATCTTTCCATAACTGAAGAGGCGGCTAGGGTTTCCACACTCCCTCTATATATAATCTCTTTTGGCCTCCTTTGTAGACACCACAAAAAATATAAGTCAGAAACGGAGAAAGAGAGAGAGAGAGAGAGCTGCTGCCGCCATTGCAAGTCCATCCGAGGAGTCAGAACAGAATTGACTTCGAGCGTTCCACAAGTTCTTCAAACTTGCTGGTTCCTGGAAGCAATTCGTGTGGGGCGAATCTTGCTTTGAGCAACGGTGTTTTGACACCCCAGCATTTTTCTTCTTCTCATCTTTCTCTAGATTATTGTAACACGTTCTGTCCCAATTGCAACGCGTTTGCAAGGAAGAACGAGAGATCTTCTCTTCTCTATTTTCCTCCTCCATATTGTAATCGGGTTATTTTAGTTTTATTTTGTATCATCGTAGATCTCTGTTGCATCTGTTTTACCATCTTTGATCAAGCTCCGGGACTAACAATCTCAAAACAAGATTCTTATAGATGGAAAACATTAATGCTTCGCTCGTCCAATCGGACTACTGCAAGTTGGAAAAGTACGATGGAGAGCATTATCAAGTCTGGAAGAGGAAGGTTTATCTAACTCTTCAACTCAAAGACGTTGATCATGTTCTGTTGGAGGAAGAACCCTCTGTTCCAGACACTGGATCTACTGCCGCAATCAATGCGGCTACCAAACTCCAGGCCAAATGGAGACGGGAAAATAGCATTTGCAGGCTTCTCATCCTGAATGCTATGGAGGATTCCCTAGCAGAATCCTACTCGAAGAAGGAACTTCCCAGAGACATATGGGAGTCTGTGGAAAAACTGTATGAAGAAGACAGGAACAGGAGCAAGATGTTTGTGGTTGAAAAATATCACAAATTGCTCTTTGAGGACGAGAAGTCCATGTTGCCACAGGTGAAGGAATTTCTGAAGCTGCCCCTTCCCGACAAGTTTGTCGTTGGAGGGATCGTCTCAAAACTTCCTGCTGGATGGAGTACCTTCTATGCAAGGATGCTCAGAAAGAAGCTAGACATTAGCTTGGAAGATCTACTTCGAGAGATCCATGTTGAGGACGAGATGTGTTCCCAACAGAAGGTGGACAATCTGTCCAAACAGTTGGCTAAGGCCAATCTAGTGCAGTCAAGAGATCCCAAGGGGAAGCAGACGGCTTCTCATCACAAGAAGAAGGACTTTACCAATCTAAAAGTGAAGGGCCCTTCATTCAAACAACAGAAGTCCAAGTCCCACGTGACTTGTTTCAATTGTGGCAAGAAAGGCCACTACAAGAGTGAATGCAGATCTAAGCCTAAACAATCAGAGAAAGGTGAGCCTAATAAGGTTTCATTGGTTTCTAACATTGTTGCTATGATCGCACAGGTCACAACTGTGGGGGTTGACTCTGACTGGTGGATAGACACTGGTACGACTTGCCATGTCTGTTCTGGCAAGGAATGGTTCGTTACGTACCAGCCGATATCTGAGAAGGTTGTCATGGCGAACCAGGCCCAAGCTGAAGTTCTGGGGATCGGAACTGTGGAACTGAAACTCACTTCTGGGAACACTCTGACGCTTCAAGGTGTGAAGCATGTTCCGATGATTGCCAAGAACCTGATCTCTGGGAGCCTGCTCTGCAACGCAGGCTTAAGGATGGACATCAATGCTGGTCAAATGGTGATGTCCAAGAAGGGAACATACTTCGGGAAGGCTTATCAAATCGAAGGAATGTTTAAAATTCAGCTTGTCAACCAGTTTGATGATATTAATGTAGTTGCATTTTCTGATTATTCTCTTGAGTTGTGGCATAATAGACTAGGACATGTTCATTGTAAAAGAATTAACAAAATGTCTAGTTTAGGACTTATCTCCAAATGTAGGGGTAAGGTGGAGAAGTGTGAAGTGTGTGCTCAGACGAAGATCACAAGGAAACCCTTTCATCCGGTCAATCGAAGCATAGATCTTCTGGAGTTGGTGCACTCCGATATCTGTGACTTCAAACATTTCTCCACGAAGGCCGGGATGAAGTATTTCATAAACTTCATCGACGACTTCTCAAAATACGTGTTCGTCTACTTGCTCAAGTCTAAAGATGAAGCCTTCGAGAAGTTCAGAGAGTTCAGGGCCGAAGCTGAACGGCAGACTGGACAACAACTCAAGAGGTTAAGAAGTGATCGAGGTGGGGAGTACAGGTCTCAAGAATTCACATCGTTCTGCAAAGAACATGGAATCATATGCGAGACTACTGCTCCATATTCTCCTCAATCCAACGGAGTAGCATAAAGGAAGAACCGGACATTAATAGAAATGATGAATTCTATGCTGCTCACTGCAGGTCTTCCAAAATGCTACTGGGGAGAAACTGTATTAACGGCCACTTTCATTCTGAATAGAGTGCCATATGCTACTTCGGACGTAACTCCTCATGAACTCTGGTTCAAAGTCAGACCAAACTTGAATGTCATTCGAGTGTGGGGGTGTCTGGCGTATGTGAAGCTTCCAGATCTGAAGATTCAGAAGCTGGGGACAAGGACTACAAAGGCGATCTTTTTGGGGTATGCCGAGAAAAGTGATGCTCGGAGATTTCTTGATATTGAGTCAAATCATATCATCGAATCTCGCGATGCTGAATACTTTGAAGACAAGTTTGCAAAAGACAAAAACATTATTCTTTCGAACATTCCGGAAAATGATGTAGGTGCAAATGAGACTGAAATGTCTTATGAGCCAGTAGTCCAAGAAGAAGCTGTTGTTAATGAAACAACTCTTGTACCAGAACTCGCAGAGCCGTCAGCTAAGCGAGCAAGGAGACCGAAAGACTTCGGAGATGACTTTGTCACCTATCATGTGGAAGCAGATCCGCTTACCTATGATGAGGCGATGAAGACCAGAGATGCTATCTTCTGGAAGGAGGCAGTGAATGACGAGTTTGACTCTATCACCTCCAATAACACATGGGTGTTGGTAGATCTACCTGAAGGAGAAAAGCCCATCGGATGTAAATGGATCTTTAAGAAGAAGATGAAGGCAGATGAAACTATTGACAAGTTCAAGGCCAGGCTGGTCGCCAAGGGATTTTCTCAGAAACAGGGGATAGACTACTTTGACACGTACGCTCCAGTAGCTCGGATGACCACCATCAGAATATTAATTGCTCTAGCAGCTATTCATAAGTTGGTGATACATCAGATGGATGTAAAGACAGCATTCCTGAATGGGGAGCTGACCGAAGAGATTTATATGCAACAGCCAGATGGATTTGTCGTCAAAGGTCTTGAAGACAAAGTCTGCAAGTTGGTGAAATCATTGTACGGTTTGAAGCAAGCTCCCAAGATGTGGCATGAGAAGTTTGACAAAGTAATTAGGTCAAACGGCTACAGAGTCAGCGAGACAGACAAATGTGTTTACACAAAGTTCGCTGATGGAAGAGGAGTCATCGTTTGTCTGTACGTGGACGACATGCTAATCCTAGGTACGGATATAGGCTGTGTCACAGAGACAAAGAAGTTCCTCTCAACCAAGTTCAGTATGAAGGACTTGGGGGATGCAGATGTCATCTTGGGCATAAAGATCATCCGGATAGACACTGGAGTAGCGCTGTCACAATCTCACTACATTGAGAAGATGCTCACATGCTATGGATATAAGGATCTTCCACGGATCGATATGCCATATAGGGGTGATAAGAAGCTAAAGCCAAACTTGAAGGAATGCGTCAGGCAGCTGGAGTATTCCAGCGTTATCGAAAGTTTTGATGTACGCAACCACTACCACAAGGCCTGACATAGCTTTTGCCGTAGGAATGCTGAGTCAGTTCACAAGCAACCTAGGGATTGAGCACTGGAAAGCTGTAAAGCGGGTGATGAGATATCTCAAGAAGACTCAGACATATGTACTGCACTACAACGGGTATCCGACAGTAGTGGAAGGCTTCAGTGATGCTAGCTGGTGTCCAGAGGTGGAAAGCGAGAGATCCACAGGTGGATATATCTTTTCCTTGGATGGAGCTGCTATATCGTGGAAGTCAAAGAAGCAGACTATACTCTCTCGTTCCTCCATGGAATCTGAATTCTATGCACTTGAAACTGCAGCAGATGAAGCAGAATGGCTTCGGGAGCTCATGTATGATCTTCCAGTGGTTGGGGCTCAGATACCGGCGATACCGATATACTGTGACAACCAGGTGACTGCGGCGTTGGCATCAAATGGCCTCTTCAACGGGAAGAAGAGGATTGTGCGGTTGAAGCACAGGGCAGTATACGATCTTATCAAAAGAGGTGTAATTGCAGTGGTTGATGTTCGGAGTCAGGAGAACCTGGCAGATCCGTTCACAAAGGGCCTCAAGCGCCAGTTGGTCGATGACACAGCTTGTAAAATGGGCTTGAAGGCATTCTGATAGTGTGTCTTTGTAATCCTACCATAAAGTTTTATGCTATTAGTTCAAAGAGAAATCTACTAGGCATCTAACTTTTGGTTCAAAGGAGGATCACTGACTGGGAAACTATCAGGTAACAGTGGGTACTTGTTCTCTGGAACATGGAAGGGATACGGACCCATAACCACTGTTGTCTACAATGCATTTTCTACGGAAAAAATAGATCCTGTGGAAGGTTGGCTTAAACGCCTTAATGAGTTCTCAGGCAGAGTGAATGCCTGGTGTGCTTTACAGAAAGCACGGTAGAGCAGCACTACAAGGAGTGAAACACCATGCTACAGTGGGGTGACTCCACCATGAGGTTCCCAGGACTGGGGTAATGCCTCGGCTTTGCAAGCCAAGTCATAGCGGCGTAGCACCGCAAATAGGCAGGTAGCCTAGTGCTGTATAACGTAATTAAAGAGTTGTAGACAGCACTACAAAGGAGAGTATGGCCCCATGTTACAGTGGCACGACACCACGATGAGGTACCCAGGTAGGGGTAAAGCCTCGGCATTGTAAGCCATGTCGTTGCGGCGTAACACCGCAAGGAAGCCTTAGGCTTCATGCTGAGTAGATTGGCACTACAAAGAGGCTGAGACCTCATGCTACAGTTGTATGACACTACGATGAGGTTCCCAGGTAGGGATAATGCCTCGGCTTCAGGCCATGTCATAGCGGCATAGCACCGCAAGGAAGCGCAAGGCTTCATGTCTTGTATCTTTCATAAAGAACTCACCTATAGTGTATGGAAAGAGATATCAGGCCGTCTCTTGAGGGTAAACTTGTAGACGCCCAAAATTATATACTGAAACCATGCTGGCACAGGGCCTTTAATGTGCAGCCAGAAGCACACGTAACTACACTTTGTGAGTGGGAAGAATTACAATTGTGGTGCAGAATTCAAGGCGTAGTCTATTCTTGTATCACATTGTTATTTAACCCATGCGGAAAGATTCAAGTCGTCAGCGACATCTATCATAATACAAAATGGACAGTTACTGTAGGGAACGCTCAACCCTGGACACATATATATGTTATGATTGTGGGGGATTGTTGGTACTTTCTTTACATGGAGAGAGCTTGCTCTCAACATGCCTTGTAAAAGTTTAGTCCCACATCGGAAATGCACCATGAGTTATCTCAACATATATACTTGGTTGTGTTGTTGAGAGATGCACCTGGGGTGGTGACCCTAAGGAGGGAACCATGTGGGTGATTTTACTAGAAGGTAAGAATAAGGCTCCAAGGATTAAGCATTAATGCTTTTGTCATTCTCTTGGATTAATTCTATTTGGAGCTAAGCCCCAAAGGGGCTTAGCGACTCGGACTCGGACTCGGGTTCATGAGCCGTAATGTGGCATTTTGTTGGCGCACTTTGCACTTAGCACGTCAGCTGTCATGCGGCTCATATGCGGCAATGCGGCCTTATGCGGCTCATATGCGGCCATACGGTCCATGCGGCTCATGCGGCTCATGCGGTCAATGCGGCCCATGCGGTTCATGTGGTCCATGCGGCCCATGCGGCTCATGCGGCTCATGCGATTCATGTGGTCCATGCGGCCCATGCGGCTCATGCGGTCCATGCGGCCATGAGTCTCATGCGGCCAGGCTGCTGCTGCTGCTGCCGCATGGAGGGCTCCGCTGACTGTGCAGATTACAAGTCCGTTATGAAAAGAATGATTCAAAGCGATTAATTCAGATCCACTTTTTGTGGGATTTGAATTAATTTCGTTGCTATCTTTGCGGGATTTGAATTAATCTCGTTGCTATCTTTTTGGGATTTGATTCAATCTTTCCATAACTGAAGAGGCGGCTAGGGTTTCCACCCTCCTCCTATATATACTCTCTTCTGGCCTCCTTTGTAGACACCACAAAAAATATAAGTCCGAAAAAGAGAAAGAGAGAGAGAGAGCTACTGCCGCCATTGCAAGTCCATCCGAGGAGTCAGAACAAAGGTGACTTCGAGCGTTCCACAAGTTCTTCAAACTTGCTGGTTCCTGGAAGCAATTCGTGTGGGGCGAATCTTGCTTTGAGCAACGGTGTTTTGACACCCTAGCATTTTTCTTCTTCTCATCTTTCTCTAGATTATTGTAACACGTTCTGTTCCAATTGTAATACGTTTGCAAGGAAGAACGAGAGATCTTCTCTTCTCCATTTCCCTCCTTCATATTATAATCGGGTTATTTTGGTTTTTTATGGTATCATCGTAGATCTCTGTTGTATCTGTTTTACCATCTTTGATCAAGCCCCGGGACTAACAATCTCAAAGCAAGATTCTTATAGATGGAAAATATTAATGCTTCGCTCGTCCAATCGGACTACTATAAGTTGGAAAAGTTTGATGGAGAGCATTATCAAGTCTGGAAGAGGAAGGTTTATCTAACACTTCAACTCAAAGACGTTGATCATGTTCTGTTGGAGGAAGAACCCTCTGTTCCAGATACTGGATCTACTGTCGCAATCAATATGGCTACCAAACTCCAGGCCAAATGGAGAAGGGAAAATAGCATCTGCAGGCTTCTCATCCTGAATGCTATGGAGGATTCCCTAGCAGAATCCTACTCGAAGAAGGAACTTGCCAGAGAAATATGGGAGTCTGTGGAAAAACTATATGAAGAAGACAGGAACAGGAGCAAGATGTTTGTGGTTGAAAAATATCACAAATTGCTCTTTGAGGACGAGAAGTCCATATTGCCACAGGTGAAGGAATTTCTGAAGCTGTCCCTTCCCGACAAGTTTGTCGTTGGAGGGATCGTCTCAAAACTTCCTGCTGGATGGAGTACCTTCTGTCACGCCCCGCTCCCGTAGGAGCGATCGTCCTCGCTAAGGCGTGATGCCGTACGAGCCTAGATTGCGCTCGTGCAAGGCGGGTTCCATAACGGCCGATTTCAGCGGCTGCGACGGGGTCGTCGCACAGAAGTCCCAAGCAGAGACATTGAATAATAGCAGCAGAATTTGGAACAAACACAAGTTATTCAAAAGAAGCTCTATATTGATATTTAAACATAGATTACAATGGGGCACAAGTCCAATATTACAAGTCTCTCAAGCTCACTCATCTCACATTACAAGTCACTCAGCTCTCTCTCATCTCTCAATACAAGTCTTGACTCCAGCGGAAGCTTCGGAAGGCGATGTCCATACATTATGTCCTATATAAGTCTTCAATCCACGCGGCCGCACACTTCGAATCGCCAAGGAACTCCGTGCCTCGACGCATCCAAGCGAGCTCCGTGCCACGAGCTTCTACCTGTGCCTGCACATGAACACTGTGTGGATGTCAGTACTCAACTGTACTGGTGGAATGAGCTCCTCGCCCACCCATACAAAACCAACACGTTCATTTACTTTGTGCAGCATAGTCCCTTTTGTATTGTCTTTCTACTCTTTCCTTAGGATCAGTTTTAGGACCGACGCCTTGTCTTTTTCGTGTCTTTAGACCATCCCGTGCTTGCGTCAAAAATGTTAACTCATGTCTTGCCTTAGACTCTTCTCGTGCCAACAACGTTAACCTATCAAGTCGTGTTTGCCTTACGGCTTAAAATCAGAGACGCAACTATACGGTAGTACCCAATTTCCTTACGACCGTGCTATAATTCCCTTGTGCCGTGCCTCGCAACTCAGTGCAACTCAACCATATCGCCGTCCCGCGGCCACCCTTTGTTACTTTGATCGCCAATAGACCCAATCAAGACTTATGGGTTAAGTGTCACTCGACTGACTTTGCCTTGCGGTGGTTTCCCGACTTAAACTCAAACAACTCAACCAACTTATGCAAACTTATATGCCGACAACTCAAGACCCGATGCCATATCTCGTGCCGAAGCACGTCGCCTATGTTGTATCCATTCTTAAGTCCAAACATTTGTATTCTAACTTGTACCCACATTCAACAACTCAACTCAATCTAAAGGCACCCACGCGGATTGCCGCCATGCCGACTCATCTATATGATTTGGTCACTGACTCCTAGAGCCATCGTGGACTCCTCTTAGCTTTTGTTAGACGGGTGCCCCTTTCAGCGCAAGGTAGCTAGCCCCGCTGTAAGTCCCCGCCTAACCAGTGCCAAAAGCACAGCTAAATTAATTGTTTCCCAATGCCCGCATCGGTCCCGAGGCCCCGGGTTACCGTGCGGGGAAACTCTCACCTTGTCGACAAGTTGTCCATGACCATGCAAGACTCGACTCAAACTGACGTCTCACACAGTCATGCTACCTTTTTCTCCTGATACCGCATCGCCGACCTGTAGTCGCGAGCATACTTCTTTCTCCTTAGACCGCCTCGCCGACCTATAGCCGCGAGGCCTCGCCGACCTGTAGCCGCAAGCATACTTTCCATGTTACCATATCATTTTATTCAACTCAAAACGACCATTTGATAGTCCTTTTTCTAAACTCACTTTTGATTCAACCGTCGCACGTGCCTTAAAAAGTCGGTGTATCGTGCCTCAAACCGACTTACGTTCTACGCGACGCTATCGCCCAAGTCATATTTTATATGATGGGCCTTGGGATCGTGGGACTATTTGAGCGGGACAGTACTTGGAATGACTTAGGTCGACCGGCATAACTTTGCCTAACTTACTCAAGCCTACAACTTAACGAGCAAAGGCTGCGTCAAGCCTTGCCTCGATGGAACGTGCCGTACACGCGTTCAACTTTGAACGACCAAGTCATTTGGGCGCCTAGACTTACGCCAGCAGTCGTACGACACAACTTAACTCATAGGACGGGTCAAGGCTATGCCAAGCCTTGGACGATGGGACTGTGCATGCTTTATGAAGCATTCATACGGGCGACGCCTATGACTTAGGCTACGTTCATAACTTTGCCTACTCAACCAACTTTCCTTCTCCCAAGCCACGGGACGAAGGATCGAGTGTCATTTTCAAAGCACGCCGTGCACCAACTCTAAGCCGACCGTTGGACCTTTCCATATTCTAACTCAATTCGACCAATCGGGATTATTCCCTTTAGCTATATGGATTCGTCTCTTTTATTATTAAGCCTACTTGTGCAAGTTGAAAACATGCGTTTTATTATGTGAAGGCAAAGATGAGGCAAGTTCACCGAAACTACCCCACCTGAGCGAGCGGTCGTCTCGACCAAGCAATGTCTTTGAGCAGCCATTGTAAGGCTAAGTCCGAACGCCGTCGGCGTTCCTATTCCTCCGATTGACTGAGCGGGACGGGGCACTACATCATACAACACTCAGAAAAAGTTTCGTCCTCGAAACTAACTGAGTACTTACTCCTTGACTTACCACTCGAACGTTCAATGACTTTCGCGCATACTTCTCCTATGCGTTCCCTCAAATCGGAGCCACGCTCGTGCTACCCACAATCTTTTCTTCAAAACTTAAAATCTCAAAATCCTTGACACTTTTCCGTTCCTCAAATCTTACTTGAATTCAACGTATCACTTAGTATAGATCGTGCACATATCTTAGACGTCCCCAAAATACATGCATTTCAACCAATCCTCGTGATAGCGAATCCCGCCATCACCACTCGAGTCGGATCGTACACGTATTCAAGCATCCTTGATATACATGCATGTCAACCGAGCCTCGTGAGTGGTGCCTTCACCATTCCTATCGCTCTGTACCGGAACGTCTGCCTAACCGCTAGGCTATGTCTTTCCGTCAGTATTGGAATCATAGTTCCCAAACAACGATATCAACACTGACCCCATCCTAAGGTCAAACCAAGTTGATAGTACGGGGTTTTCTACCCAAGCTCGCATCACTCCGATTTCTAAACATCGAGCATCGATTCCCTACGCATATCCCAACGTTCGTCGCACGGGGTCCGAGTCATTCAGCAAAGCCATCCTATGATAACTAACGTTCAACCAATTCTACGACATCTCAATATCGCTTGTTCGACAAACCATCTTCGCATAGTCTATCTCTTCGAACACGTTCGACATAATCCACATATCAATCCTTTACAAGTCAAGCACGCTACGACACAATCCACCGCTAAACCACAATTCACATTTCATATTCCCTAAGTCATTTGTCCCAATTCACGCATTCAATCATGAGGTCGTCTAACTTAACAAAATGTTGCGCCCTGATCTCACGCGATTCACCCACGGTGGGCATGAATCACCATGTACGCTCCCGCGGGATAGTCATCCTCATCGGGACGTACTCTTGTTTTGCGTCTAGACTAATTCATTTTCGATGTGCGGATTGGACCTACTCAATCGTCAAGTTTATTTCATTCATCAATCGCAAATCCTAACATCTTTACATTTTCCTTCGCATCAAACCGACAAGTCAAGACAATCAAAGTTGCCGCGTACTGATTTTCCGAGTTCGATCGTTCCCGCGACATGAATCACCATGTCAGCGCTCACGCGAAACGATTACCCCAAATTCGACGCAACGCATATGCGAGGCTAGAGTTGCGCTCGCACAAGACAAGATCGTCGACGTTGTGGCTATCAACGTAACCATCAAGACACGATCATTTTCATCCAACATTCATTTAAATCCAAATCCTACGTATAACACCCAACCGAACAATAACACTTGCACGATCGTCATTCGCTGAGTTAGAGTACCCCCGAGTTATCGCATATCGATCTTTGATACGCCTCAATACCATCGACGATATGCGTAACCTGACGATCTTCTTTTGCAACCAAATTTCGAGTCGTGCGAATGATGCTATCGTCCGACTGGATAATCTCCTCGACATTCAAATTCTAGTTCGATCATCATCCCTCGAATCGTTCACAACATCAATTTCCTCAAACTATATTATTCCCTTGCTAACTTAAATCATCGAGCAACATTCAATCCAATCATTAGAGTCATTCGCGTAACTTCAAAATCAAACCCTTCATGCACGCTGTCTACTTGTCGTGTTAACTTTTCATATACGATCCATATCTATTTCCTCGATCAAGTCATCCATTCGTACATCCTAACTTTTCTTTGATTCGATTTATCTACTCAACCATTTCCACGTTTCATACTCGTAAAATCCTCAATCCCGTGCACGTTTCGTGCGCGTCAATTTCTAAGTTGTTTGAATCACACTTATCAAACTTCAAGACAACGACTCACTCAATCGCACTTGATCTAAGGCTTTGCATATGTGCGATGCTTGCTGATAGACTCATTGACACCCCGAATCCTCAATCGATCGATCGACATCCCTGAGGCTATCGCATACACCACTCAGGGATGAAGTTATTCAATAAATCCTCAACTTATCATTCGAATCAAAATCCACTTCTTCAAATTTTCTGTTCGTACCATTCCTCAATTTCCAAGCACGCTCATCTATATCGCACCGACGATATCGCCGTTCGATAGCACCCCTATCGATAGTCATCTCAATTTACTCAATCGAGTTCAACTCATTCTTGCTCGACACTATTCAATTCCCGCACTCGACTTTTCTAAGGTCGACGCAACTTTTGGTGTATATGCCCAGCCCGACTTAGCCAACCGTGCTTACGCAAACCATCTTTTTTTTTTCTTATCAAAAACTGTTCTCCTACGTTTTGCAAAATAGATAGACTTATTGTATGGACATCCCGTGGAACAATTGAGAGAGAGCGCACCAACGATATCAACTTGCGAAAGCACAATTCAGAGTTTGCGGAAACAACGAGTTAAAGAATTCAATCGATAGTCCAAAGACGTAAAGTCGTGCTCTGATACCATTATGTCATGCCCCGCTCCCGTAGGAGCGATCGTCCTCGCTAAGGCGTGATGCCGCACGAGCCTAGATTGCGCTCGTACAAGGCGGATTCCATAACGGTCGATTTCAGCGGCTGCGACGGGGTCGTCGCACAGAAGTCCCAAGCAGAGACATTGAATAATAGCAGCAAAATTTGGAACAAACATAAGTTATTCAAAAGAAGCTCTTTATTGATATTGAAACATAGATTACAATGGGGCGCAAGGCCAATATTACAAGTCTCTCAAGCTCACTCATCTCACATTACAAGTCACTCAGCTCTCTCTCATCTCTCAATACAAGTCTTGACTCCAGCGGAAGCTTCGGAAGGCGATGTCCATACATTATGTCCTGTATAAGTCTTCAATCCACGCGGTCGCACACTTCGAATCGCCAAGGAACTCCGTGCCTCGACGCATCCAAGCGAGCTCCGCTCCACGAGCTTCTACCTGTGCCTGTACATGAACACTGTGTGGGTGTCAGTACTCAACTGTACTAGTAGAATGAGCTCCTCGCCCACCCATACAAAACTAACACGTTCATTTACTTTGTGCAGCATAGTCCCTTTTGTATTGTCTTTCTACTCTTTTCTTAGGATCAGTTTTAGGACCGACGCCTTGTCTTTTTCGTGTCTTTAGACCATCCCGTGCTTGCGTCAAAAATGTTAACTCATGCCTTGCCTTAGACTCTTCTCGTGCCAACAACGTTAACCTATCAAGTCGTGTTTGCCTTACGGCTTAAAATCAGAGACGCAACAATGCGGTAGTACCCAATTTCCTTACGACCGTGCTACAATTCCCTTGTGCCGTGCCTCGCAACTCAGTGCAACTCAACCATATCGCCGACCCGCGGCCACCCTTTGTTACTTTGATCGCCAACTGACCCAATCAAGACTTGTGGGTTAAGTGTCACTCGACTGACTTTGCCTTGCGGCGGTTTCCCGACTTAAACTCAAACAACTCAACCAACTTATGCAAACTTATATGCCGACAACTCAAGACCCGACGCCACATCTCGTGCCGAAGCACGTCGCCTATGTTGTATCCATTCTTAAGTCCAAATATTTGTATTCTAACTTGTACCCACATTCAACAACTCAAATCAATCCAAAGGCACCCACGCGGATTGCCGCCATGCCGACTCATCTGTACGATTTGGTCACTGACTCCTAGAGCCATCGTGGACTCCTCTTAGCTTTTGTTAGACGGGTGCCCCTTTCAGCGCAAGGTAGCTAGCCCCGCTGCAAGTCCCCGCCTAACCCGTGCCAAAAACACAGCTAAATTAATTGTTTCCCAATGCCCGTATCGGTCCCGAGGCCCCGGGTTACCGTGCGGGAAACTCTCACCTTGTCGACAAGTTGTCCATGACCATGCAAGACTCGACTCAAACTGACGTCTCACACAGTCATGCTACCTTTTTCTCCTGATACCGCCTCGCCGACCTGTAGCCGCGAGCATACTTCTTTCTCCTTAGACCGCCTCGCCGACCTATAGCCGCGAGGCCTCGCCGACCTGTAGCCGCGAGCATACTTTCCATGTTACCATATCATTTTATTCAACTCAAAACGACCATTTGATAGCCCTTTTTCTAAACTCACTTTTGATTCAACCGTGGCACGTGCCTTAAACACTAAGTCGCTGCATCGTGCCTCAAACCGACTTACGTTCTACGCGACGCTATCGCCCAAGTCATATTTTATATGACGGGCCTTGGGATCGTGGGACTATTTAACTTGACAACCGCAGAATGAGCGGGACAGCACTTGGAATGACTTAGGCCGACCGGCATAACTTTGTCTAACTTACTCAAGCCTACAACTTAACGAGCAAAGGCTGCGTCAAGCCTTGCCTCGATGGAACGTGCCGTGCACGCGTTCAACTTTGAACGACCAAGTCATTTGGGCGCCTAGACTTACGCCAGCAGTCGTGCGACACAACTTAACTCATAGGACGGGTCAAGGCTATGCCAAGCCTTGGACGATGGGACTGTGCATGCTTTATGAAGCATTCATGCGGGCGACACCTATGACTTAGGCTACGTTCATAACTTTGCCTACTCAACCAACTTTCCTTCTCCCAAGCCACGGGACGAAGGATCGAGTGTCATTTTCAAAGCACGCCGCGCACCAACTCTAAGCTGACCGTTGGACCTTTCCATATTCTAACTCAATTCGACCCGTCGGGATTATTCCCTTTAGCTATGTGGATTCGTCTCTTTTATTACTAAGCCTACTTGTGCAAGTTGAAAATATGCGTTTTATTATGTGAAGGCAAAGATGAGGCAAGTTCACCGAAACTACCCCACCTGAGCGAGCGGTCGCCTCGACCGAGCAATGTCTTCGAGCAGCCGTTGTAAGGCTAAGTCCGAATGCCGTCGGCGTTCCTATTCCTCCGATTGACTGAGCGGGACGGGGCACTACACCTTCTATGTAAGGATGCTCAGAAAGAAGCTAGACATTAGCTTGGGAGATCTACTAAAAGAGATCCATGTTGAGGACGAGATGCGTTCCCAACAGAAGGTGGACACTCTGTCCAAACAGTTGGCTAAGGCCAATCTAGTGCAGTCAAGAGATCCCAAGGGGAAGCAGGCGGCTTCTCATCACAAGAAGAAGGACTTCACCAATCTAAAAGTAAAGGGCCCTTCATTCAAACAACAGAAGTCCAAGTCCCACGTGACTTATTTCAATTGTGGCAAGAAAGGCCACTACAAGAGTGAATGCAGATCTAAGCCTAAACAATCAGAGAAAGGTGAGCCTAATAAGGTTTCATTGGTTTCTAACATTGTTGCTATGATCGCACAGGTCACAACTGTGGGGGTTGACTCTGACTGGTGGATAGACACTGGTACGACTTGCCATGTCTGTTCTGGCAAGGAATGGTTCGTCACGTACCAGCCGATATCTGAGAAGGTTGTCATGGCGAACCAGGCTTAAGCTGAAGTTCTGGGGATCGGGACCGTGGAACTGAAACTCACTTCTGGGAACACTCTGACGCTTCAAGGTATGAAGCATGTTCCGATGATTGTCAAGAACCTGATCTCTGGGAGCCTGCTCTGCAACACAGGCTTAAGGATGGACATCAATGCTGGTCAAATGGTGATGTCCAAGAAGGGAACATATTTCGGGAAGGCTTATCAAACCGAAAGAATGTTTAAAATTCATCTTGTCAACCAGTTTGATGACATTAATGCAGTTGCATTTTCTGATTATTCTCTTGAGTTGTGGCATAATAGACTAGGACATGTTCATTGTAAAAGAATTAACAAAATGTCTAGTCTAGGACTTATCTCCAAATATGGGGGTAAGGTGGAGAAGTGTGAAGTGTGTGCTCAGACGAAGATCACAAGGAAACCCTTTCATCGGGTCAATCGAAGCACAGATCTTCTGGAGTTTGTGCACTCCGATATCTGTGACTTCAAACATTTCTCCACGAAGGCCGGGATGAAGTATTTCATAACCTTCATCGACGACTTCTCAAAATGCGCGTTCGTCTACTTGCTCAAGTCTAAAAATGAAGCCTTCGAGAAGTTCAGAGAGTTCAGGGCCGAAGCTGAACGGCAGACTTGACAACAACTCAAGAGTTTAAGAAGTGATCGAGGTGGAGAGTACAGGTCTCATGAATTCGCATCGTTCTGCAAAGAACATGGAATCATATGCGAGACTACTGCTCCATATTCTCCTCAATCCAATGGAGTAGCAGAAAGGAAGAACTGGACATTAACAGAAATGATGAATTCTATACTGCTCACTGCAGGTCTTCCAAAATGCTACTGGAAAGAAGCTGCATTAACGGCCACTTTCATTCTGAATAGAGTACCATATGACTTCGGAGATGACTTTGTCACCTATCATGTGGAAGCAGATCTGCTTACCTATGATGAGGCGATGAAGACCAGAGATGCTATCTTCTGGAAGGAGGCAGTAAATGACGAGTTTAACTCTATCACCTTCAATAACACATGGGTGTTGGTAGATCTACCTGAAGGAGAAAAGCCCATCGGATGTAAATGGATCTTTAAGAAGAAGATGAAGGCAGATGGAACTATTGACAAGTTCAAGGCCAGGCTGGTCGCCAAGGAATTTTCTCAGAAACAGGGGATAGACTACTTTGACACGTACGCTCCAGTAGCTCGGATGACCACTATCAGAATGTTAATTGCTCTAGCAGCTATTCATAAGTTGGTGATACATCAGATGGATGTAAAGACAGCATTCCTGAATGGGGAGCTGATCGAAGAGATTTATATGCAACAGCCAGATGGATTTGTCGTCAAATGTCTTGAAGACAAAGTCTGCAAGTTGGTGAAATCATTGTACGGTTTGAAGCAAGCTCCCAAGATGTGGCATGAGAAGTTTGACAAAGTAATTAGGTCAAACGGCTACAGAGTCAGCGAGACAGACAAATATATTTACACAAAGTTCGCTGATGGAAGAGGAGTCATCGTTTGTCTGTACGTGGGCGACATGCTAATCCTAGGTACGGATATAGGCTGTGTCACAAAGACAAAGAAGTTCCTCTCAACCAAGTTCAGTATGAAGGACTTGGGGGATGCAGATGTCATCTTGGGCATAAAGATCATCCGGACAGACACTGGAGTAGCACTGTCACAATCTCACTACATTGAGAAGATGCTCACACGCTATGGATATAAGGATCTTCCAGGGATAGATAGGCCATATAGGGGTGATCAGAAGCTGAAGCCAAACTTGAGGGAAAGCGTCAGACAGCTGGAGTATTCCAGCGTTATCGGAAGTTTGATGTACGCAACCACTGCCACAAGGCCTGACATAGCTTTTGCCATGGAAATACTGAGTCGGTTCACAAGCAACCCAGGGATTGAGCACTGGAAAGCTGTAAAGCGGGTGATGAGATATCTCAAGAAGACTCAGACATATGCACTGCAATACAACGGATATTCGACTGTAGTGGAAGGCTTCAGTGATGCTAGCTGGTGTTCAGAGGTAGAAAGCGAGAGATCCACATGTGGATATGTCTTTTCCTTGGATGGAGCTGCTATATCATGGAAGTCGAAGAAGTAGACTATACTCTCTCGTTCCTCCATGGAATCTGAATTCTATGCACTTGAAACTGCAGCAGATGAAGCAGAATGGCTTCGGGTGCTCATGTATGACCTTCCAGTAGTTGGGGCTCAGATACCGACGATACCGATATACTGTGACAACCAGGCGACTGCGGCGGTGGCATCAAATGACCTCTTCAATAGGAAGAAGAGGACTGTGCGGTTGAAGCATAGGGCAGTACACGATCTTATCAAAAGAGGTGTAATTGCAGTGGTTGATGTTCGGAGCCAGGAGAACCTGGCAGATCCGTTCACAAAGGGCCTCAAGCGCTAGTTGGTCGATGACACAGCTTGTAAAATGGGCTTGAAGGCATTCTGATAGTGTGTCTTTGTAATCCTACCATAAAGTTTTATGCTATTAGTTCAAAGAGAAATCTACTAGACATCTAATTTTTGGTTCAAAGGAGGATCACTGACTGAGAAACTGTCAGGTAACAGTAGGTACTTGTTCTCTGGAACATGGAAGGGATACGGACCCATAACCACTGTTGTCTACTATGCATTTTTTGCACAAAAAATAGATCCTGTGGAAGGTTGGCTTAAACGCCTTAATGAGTTCTCAGGTAGAGTGAATGCCTGGTGTGCTTTACAGGAAGCACGGTAGAGCAGCACTACAAGGAGTGAAACTCCATGCTACAGTGGGGTGACTCCACCATGAGGTTCCCAGGTCTGGGGTAATGCCTCGGCTTTGCAAGCCAAGTCATAGCGGCGTAGCACCGCAAATAGGCAGGTAGCCTAATGCTGTATGACGTAATTAAAGAGTTATAGACAGCACTATAAAGGGGAGTATGGCTCCATGTTACAGTGGCACGACACCACGATGAGGTACCCAGGTAGGGGTAAAGCCTCGGCATTGCAAGCCATGTCGTTGCGGCGTAACACCGCAAGGAAGCCTTAGGCTTCATGCTGAGTAGATTGGCACTACAAAGAGGCTGAGACCTCATACTACAGTAGTATGACACTACATGAGGTTCCTAGGTAGGGGTAATGCCTCGGCTTCAGGCCAAGTCATAGCGGTGTAGCACCGCAAGGAAGCGCAAGGCTTCATGTCATGTATCTTTAATAAAGAACTCACCTATAGTGTATGGAAAGAGATATCAGGCCGTCTCTTGAGGGTAAACTTGTAGACGCCCAAAATTATACACTAAAACCAGGCTGACACAGGGCCTTTAATGTGCAGCCACACTACCAAAATAAGTCATATCAGCGACAAAATTAGCGACGCCGACTTAAAACGTCGCTAATATTTTTGGATTTAGCGACTCCAAAAGTATGCGTCATAATACGTCGCTGATAGCGACAAACAGCGACATATTGCGACTACCTTTAGTGTAATAAAAACCAACATCGTTGATTTGTCGGAAAACGTCGCCAGTTTTATTAGTTCAACGACGTTTAGCGTCGCAAAGATTAAGACGTCGCCGAATATTAAAGGAAAGCCGACGCTTTGCGACGTATTTACAGACGTCGCTAACTTCTGCTAAATAGGGTTACTCGGTTCGACTTTTCATTTCTCCCTCTCTCCAAATTTTTTGTTTCCGCCCCTCTTCTCCGACCTCGACGACAGCCCGACCCCTTTCTTTTCGGCGCCGCTCATCCTCCTCCTCCACCGCGAGCCCCTTCTCCTCCCTCCGGCGAGCCCCTTCTCCTCCTCCACCGCGAGCCCCTTCTTCTCCTCCACCGCGAGATCCTCCTCCTCCACCACCGAACTTGTCCTCCTCCTCCTCCTCTACCACCGCGAGGAGAATGAAGGTAAACCCTAACCCTAATTGAGGTGTTTTTCGTGTCCAAAATGGACTCGAAGACACATTACGACCATGTGTTCACTGATACAGTGTGTTCGTGAGGTTTTGGACACTTTGTGTCCATTTGTTGGACACGTGGACACCCCCAAGCATGCATATATATATATATATATATTTCACCTCTGTACACTTAATCCCCTCCTCCTCCACCACCGTACTTGTTCTCCTCCTCCTCCTCCACTACCGCGAGGAGACTGAAGGTAAACCCTAACCCTAATTGAGGTATTTTTCGTGTCCAAAATGGACACGGAGACACATTACGACCATGTGTTCACTGATACAGTGTGTTCGTGAGGTTTTGGACACTTTGTGTCCATTTGTTGGACACGTGGACACCCCCAAGCATGCATATATATGTATTTCACCTCTGTACACTTAATCTCCTACATACACCTGTGTATTTTCGTATTAATTTGGATTTGCATATTGGGTTTGGGTTTCGATATAGTGTTTGATACATTGTTTCACCTTGCAACATTCCTACACTTATTTTAGACAACAAGTATATGAACCAATTAGTCAACATCTATTTGTTGAAGTATGGTACTCCATTCTTCGTAAGTTCTAGCTATATATGTCTCAAGATCCAATACTCAAAAATCCCAAGAAAAAAAAAAGAAAAGAATAAAATGGCATCGCTCAACACCCTATGACAACTCTTTGTAGAATTGTGTTAAAGTGTGAGTTCTACAGTATGAGTTCTACAGTATGGTTCTCTTTGTAGAATAAAATGACATCGCTCAACCCTATCGATCCTCCATACAAGTCTTCCTTCATCTATTGTCTTAAAGTGTGAGTTCTACAGTATGGTTCTCTTTGTAGAATTGTGTCTTATTATAGACAACAAGGGTTTCCTATTTTTACAGGTAACATGACAACATGTGTAAGGGAACATATAGGTGTGTGTTTGTGTTTGAAAGGGAGTGTCACAAGAGTAAGGCGTAAGCATGTGTTAGTATTTTGAGCTGTGAGAGTGTTTGTTCTATTGAGGTTAGTACCAGCTGTATTTTGGCTCCAGCTCCAGCTCCATTTGCATTAATCTACGGTACGACATGGTGATCAGGAAATAGTCCCTGCAGCCATTCGACTGGCGAGGCAGAAACTATGTAGTCGTAGATAAAGTTGACTGTCATCCGACCCTCATCCCTCTGCTTTCGAAAATGCAGTCAAATTACATGATGGTTCCTTTAGCTTGCTTATGTTACAATTATATTATTTGTGACTATCGATCTTACCAGATGGCACCCATGACCCGAGGAGCGGCACGTCGTTTGAGGGAAACAGTGAATGCTGAGGTGGTTTCTCCTACAGCTAAGGAGGAAGTGGCACCGGTTGCTAGTGAGACCGGGAGTTCTATTCATCCAGCACCGGTAGCTAGTGAGACCGGGAGTTCTATTCATGCAACACTTGCAAGGGACGATATCTCTCCTCATGCCAAAGATCTTGCTTTTTCGAGGTGGTTGCATGATCGTATCACTGAGCGTTTACGTGAGCAGCATGGTTCTCATTAGCTATTAGTACTTATTTGTATTGGACTATTTGTATTGGGTTGTTTTTGTATTAGACTTTTTGTATTGGACTACATATATAAATTAGTACTGTGTCAATCTCTGGATTGTATTGGACTACGACATGGTGATCAGGACATAGTCCCTGCAGCCATTCGACTGGCGAGGCAGAAACTATGTATCCGTAGATAAAGTTGACTGTCCTCCGACCCTCTTCCCTCGGCAATGATGATACGACAACCAACCAGAGAGGATACTCTGAGAGATCCATTTGAGTAGGACGTATACTCTGAGAGATCACCTTTACAAGAATGATATCAGTAGTGGGATTGAGTGTTGGAGGAGATATTATCAGAGTATACGTCCTACTCAGATGGGTCTCTCACCGTTAATATTTTTTTCTGACGACATGGTGGATGTGCTTCCTCAACAGATTCTTGCTCCGAGCCAAAACTTTGCCCCGGAGCTCAAGTGGACATCCTTCGTGTAGAGCTCGAGTGAGAGGTTCTTGACAGCATGGTGGTCTCCTTTGTCAAAGTATCCGTGCTCATCCCACATTGGTTGTGGGACGAGCACGGATACTTTGACAAAGAGACCACCATGCTGTCAGGAACCTCTCACTCGAGCTGTACACGAAAGATGTCCACTTGAGCTCCGGGACAAAGTTTTGGCTCGGAGCAAGAATCTGTTGACAGAGCACATCCACCATGCTGTCAGAAAAAAATAGTAACGGTGAGAGACCCATCTGAGTAGGACGTATACTCTGATAATATCTCCTCCAGCACTCAATCCCACTACTGATATCATTCTTGTAAAGGTGATCTCTCAGAGTATACGTCCTACTCAGATGGATCTCTCAGAATATCCTCTCCGGTTTGGTTGTGTTCTGAGCCATCCGTTCTCACAGTGTTTTGTATTTTCGGCGAACCCAGGGATTGGATTATGTATTTTGTATTTTGGTTTCTGTATTTTGTATTTTGGTTTCTGTATTTTGTATTTTGTATTTTGTATTTTAGATTCTGTATTTTATATTTTGGTTTCTGTATTTTGGCTCCAGCTCCAGCTCCATTTGCATTAATCTACGGTACGATATGGTGATCAGGACAGAGTCCCTGCAGCCATTCGACTGGCGAGGCAGAAACTATGTAGCCGTAGATAATGTTGACTGTCCTCCAACCCTCATCCCTCGAAAATGATGATACGACAACCTATCAGAATCCTCGACTCTCTTTCGCTTCTTGGATATTGACCCAGCTTCCAATCTCTCATTTCCCTCCGGGTCCACTCTACTCCCAATCTCTTCCTCTTTTATACACGGATCTACAGAATCAATACCATCCAAGGAAGGCAAAACTGAATCAGCATTGTCTTCCGGATCGTCCTCATCAAGGCATAATGGGCTGCTCAGCGTGCCCAGCTTCTTCAACTTTTCGCTGGCTGCAGAGTCGAAATGGGAACGGGTCCTCTTTGCTGGCCCGGAGCTCTGACTCGCACTCGTCGCCGTGCTACCGGTTTTCTCTCCTCCTCTGACGCGGGTCATAAGAAAAGAAATTTCATACCTCTTCTTCACATAAACATTATTGCCGCCTTATACTCGAGCCTCCTCGTCTGTGACGCTATCCAACTTCTCGGTGCCTACATTGTCACTCGAATCTCCCATTCGACTCGTATAGTCCTCTTCTTCGTCTGTCTTTTCGCTCCCTGTCTTGCAATCATCTGCTATCACCGCCGACTCATTCGACTCCTTCTCCGATGACTCCAAGGAGAAGGGAGAGGAGGAGGAGGAAGACTCGGAGAAGGAGTCGAATGAGTCGGCGGTGATAGCAGATGATTGCCGAAAAGACAGGCGAAGAAGAGGACGATACGAGTCGAAGGGGAGATTCGAGTGACAATGTAGGCATCGAGAAGTTGGATAGCGTCACAGACGAGGAGGCTCGAGTACAAGGCGGCAATGATGTTTATGTGAAGAAGAGGTACGAAATTTCTTTTCTTATGACCCGCGTCAGAGAAGGAGAGAAAACCGGTAGCGCGACGACGAGTGCGAGTCAGAGCTCGGGGCCGGCAAAGAGGACCCGTTCTCATTTCGACTCTGCAGCCAGCGAGAAGTTGAAGAAGCTGGGCACGCTGAGCAGCCCGTTATGCCTTGATGAGGATGATCCGGAAGACAATGCTGATCAAGCATCTTCCTTCTCCTCTCCTCCACCATGGCTCTGGACCCATCTGCTCCTTCCTACTTCCCTTCTTCTTATTTGACTCTCTCATCCACATATGATATCCACCTCAAGTGTAGAGTCGAGGGAGAAGAAGTGGGCAGAAAGAGGAGGGGGAAGCAGTATAGCCGACGGCATGACCCGGAGGAAGTACAGATGTTTTTTTCAAATCCGTAGGAGAACTATAAGGATATATCTTTTCACAACATGTCACCTTGTAAAAGACCCTTAATGTGAATATCATGTTACCGCGGTGTCGGAAGACTAACATGTCATAATTTTTTAAGCAGTGTGTTTTGACATAATCCTCCCAACTCTTTCCTCTTATGTAGTAATCTTGCATTACTACATAGCAGGAAAGAGTTTGGAGGATTATGTCAAAACACACGGCTTAGAAAATTATGACATGTTAGTCTTCCGACACCGTGGTAACATGATATTCATATTAAGGGTCTTTGACAAGGTGACATGTTGTGAAAATATATATCCTTATAGTTCTCCTACGGATTTGAAGAAAATCTCTGTAATTCCTCTGGGTCATGCCGCCGGCTGTGCTGCTTCCCCCTCCTCTTCCTGCCCATTTCTTCTCCCCCGACTCTACACTTGAGCTGGATATCATATGTGGCTGAGAGAGTCAAATAAGAAGAAGGGAAGTAGGGAGGAGCAGATGGGTTCAGAGCCATGGTGGAGGAGAGGAGAAGGAAAATGCTTGATCAGAACTTGAGGTGGAAAAGTTGTGACGTTGATAGCGTGAGAGAGGGAGAGGGTGAATGGAGGGTGGGAAGTGGCTGCATGCCTTTGGCTCACTCGAGCGGTATTTGTCCTCCGACCCTCATCCCTCGGCAATGATGATACGACAACCTATCACTATATCTTATATAGTAGTAGATAATGTCTTAGTATTACATTATGTGAGTTCATCTTGATTCTGTTACATTCTTCAGATACTAGATACGATAAGAACATATACTACACCATATGTACAGAACATAGATGATTCACACTAATGTATGCTAGAATGAATTTTGGGTTGTGTTCTGAGCCATTCGTTCCCATATTTTGTGTGATTGTTGTAGACTTGGTTATAGGGACTGAAACCTGTGTACAGCGAGAAATGGACATTCTGTGATTGTTTGGATCCTATTCTACAGTGAAAAATGGTTATCTTTTTAAACTGCAGGGAGAAATGGATATTCTGTATTTTATTTTTTTATTTTTTTTGCAGATTTAGCAACGTTTACCGACGTCCTCCGACCCTCATCCCTCGGCAATGATGATACGACAACCTATCACTATATCTTATATAGTAGTAGATGATGTCTTAGTATTACATTATGTGAGTTCATCTTGATTCTGTTATATCCTTCAGATACTAGATACGATAAGAACATATACTACACCATATGTACAGAACATAGATGATTTACACTAATGTATGCTAGAATGAATTTTGGGTTGTGTTCTTAGCCATTCGTTCCCATACTTGGCAATTAAGCATGTGAAATAGAACTGATTATGTTTAGTTTGTCTTACGATACAGATTTTCACATCCAAATTGAAATGTGGATCATTACTTCGTTGATCGTACATGGATGTACTAGCGGATCAACCTCCTGGACCGTAGGTACTTATAAGTATTGATCGTATCGGATTAGTATCGATCTATCGTTTTGGTATGGGCCGTATCGGTTGGTATTGGTCTTAGCGAATTGGTATCGTCCTATCCGATATGTATCGGCCGTATAGCTAGGATTCATATTGGTCTTATCGATTTGGTATCGGTCATATCCGATAGGTATCGGCCGTGTTGGATTATTATATACCATTTCGGATTAGTATCGTAGGAAAGTAGTCGACAATGCTTCGTATTGTGAAGTGATATTGTTGTAGACTTGCTTATAGGGACTGAAATTTTTGTACAGTAAGAAATGGACATTCTGAGAACTGGACATTGTGTGATTGTTGTAGACCTGGTTATATGGACTGAAACCTGTGTACAGTGAGAAATGGACATTCTGTGATTGTTTGGATCATATTCTACAGTGAGAAATGGTTAGCTTTTTAAACTGCAGGAAGAAATGGACATTCTGAATTTTATTTTAATTTTATTTTACAGATTTAGCGATGTTTACCAACGTTTACCGACGTCCTCCAACGTAAGTTTGCGTCGGTAAACGTCTGTAGATAAGCGATATTATCCAGGGTACCGACGTTTAGCGACGTCAATATATGTCGGAGGACGTCGGTAAACGTCGGTGCACGTCGGTAATCATCTTCTAAACCACTAGGATTTACCGACGTTTAGCGACTTTGAACATGTCACTAAACCACCGATGACTCGACGGTAATTCGTCGGTAAAGTTACCGACGCGTAGCGACACGAAGTAATACGTCGTAAAGCCACCGACGACACGACGGTAGACGTCGGCAATAGACCGACGTATAAATACGTCGGCAAACATCGGTAATTGCGACGTTTGGCAACGTTTAGAAGATCAGCGACTTACATTTCTGCGACCAGCCCGAAACGTCGGTAATTTCGTCGCTAAATATTTTTAGCGACGAAAATTGTTGTTTTAGCGACGTCTTTAGGCGTCGCTAAAATGACTTATTCTGGTAGTGCCAGAAGCACACGTAACTACACTTTGTGAGTGGGAAGAATTACAATTGTGGTGCAGAATTCAAGGCGTAGTCCATTCTTGTATCACATTGTTATTTAACCCATGCGGGAAGATTCAAGTCGTCAGCGACATCTATCATAATGCAAAATGGACAGTTACTGTAGGGAACGCACAACCCTGGACACATATATATGTTGTGATATGTGGGGGATTGTTGGTGCTTTCTTTACATGAAGAGAGCTTGCTCTCAACATGCCTTGTAAAAGTTTAGTCCCACATCGGAAATGCACCATGAGTTATCTCAACATATATACTTGGTTGTGTTGTTGAGAGATGCACATGGGGTGGTGACCCTAAGGAGGGAACCATGTGGGTGATTTTACTAGGAGGTAAGAATATGGCTCCAAGGATTAAGCATTAATGCTTTTGTCATTCTCTTGGATTAATTCCATTTGGAGCTAAGCCCCAAAGGTGCTTAGCGACTCGGACTCGGACTCGGACTCGGGCTCATGAGGCGTAATGTGGCGTTTTGTTGGCGCACTTTGCACTTAGCACATCACCAGTCATGCGGCTCATATGCGGTCATGCCGTCCATGCGGCCCATGCGGTCCATGCAGTCCATACGGCTCATGCGGTCCATGCGGCCCATACGTCCCATGCGGTTCATGTGGTCCATGCGGCTCATGCGGCTCATGCGGTTCATGTGGTCCACGCGGCCCATGCGGCTCATGCGGTCCATGCGGCAATGAGGCTCATGCGGCCAGGCTGCTGCTACTGCTGCCGCATGGAGGGCTCCGCTGACTGTGCAGACTACAAGTCAGTTATGGAAAGACTGATTCAAAGTGATTAATTCAGATCCACTTTTTGTGGGATTTGAATTAATTTCGTTGCTATCTTTGTGGGATTTGAATTAATCTCGTTGCTATCTTTTTGGAATTTGATTCAATCTTTCCATAACTGAAGAGGCGGCTAGGGTTTCCACCCTCCCTCTATATATACTCTCTTCTGGCCTCCTTTGTAGACACCACGAAAAATATAAGTCAGAAAAGGAGAAAGAGAGAGAGCTGCTGTCGCCATTGCAAGTCCATCCGAGGAGTTAGAACAGAGGTGACTTCGAGCGTTCCACAAGTTCTTCAAACTTGCTGGTTCCTGGAAGCAATTCGTGTGGGGCGAATCTTGCTTTGAGCAACGGTGTTTTGACACCCCAGCATTTTTCTTCTTCTCATCTTTCTCTAGATTATTGTAACACGTTTTGTCCCAATTGCAACACGTTTGCAAGAAAGAACGAGAGATCTTCTCTTCTCTATTTCCCTCCTCCATATTGTAATCGGGTTTTTTTGATTTTTTTTGTATCATCGTAGATCTCTGTTGCATCTGTTTTACCATTTTTGATCAAGCCCCGGGACTAACAGGTTGATCGTCACTTTTCTTGGCAACTCTACTTATCCTTAGCTTCTTGGCTATCTTCAGCATCTTTTGAGCATCCTCGTCCACCATTGGACTTTAGCTTATTGTCTGTTCTCTTCCTTTCATACAGGAGGCACGTTAGCATTAGGTTCGCATGCTGCTATGGATGAGAAGATGTAGGCTTAGTGATGTGAATGGAGGGGTATGGTAGAGCTCCTACATGCCAGATCCGAGTCTCGATGCCTTGACCAGAGTCGAGGAGAGGATGTATGGATGTGGAAAAACACCACATCGCAGAAATTTGACTACATTTAACAATAATATTCACTTTGTAATACATTTTTATGTAGATAATACTCTCTTGTTTGTCTTAAATACTTTCCATAACGTATTATAATTGTAATTTCATATTTGATTTACTTTTAAATCATCTTCAGAATATTATTTTCAAATCAACTTATGATTATACAAATTTAGATGTCAAGCGGAGAGCGTGCATTTATGCTAGTAGGCAAGAATGTGGTTGAATTCCAGCGGGCTCTTAGGAAGGCACTAGTGCAGGAGGAGATCACATTATTGTAGAGAGCCAAATGTTCTTTGCTGATAAAGGGGAATTGCTGCTCTGCATTCTTCTACTCTAGAATTAAAGCTAGACAGTGGAGGAATAGCTCGACACATCCCCTAAATCAGCAACGAAAGGAACTTATACGGGAGGAACATATCAAGGAGGTTTATGCAGTACTCCACTGACATGTAAAATGCTGAGAAAACCCACTTTTGCTACCCCTTGTTCATCCCAGAAAGAGTGGTAACAGAGGAGTGGAAGTAGCTCTCATAAAGGACAGTGATGAGGATAAAGCCCCTGGACCAGATGGATTCAATGCTAAAAATTTTACAGCTCCCTCGGAGCTAATTAAGAGCTTCTTCATGGGGAGCCTTTTGGATACATCCAAATAAGAGGACATAGGGAAGGGGACCCTCTCTCACCCTAATTATTTGCCCTTGTTATGGAGTATCTAACTACATGTTGAAAACTAATAAGGGATTTAGTCCCACATTGGAAAATGTAATATGAAGAGGAGCTAGACTCCCTATAAGTAGTGGAGTAGTCCATCAATAAAATACACAACAATTATTCTCTACATGGTATCAGAGCCATAACCCAAAATAAAATTTTTTCCAACCCGTCCAAAGCCAACCCCTCACCCCAAGCCGACGCCCCCCTCCAAGCCGACGCCCCCCTGCCCCCCCCCCCCCCCCCCAAGCCGATACCCCCCAAGCCGACGCCCCCCCAAGCCGACGCCCCCGCCCCTGCCGCCCCCACCGCGCCACCCCTGCCCACTGCCGCCGCCCCCGCCCCCCTGCCCACCGTCGCTGCCCCGTGCTGTCCACGACCGCCTCCCACCCTTCTTTGCTGAACCCGACGCCCCCCCCCACAAACCCTAATTTGCAAGCGCGATTATGTGGACAATTATTCGAAGACGGATGGCTGTCAAATACTTTATTTGCATCTTCTGTTCCAAGATTACGTCCTCCGGAACAACAAATACTTTATTTGTTTTTCGTTCTCGTTCTGCAAATTAAGATCTACATGCGTGTGCCAGTGTTGGCCACGTTAGCAGCACATTCGTAAGGTCTCTGTTGGAGACTTTACATAAAGACGAAGACGACGAAGACGACGACGACGACGAAGCCGACGAAGCCGACGAAGACGACGACGACGACGAATCAAAGTTGAAGTCGCCATAGATTTGATCCGTGGTAAACTGACAGCAGAAGAGATGAAGGCCTTGGTTGATGATATTTTATCAAAAAAATCAACCGGGGCAACCCCACGTGTAATCCATACTGATGTGGATCCGTCACCCTAAAAAATGGGGAAGCTGGACAAGCTAGAGACGAAGTTGGAAGGCACGTCCAACTACTTGAAATGGTCACGGCAGGCACTACGGACGCTCAAGGGACGAGGCTTGGTTGGCTACGTCAATGGCCAAACCAAGGCGCCCGATGATCCCTCCTCAAAGGAGTTTGCTATTTGGAAAATTGTCAACAATATTGTGGCTGGATGGTTGACAGCCTCCTTGACCGACCAGGTGTCGGGCAATGTAGAGGCAATGGAGGCTGCTGCTGATATATGGCAGACTTTGAAGGATATGTACTCCGGCAATCCTATGCGGGTCTTCCAACTGCAGGATGAACTTGATAGGGTGGCCCAGGACGACCGTACCATCTCTGAGTACGCCGCACTGTTGAAGAAATACTGGTCTGATCTGGATCACTATGATCCTCTTGGGATGGAAGATGCACAGGTCGAACCAGCATTTGCAAAACATTTCCAAAAGTTTTTGGATTATATTTCGCGACAACGGATGATGAAGTTCTTGCAGGGTCTTCACCCTGCATTTGAGCATCGAAGAAATGTACTCCTAGCACAGCCCTTGCTCCCAATCTTGGAAGAAGCCATAGCTGCCATGGCACAAGAAGAGGTTCGATTGAAATTGATGCCCAACAAGGGCTCTTTCCAGGGGGAGCAAGCCGCTGTTGACAAGTCTGCCCTTGCCGCCTTCAATCAGCCTCTCTGTGACCGGTGTTTGCCACAACTGTGGTGACTCAGGACATTACATCAGATTTTGTCCAAAACCCCTGTCGAGTGATCGTGGACGGGGCCACGGAGGACGTCGAGGTGGTCGGGGCGGTTATGGTGGAAGACGGAGAAATTATTCTGGCGGCCACAAAGCAAATCTGGCGGAAGAAGGAGGCGAACATCACCTGGCTGAGTTAACCCCTCTTGAGAAAGAGTTCCTCGAGAGGTTACGCAGCACGAAGCTGGGTTCGGATGGCAGTCATGGGGCGTCATCTACCTCGGGGGATCACATCACTTGCTTTGCCCAAACCAGCACAGGTATTCCTGCGCGTGCTCTTGCAGCAGCTGTCCACCAACCAAGTTGGATTATGGACTCTGGGGTATCTCGCCATGTCACGGGGTCCCGCGGTGAGTTCCAGGACTATACTCACCTACCGATCCCGGAGAGCATTCAGACTGCTGATGGTAACTCCAGCCCTGTCATGGGTACAGGCACTGTCGCATGCACCCCTTCTCTCACTCTCACCAATGTCTTACATGCTCCATCTTTTCCTGTCAATCTTCTTTCTATTAGTGCCATTATTCTTGATCTGAACTGTACTGTTTCCTTTGACATTCCTACGGTGACTTTTCAGGAGAAGGGGACAAGACGACGACTAGGGACTGGCAAATGGCATAAGGGGCTGTGGTACTTGGACATAAATGGACTGGACAAAACATTGGCATCTTTGGTAGCAGACACACCACCGAAAGATTCGCGACGCAGTGTAGAAGATGAATTGCTACTCCACCACCAGCGTGTCGGTCATTCCTCTTTTAAAATTATTAGTCGAATGTATCCGTCCTTATACCAACGGGCAAATAAGGAGAAGTTATTTTGTACTGCATGTGAGTTGGGTAAACATACCAGAAGCACGTATGTGAGTTCAGGAAGTCAAAGTTCAGCTGCATTTAATATGATCCATTCGGACGTATGGGGCCCTTGTCCTACAACCGGTAATAACGGTTTCCGATAGTTCGTCACTTTTATTGATTGTTACACTCGCGTAACATGGGTCTACCTTATGAAGAATAAAAGTGACGTCTTTGAGGCATTTCGAGACTTTCATCGCCGGGTAGAAACACAGTATGGCACTAAAGTTAAGTGCTTACGATCTGACAATGGGACGGAGTATACAAATAAGAAGGTTGCTGAGTACTTATCCACTCATGGAATACTACACCAAACTTCATGTGCCTATACACCGGCGCAAAATGGTGTGGCCGAACGGAAGAACATGTCACGCCCCAGAACCAGAATACTGGAGAGCGGGGGCAGACATAGCCAGCTACGTATATTGAAGTGCAACCAACCTCGCTATACGGTCACGGCTGTCTAGATACATGAGGGTTTAACTACAAGCTAATAGTCTCTTATGGTCATGAATAAGCCTAGTGTCTCAATCATAAGCAAGTAATAAAATGTCACAAGATGTAAGATCACCAAATATACAATAGTAAGGCGTCCCAAACATTACATATTTATCTGATTATGAAGCTAGTCGTTACAAAATATGAAAACTAGCAAGAGTTTAGTCATACATGATCAACCCTAGGATCTGTCAATCATGTTACAGTCCGTAGGCAGACAGTAAGTAAAGGTGCAATCGAGCTAAACAGGTGCTCGTCGGCTAAACGCCTCAAAAGAATATTTTTACAATAAAGTGGGAGAGCCAAAAATAACCTATTCGTTGCCCTGGTTACGCCTGGTGGTCACCATCGGGCTGGAAGGTCGGTAGATCCTTTGGAGCTGCTCCGAAATCTGGCCATACAAAACCAGCTGTGTCAGATCCCAGAAAGAGCAAGTGCCACAAAGGAAGCTTCACTTAGGAACTAAAACCAGCAATAGCACAGAAGATAAAATATAGTAAAACTGGAAAGATATAACATCCCGAGGATATACGCTAAGATAACCATGGAACCATTCAGATAGCCAGGTTACAACCATTAAACCAAACAAGGACCGGGATTGTAACCCTTCATCTGAACCGAACTTGGTTTCTCCCATTTATCAGCAAGATAATATAAGAAAAGCAGGACATGTAATAATCTTATACAGGATAAAGACAAGACTAGATTGATTATTCCTCATTCAACAATCACGACCAAGCAATAAGTACGGCTTGATACTTTAACTAACTAGGGTTATCACAGACCTAGTTACTAGCAAGATACAATAAGATTATTCTACAGCCACAAGCCCTGCAGACCATCCAGGTTACCCAGGTCGAATATTAGGGGTTGAATTCAAGTGGGTACATCGTCCAGAAAACGTATGTACCCTTAGGTGACTTAGAGGGTGCAACACATGACAGTGTGCTGGAAATGTGCCATACTCGACGGCAGGCTACAGATCCCAAGAGCGCCCAGGTAACGGGATTGCCTGTAGCTGGAAAATCTCTTCATGACTACTGTGTTATTCTAGTTATTAACCTTAGTCCCTTTCAGTAGGTACCCCTGACCGTGGTACTCAGGAGACCCATCCTAAACATGATGCAAGACCAGACTGGTTTAATTGTACAAGCACAATCGCCCACGGTGTCCAGGTTATTCATACTTGTCATGTCAGGTTAGCCGTCGCAACAACATGTCAGGCTTTCTTGTTAGGAGTGTGCCACGGCGGGCCACTATCATGCATTATCATGTTGTGCCCATGTATCATGCCAGGTTCATGTATCATGTCGTGTTCATGTCAGAATTATCCCACATTACACTAAGGATCAAGAGAAACAACATGGATAAGGTAACAAGATTTGTCATGGCAAATCAAGTGGTACAAGAGATAAAAGGGGTGCCAGGGACAGCATACGCCAGCAAACAGTATGCGCCAGTAAAACAGCATGCGCCAGCAAACAGCATGTGCCAGCAAAACAGCATGCGCCAGCAAACAGCATACGCCAGGACAGCATGCGCCAGGACAGCATGCGCCAGGAAACAGCATGCGCCAGGACAGCATGCGCCAGCAAAACAGCATGCGCCAGCAAACAGCATGGCAATAGTGTTTTGCTAGCAAACAGCATGCGCCAGAAAACAACATACGCCAGGATAGCATGCGCCAGCAAACAGCATGCGCCAGGACAGCATGCGCCAGCGAAACAGCATGCATCAGCAAACAACATGGCAACAGTATTTTGCCAGCAAATAGCATGCGCCAGAACAGCATGCGCCAGCGAACAGCATGGCAACAGCTTTTTGCCAGCAAACAGCATATGCCAGAAAAACAGCACTACTCATCTTCTCCAATCAGTCTCTAATGGTCATGAAAACCCATAAACCAAAAAGACCATAAATCACTCAAAATAAGTCAAAATTAGGACTTCCAATAGTCTAAATTGGGTAGAATCAAATTTTCTACAACATGGAACCATCAAAACTTGAAAACAAGAAGGTTTGATAGATCAAAACCATAAAAATCCAAAAATGGCTAAAACCTAGATCTATAAGAAAATATACAAGAAAATATAAAATGATAAGAACTAAAGTGGATTAGAAGGTTGCATAGAAGAGTTTAGAACAATAAAATGGTGGGTTCCTTCATGAAGCAAGTTGCACTTGCCTAGGCTAGGGTTCTCTTGATTGGTGGTGGAGAGTAAATAAAGAAGGAAGGAAGTAAAGAGGAGAGAGAAAGGGAAGGGATTATAAATAAGGAGGGTGGTGGTAGGTAGGAGGGTTCAACATTGGTTCATGATGAACCAAAGCAAACCAAGCCAAGCCGAACCAACCCAAGAATAAACCAATCAATGAAATGCTAGAATAAATCAAGCAGGAAGACATGCAATACGAGTTAAAATATGTAAACGTATACCAAGATACGTAATACGAACCACAGGCATTACAACTCTACCCACCTTAAAAGAATTTCGTCCTCGGAATTTAATTAAGAGGCTAGAGGGGCAAGGACAAGCTATGCTAGGCAATCAATCAAGCAATCAATCATGCAAGCAAGGAATCGAAGCCACGAGGCATAAGGAGGATATTATACCTCATAAGTCAAACAGGTCGGGATATCGTGATCGGATATCATCCTCACGCTCCCATGTTGACTCACCCAAAGAGTGATGACCCCAAGCAACTCGGACTAACTTGATAGTCTTGTTCTTGAGTATCTTCTCTCTCCGGTCCAATATAGACACGGGCCTCTCCTTATACGAAAGGTTGGTACCAACAACCAATTCCGAATGATCTAGGATGTGGCTCGGGTCCGGGATATACCGTCGTAATTGGGATACTTGGAACACGTCATACACCTCGCTTAGCGACGGCGAAAGAGCGAGACAATAGGACACATCATCTACTCGCTCCAGAATATCGAACGGCCCTATATACCTAGGACTAAGCTTTCCCCGTACGCCGAAACGAATGACGCTACGAGTAGGCGAGATCCTAAGGAATACATGGTCGCCGACAGAGAATTCGAGGGGACGCCGATGAGAATTGGCCCAATGGTGCTGGCGATCTTGGGCAACTCGAAGGTGATCCCTGACTCTTCTGACCACTTCAACTGTCTGGGCAATCATTTCCGGGCCGAGCATCTGCCTCTCTCCAACATCATCCCAGGCTAGCGGAGATCTGCACTTCCTACCATACAGTGCCTCGAACGGTGCCATCTGGATACTGGCCTGGAAGCTGTTATTGTACGAGAATTCCACCAGGTGCAGGTGGTCTTCCCACGAACCACCAAAGTCAAGTGTGCAAGATCTCAACATATCTTCAAGAGTCTGGATCGTGCGTTCTGACTGACCATCTGTCTGCGGATGATATGCTGAGCTGAACTGGAGGTAAGTCTCCAAGCTCTCTTGCAAGCTACGCCAAAAGTGAGACATAAATCTTGAATCCCGGTCCGAGGTGATACTAACTGGTACTCCATGCATCCTGACTATCTGCCTAAGGTACATCTCTGCTAGCTGAGCCGTCGACTGACCAACTCTGAACGGAAGGAAGTGAGCCACCTTCGTGAGCCGGTCAACTATAACCAAAATAGCATCTCGACCAGCTGGGGATCTAGGTAATCCGGTCACGAAATCCATGGTTACATGCTCCCACTTCTATTCTGGAATCGGCAAGGACTGAAGAAGTCCAGCTGGCCTCTGATGTTCAGCCTTAACCTATTGGCAAACCAAACACCGAGAGACAAACCGAGCTATCTCCCTCTTCATGCCGTTCCACCAAAAGTGCTGACGAATGTCTCGGTACATCTTCGTGCTGCCCGGATGAATGGAATACTGAGAACTGTGAGCTTCTGCCAGGATCTCCCGTCTGATATCTCCACTGGGTACACAAAGACGCCTATCATGCCTAAGTGTACCGTCCTCATGGATGAATAACTCTGGTCGCCGTCCCGCCTCACACTCTGCTTTGAGTCGCTGAAGCTTGGGATCTGCTGACTGCGCCATCCGGATCCTCTCGACTATAGTGGACTGAACTTGCATACTGGCCATCAATGCTACACTGGAAGCGAGAACAACTTCTATACCCATCTTCTGAAGATCTGCTAACAGCTCTGGTTGTGCTGTTAGGAAATAAGCTCCGGCTCTCCTGTTCAACGCATCTGCAACGACGTTGGCCTTCCCGGGATGATACTGCAGGTTGACATCATAATGCACAAGAAGCTCTAGCCACCTTCTCTGATGCATGTTAAGATCCTTCTGGGTGAAAACATACTTCAGGCTCTTGTGGTCGGTAAAAATCTCCACCCTATCTCCGTACAAATAGTGCCTCCACAACCTAAGTGCAAACACTACTGCCGCCAACTCTAAGTCATGGATTGGATAATTTCTCTCATGATCACGAAGTTGACGTGACGCATAAGCTATTACCTTCCCATGCTGCATCAGAACACATCCTAAACCTCTGCCTGAAGCATCACAATATACTGAGAATCCTCCAGTCCCATCTGGAAGCCTGAGAATAGGAGCTGTCATCAAGCCTCACTTCAACTTCTTAAAAGAATCCTGGCATTCTGTTGTCCAAGCAAACTGCACATCCTTGCGGGTCAACTGGGTCAAGGGCGCTAAAATTTGAGCAAAGTCTGAAATAAACCGCCGGTAGTAGCCGACCAATCCAAGAAAACTGCAAACTTCTGCAACTGTGCTGGGCACTGGCTATGTCTCAATGGCCACGATCTTCTGGGGATCCACTTTTACTCCTCCTCTGGCGATGATATGACCCAAGTAAGAAATACGATCGTGCCAAAACTCGTATATACTGAACTTGGCATACAACTGGTACTCACGAAGAATCTGGAGGACAACTCTGAGATGCTGCTCATGCTCTGCTTCACTCTTGCTGTAGACCAAGATGTCGTCTAGGAACACAATCACGAACTGATTCAAGTAAGGCATAAAGATACGATTCATGAGGTCCATGAATACAGCCGGCGCATTGGTCGCTCCAAATGGCATAACAAGGAACTCCCAATGCCCATATCTGGATCTGAAAGCTGTCTTCAGGATGTCCTGCTCTCTGACTATGATCTGATGGTATCCTAACCGCAAGTCAATCTTCGAGAACACTGCTGCCCCCTTGAGTTGATCAAACAAGTCATCTATCCTCGGGAGAGGGTATCTGTTCTTGATTGTCACTGAGTTCAAGGTACGATAATCAACACATAACCTGGACGTACCATCCTTCTTTTTCACAAGAAGCATCGGGGCTCCCCAAGGCGATCCACTTGCACGAATGAATTCCTTGGTCCTAAGTTCTTTAATCATCTTGTACAATATCTCCAACTTTGAAGGCGCCATCCTGTAGACTCTCTCTCTGATACTGGGGCTGTCCCGGGGATCAAGTCAATGGTGAACTCGATCTCCCGCTCTGGCGGCATACCTGGAAGCTCTTATGGGAAAACATCTGGAAACTCTTCAACTATCCGAGGGAACTGTACTGCTGCTACTGCCATCCGCAATACTGGAGGAGAAGGTTCAACTTCGCCTCGGGAAAAAGAAAACTCTGGCTCGCCTGGAATGCTAAAAATAATCCTGCCAATATGGCAATCTATTCTAGCATACTGGTTCCTCAACCAATCCATTCCTAAGACCACATCATAATCGGCCATCGGGAACTCTATCAATCTAGCAGGGAATTCTCTACCGCTAACTACGATCCGACACGAAGAAAATACTCTATCTACTCCCACGAGTCCGTTATCAGTAAGTATATTAAGCCTTACGAATAATGACTCGGGCTCCAATCCTATCCATGTCGCGAATCGTGCAGACATAAATGAATGATGACGCACCAGAATCAAATAATACTGAAGCTGAAAGGGAGTTAACGAGAATAGTACCTGCCACTACCTCTCCTGGTGCCAATCCTTCCTCTACTATCATCACCATAGCCTGACCATGCCCTCGGGGTGCTGGTCCCCTCTGCTGAAATCCTCGCTGCCTGCTCTGGACCTGGGCTTGGGCTTGGGCATACTGCTGGGGGTGTTGTTGCTGGAATGCCTGGGACTGAGGTGGTAAGGGCCTCTGAGGCTGATACTGCTGCTGCTGGACTGGAGCTGGTCCTCTCACTGAAGAGCTAGAAAGGTTGGATGATGATGAACCACCCCTATTCGGGCAGGATCCAACCTTATGATCTGCTGCACCACAAGCCAGGCACAATCCCTGCGCCCTGCGACATTCTGCTACCACATGTCCTGGCTTTCCGCAATGAGAACATCCCACTGCGGAAGATTGCTTCTGCTTCTGCTGCTGCTGGGGATACGCCGGGGTTGAATGCTGAACCGACGTAACTGAAGCCGCTCGCCTTGGAGCCCCAATAGTCAAAGCCTTGGCTGCTGGGGCTGGGGCTGACGACTGATTCATCTGGCCGTGAGATCTCTTTCGACCTCCGACCCTATCCACGATCCTCTGGGAGGTATACTCATGCCTCCTAGCTGCTCTCAAGACTGCATCAAAAGTCTGATGCTCAAACTGCTCAACTGCTAATAAGATTTCGAGATGGAGCCCCTGCTGGAATCGATGGGCTCTATCATACTCGGTTACCACCAAGGTGGGAGCAAACCGACTGAGTCTCGAAAACTCAGCTGCATATCCATCGACCGTCTTGCCCATCTGCTTCAGATTGGTGAACCTCGTCTGTAGATCATACCGAGCTACAGCATCAAAATACTTGATCTGGAATCTCTCTTTGAATACTGTCCAAGCAATGGGTGTTGCTAATCCAACAGCCTGTACCGTCCACCAGCTGCGAGCAAGATCTAACAACTGCAGGCACACTACGGCCACCTTCTCATTTTCTGGGGTCCTGGCTGCTTCTAGAATCACCTCTGTGTCCTGAAGCCAAGCATCTGCGGTGATAACATCTTCACTACCGTCAAAGAATGGAGGGTTCAAGCGCTTGAAGCTGTTGGCCGCACTATTACCCTGATGACCTCCTCTGGTCAGAACATCCGTCACTGCCTGGTGTAAGGCATCTCCTCGACGATCTTGGAAAGCTATCAAGGTCCTGACAAGACCTACCAAAGTGACATTATCAGGCTCTGCAGGCTGAACGGGCTGAACTGGTGGCTCTCCGCCAGAAGGCACGACTCTGGAGCCCACTCCCGAATGCTGGGCTTGATCTCCGGGTTGCTGCTGGTCCACGGGAAGTGCTCCGCCTTGCTGATCGGCATGGCTAGGTACAATGCCGCTGAAGAAGACGACATATAGAATAATAAGGAAGGACCAAGACATTTCAACGATTACAATCATGTGATCAGGTCAAGAATCCAGGGATTCAGAAGATACGAACAGAGATCAAGGACGAGTGCTGATTGAGACATCTATTCGGTAAACCCTCACATATCTTGATGAACAAGACCTGCATGGGCCACCACTTAAACCATGTCATGTCCCAGAACCAGAATACTGGAGAGCGGGGGCAGACATAGCCAGCTATGTATATTGAAGTGCAACCCACCTCGCTATACGGTCACGGCTGTCTAGATACATGAGGGTTTAACTACAAGCCAACAGTCTCTTATGGTCATGAATAAGCCTAGTGTCTCAATCATAAGCAAGTAAGCAAATGTCACAAGATGTAAGATCACCAAATATACAACAGTAAGGCATCCCAAACATCACATATTTAGCTGATCATGAAGCTAGTCGTTACAAAATGTAAAGACTAGCAAGAGTTTAGTCATACATGATCAACCCTAGGATCTGTCAATCATGTTACAGCCCGTAGGCAGACAGTAAGTAAAGGTACAATCGAGCTAAACAGGTGCTCGTCGGCTAAACGCCTCAAAAGAATATTTTTACAATAAAGTGGGAGAGCCAAAAATAACCCACTCGTTGCCCTGGTTACGCCTGGTGGTCACCATCGGGCTGGAAGGTCGGTAGATCCTCTGGAGCTGCTCCGAAATCTGGCCATACAAAACTAGCTGGGTCAGATCCCAGAAAGAGCAAGTGCCACAAAGGAAGCTTCACTTAGGAACTAAAACCAGCAATAGCACAGAAGATAAAATATAGTAAAACTGGAAAGATATAGCATCCCGAGGATATACGATAAGATAACCATGGAACCATTCAGATAGCCAGGTTACAACCCTTAAACCAAACAAGGACCGGGATTGTAACCCTTCATCTGAACCGAACTTGGTTTCTCCCATTTATCAGCAAGATAATATAAGAAAAGCAGGACATGTAATAATCTTATACATGATCAAGACAAGACTAGACTGATTATTCCCCATTCAACAATCACGACCAAGCAATAAGTACGGTTTGATACTTTAACTAACTAGGGTTATCACAGGCCTAGTTACTAGCAAGATGCAATGAGATTATTCCATAGCCACAAGCCCTGCCGACCATCCAGGTTACCCAGGTCGAATATTAGGGGTTGAATTCAAGTGGGTACATCGTCCAGGAAACGCATGTACCCTTAGGTGACTTAGAGGGTGCAACACATGACAGTGTGCTGGAAATGTGCCCTACTCGACGGCAGGCTACAGATCCCAAGAGCGCCCAGGTAACAGGATTTCCTGTAGCTGGAAAATCTCTTCATGACTACTGTGTTATTCTAGTTATTAACCTTAGTCCCTTTCAGTGGGTACCCCTGATCGTGGTACTCAGAAGACCCATCCTAAACATGATGCAAGACCAGACTGGTTTAATTGTACAAGCACAATCGTCCACGGTGTCCAGGTTATTCATACTTGTCATGTCATGTCATGTCATGTCAGGTTAGCCGTCGCAATAGTATGTCAGGTTTTCTTGTCAGGAGTGCGCCACGACGGACCACTATCATGCATTATCATATTGTACCCATGTATCGTGCCAGGTTCATGTATCATGTCGTGTTCATGTCAGAATTATCCCACATTACACTAAGGATCAAGAGAAACAACATGGATAAGGTAACAAGATTTGTCATGGCAAAACAAGTGGTACAAGAGATAAAAGGGGTACCAGGGATAACATGTGCCAGCAAACAGCATGCGCCAGCAAAACAGCATGCGCAAGCAAACAGCATGTGCCAGCAAAACAGCATGCGCCAGAAAACAGCATGCGCCAGAAAACAACATGTGCCAAAAAATAGCATGCGCCAGGAAATAGCATGCGCCAGGAAAGCATGCGCCAGGAAACAGCATGCGCCAGGACAGCATGCGCCAGGACAACATGCGCCAGGACAGCATGCGCCAGCAAAACAGCATGCGCCAGCAAACAGCATGACAACAGTATTTTGCCAGCAAACAGCATGCGCCATGACAGCATGCGCTAGCAAACAACATGTGCCAGGACAGCATGCGCCAGCAAAACAACATGCGCCAGCAAACAGCATGGCAACAGTGTTTTGCCAGCAAACAGCATGCGCCAGAACAGCATGCGCCAGCAAACAGCATGGCAACAGCTTTTTGCCAGCAAACTGCATGTGCCAGGAAAACAGAACTGCTCATCTTCTCCAATCAGCCTCTAATGGCCATGAAAACCCATGAACCAAAAAGACCATAAATCACTCAAAATAAGTCAAAATCAGGACTTCCAATAGTCTAAATTGGGTAGAATCAAATTTTCTACAACATGGAACCATCAAAACTTGGAAACAAGAAGGTTTGATAGACATAAAAAATCCAAAAATGGCTAAAATCTAGATCTACAAGAAAATGTAAAATGACAAGAACTAAAGTGGATTAGAAGGTGCATAGAAGAGTTTAGAACAATAAAATGGTGGGTTCTTCATGAAGCAAGTTGCACTTGCCTAGGCTAGGGTTCTCTTGGTTGGTGGTGGAGAGTAAATGAAGAAGGAAGGAAGTAAAGAGGAGAAAGAAAGGGAAGGGGTTATAAATAAGGAGGGTGGTGGTAGGTAGGAGGGTTCAACTTTGGTTCATGATGAACCAAAGCAAACCAAGCCAAGCCGAACCAACCCAAGAATAAACCAATCAATGAAATGCTAGAATAAATCAAGTAGGAAGACATGTAATACGAGTTAAAATACGTATACGTATACCAAGATACGTAATACGAACCACAGGCATTACGGAACAGACACCTGCTGGAGGTCGCACGGACGATGATGCTGGCTATGCATGTCCCGAAACACTTATGGGGGTAGGCGGTGTTAACGGCCTCTTACCTCATCAACAAAATATCATCTCAGGTATTGGACTGGAAGACACCATTGGAGATGCTTACTGGGGCAACCACGTATACTGTTCCACCGAAAGTATTTGGGTGTGTATGTTTTGTCCAAGATAATAGGCCAGGAGTTGGCAAACTGGATCCTAGAGCAGTTAAATGTGTCTTTGTCGGCTACACGGCAACTCAGAAGGGATACGCATATTGGAGCCCAGTTGAGCGGAAGATGTTTGTAAGCATGGACGTTACATTCAGAGAACTGGAACCATATTATGGTTCGGATGATGGTTCAGCGTTTGGTGACACACCTAACACAGCGGGTGTTAGATGTGAGGGGGAGAAAATAAGCCCATCTGTGGTGGTCGGATCGGTCCCATGTCCGGTCGTGAAAAACTGGACGAAAAGGGGATAAAGCAGTGACTCCGATACAGAAGATGAAGAAGATACATATGTTAAACAGGGGGAGCAGCAGACAATGGAAAAGGAGCTCCAAGTCTACAGAAGGAGACAGCAGAAGTCCAGTACTGTGCCTGTACCATGCCCTGTGCCTACTGTACCAAGTCCATCGTCCACTCCTGTTCCAACTCTTGAAGATGTTGCCCCCGCACAGAATCAATCTGATTCTGATGCGGATCTCTCTGACTCTGATGGTATGATCTCTCCACCACCTATTGCTCCCTTAAGGAGATCTTCTCGCATCAATGCGGGTAAGGCTCCTAGTCGTTTTGATGATTATGAACATGATATTGCCAACTACCTGTCTTATTCTAACATTTTTTCAAATTATCGAGCCTTCATTGTATCATTAGACTCTACTTCCTTGCCAAAAAGTTGGCAGGAAGCAAAGAAAGATCCAAGGTGGAAAGCTGCAATGATGGAAGAACTTAGGGCACTGGAGAAAAATAAGACGTGGGAGCTGGTTCCATTACCCAAAGGAAAAAAAACTGTGGGATGCAAATGGGTGTACACAGTAAAGGAGACGTCAGAAGGAAAGGTGGAACGATACAAGGCGAGGTTGGTGGCGAAAGGATACACACAATTATATGGCATCGACTATGATGAGACGTTTGCTCCAGTAGCAAAAATGAGCACCGTAAGAACTCTGGTCTCTATTGCAGCAAACTATGGGTGGAAGCTATACCAGTTAGATGTGAAGAATGCCTTTCTCCATGGGGATCTACAAGAAGAAGTGTACATGGAACTTCCGCCAGGGTGCTATGCTACAGAATCAGACGGAGGGACGTCGCATGGAAAAGTGTGCAAACTAAAGAAGTCGCTATATGGGCTCAAGTAATCTTCTAGAGCCTGGTTTGACAGATTCAGAAAGGCTGTTACAAGCATGGGATACCATCAAGCAAATACAGATCATAAGGTCTTTCTTCAGCATGCAAGAGGCCACACCATTATACTTGCTGTATACGTGGATGATATAGTAATCACAGGTAATGATGAGGCCGAGATCGCTAAACTGAAGTCAAAACTCGTAAAGGAATTTTAAGTGAAAGATTTAGGAGCGATGAGGTACTTTCTAGGTATCGAGGTGTGTGAAGGTGAACAAGGAATTGTTCTCTTACAGAGAAAATACACACTAGATCTGCTGAAGGAGACAGGGATGCTGGGATACAAAGCAGCACTCACTCCAATTGACCAGAAGTACAAGTTGGGAGCAGAAGCAGGAGAGCCAGTTGATCGTGAAAGATATCAATGACTTGTAGGGAGATTGATTTATCTGGGATACACTCGCCCTGATATCTCATTTGCGGTGAGTGTAGTAAGTCGCTACATGTATGATCCAAGAACGGGTCATATGGATGCAGTGTTTCAGATCTTGAGATATCTGAAAGGGACGCCGGGAAAAGGGCTATGGTTCAAGAAGAATGGATGTATGGAAGGCGAGGGATACTGCGATGCAGACTGGGCAAGCTGCATAGACGATAGAAGGTCTACCACGGGATATTGTGTCTTTGTAGAAGGAAACTTTGTCTCATGGAGAAGCAAGAAACAGTCTGTGGTAGCACGATCTACAGCTGAAGCAGAATACAGAGCAATGGCTTTAGGAGTGTCGGAGTTGCTGTGGGTGAAAGCGTTGCTGACAGAATTGAAGCTGGACAAGGGAGCACCGTTACGTCTTCTGAGCGATAGTCAAGCTGCAATAAGTATAGCTAACAATCCAGTTCAGCACGACAGAATGAAGTACATCGAGATTGATCGATTCTTCATCAAAGAAAAGCTGAAACAAGGGATACTGAAGATTGATCATGTTCGCTCAGAAGAACAAGTGGCAGACTGTCTGACTAAGGGTCTTAGTTCAGTAAGTCTGTCGAAGCTATGTAACAAGATGGGAATGATTAATATCTATCGCCCATCTTGAGGTGGAGTGTTGAGAACTAATAAGGGATTTAGTCCCACATTGAAAAATGTAATATGAAGAGGAGCTAGACTCCCTATAAGTAGTGGAGTAGTCCATCAATAAAATACACAACAATTATTCTCTACACTACACTTTTGACTAATTCAGGGAAAAGGGGAGATCTCACTACTATCTTCAACAATGTTCAACCCACTATATCCCACCTAACGTATGTTCCTGACTAGCTGATCTTTCTGAAAGCTATTAGCTAACTTCAAGGACGTCTTGTCAGAGTACTCTGGGGACACGTCATTGCATATTAGCAGTAGCAAAAGTAACTTATATTTCAATTCCCAATGTCGACATAGGAGGAGATTATTAGACATCATAGAGCTACAGGAAGGAGTCCTTCCAGTGAAATACTTTGGGATCCCCCTCTGTGAATTATGTCAAGCATCAAGATTGTCACATCCAGGTGAAGTAGATAGGAGTGCAACTCGGTCGGGCTAAATCCGAGCCCGATCGGATAAATCCGCTAATTGGTTGGGTTAGGGTTGAAGATATTTGGGCTCGGACTTAGGTTCGGATTAAAATATTTAAACCCAATCAAAAATCGGGTTGGGCTCGAGTTCACGTGCCGGGTTATCCAAAGAACTCGTGGCGAACTCGCCTTCACTGAGACTCGAACTCCCGACCACTTGGGCCGTATGCATCTCTCTTAACCACTAGGCTAGAGGTCATTTGCTATATATATATATATATATATGGCTGAGGCCTTCATTGATAAAGAGGAAAGGGGAAATGGAGCTGGGAGCTAGCCCAGGCTCCTACAGGAGATAGGGTGAAACCCTGAAAAGCTTGCAAAAACAATGCAACCGGACAAAAGAAGACTGAGAGACTACTAGCAAGTAGTATTCTTAGAAGGGTTAGAAGGATTTTGGCTCAGCGCCTTTTGGTGGGTCGTAATTGCCGCGATCCAGTCACCACCCGGTCTTCGTCCGCCTTAGAGGTAATCGGCAACTCCGAGACAGTGAGGGGAGGCCCCGTCTTTTTTTTGTTCGGATGCGATTTCATCCTGCACTTCCTTCATTCTTGTCTTGAAAATTTGGCTGAAATTAGGTTTGCAAGCCAGGACTTTGAGGGAGGCGAACTCCATGTCGACGGCCTCCTTGGATCGAAACTCAGTGATCCTAGATAGATGCTCCTTAATCTTAGCTTTCTCGTAGGAGTTATCCATCATAACTGCCTTCATTCTATCCATGCAGTTTTGTCTAAAATTGGGTTGTCGCTCCAAGAGTAACAGGAATGCCAACTCCTTGTCGGCCTCCTCCTATGACCGCTGTTCTGCTATCCAAGTCAAATAATCCTTCATCGATTGGGGGGGGTGGGGTCTCAAATGCTAGTTCCAACCTGCCTGTCTAAAATTGGATAGCCACTATATATATATATATATATATATATATATATATATATATATATATATATATATATATATAGAAAAATTTCTAAAAAAAACCCCTCACTCTAATTCGTAATATTAATGTTAATATTAATGTTAAATTTTTTATATTAATGTTAATGTTAATGTTAATATTAATTTTAATGTTAATTTTAGTATTTAATGTTAATATTAACATTAACATTAATATTAACATTAAATTATGGATTAGAGTGAGGGCGGTTTTTAGGGGGTTTTTTAAGGGAGGCTTTTGATCCGCTTCCTATATATATATATATATATATATATATATATATATATATATATATATATATATATATATAAAACATTGTTTCATACTTTTTAAATAAAAAGTTTAAACCCTAAGTTTTTCAACCCAAATTCCAACTCCTTCTAAACCTCATGTCAGTTTGTATTTTGTAATAATTGGTGCATGATATCTATTTGATTATGTGTTTAATATTAATCTTGTTTAAAATTATTTAAATATCATATTAGAGCCCGATAAATCCGATGGACCCGACCTAACCCGAGCTTCCTCCGGGCTCGGTCTTGGGCTTCATGTGTTGAACCCGAGGTCGGTCTGGGCTTGGGCTTGTGGGCTAGGCTTATTATTCATCGGGTTGGGCTCGGGTTGAGCTCAAGCCCGACCCAACCAGCCCGAGTTGCACCCCTAGGAGTAGAGGAGTACTGCAGGAAGAGATTAGAGGACTAGCAGAGTTGACTATTTGCATTAACAGGAAGTTGGAGCTTGTGAAAACTATGATCTCAGCTATCACATTGTATTGGCTGAAAATATTTCAAATTCTTGGAAGTGTACTAGCAAAGGTGAAGAAATTATGTGCTAAATTCATATGTAAGGATGGAAAGCCTACCATCAATTGGGAACTTATGTGAAGAAAGAAAGAAAGAAAGAAGAGGGAGGACTTGGGTTGAGAAGACTTTCAGATATCAAAGTTGGTTGTGCATTCAAGCTACTTTCGAAATATAATCTAGGTACTTTGGAAATTTTTGACAGAAATCCACATGTGCTATGTGGATGAGAGCAAGGTACTTGAGGGGCAAAAAAATTTGGTATATCGCTAAGGACAACAATACCTCAGGTACCTTCAAAACAATCCTCAGGCAAAGACAAGTATCCATAGGCCACATCAAAAGAACTGCCAATATGGAACAAACCAAAATCCTGTTTGACCTATGCCTACCAAATGGGAGACTGGTAGACAGACTTCGGTGGACACTCCCAATATTTGCTTGGGGAACACCAAAGTTAACTCTATCATTGCGGAGGACACATAGAAACTGAACAACTGGAGGCTACAAGATGGCTTGTGGAGGAAATTAAAGATATCCCTATGTGTTGCAGGTTAACCAAGGATAGACTGATTGAATGGGAACTGCAGGTTAACAACTGGAGGCTACAAGATGGCTTGTGGAGGAAAGTAAAAATATCCCTATGCCAAATATTTAAGATGCTAGACAATTGGTCCCTCAAATTGCAAATCTTATGATCAGTAAAACAATTATACTTTGATTGAAATATGATAAAAAAAAAATTACAATCTGGTATAAAAAACAATTCAAACTCCAACGAAAATGATTTGGATGATAAAGCGCATAGGAAAACAAAAACTAGATTCATGGAAACGAGGAAAGGATGTCTACTTCACTCAAGTATCAACTATACAAAAACACTGGATATTCTGTTATTGTAAGATTTGAAGCATACAAAAATGAGAAAATAATATCACAGTATAAAGCACCTCCAACATGGAAAGTGGTCTGCATGACTACTACATGTTGGTCAAGTAATAACGACCCATAAATAGAAAGTAGTTTTTTGAAAGAGAAGGTAACATGGAAACCAGCAAGCAATGTAGACAAACTAACCCCAAATTGTATAGGACATGTGGTATCATGTCTATGCCGATCCTCGGATCCACCATTGGAACAAAGCACTCCTCCATGAGAGTCAAAGCAATGGCTAACTTTGCATTGCACTCGGCCATTACTGTAATTTTCTGTTTGGAGCCAACCTTTTGATCAACATGACTACATCTAAAAATAGTCCATGCAAATCCATCATCAATATGATTAACCACTCCAACACGTGATCGGAAACCCATGTAGACCTAGTTGAACCAGTAAAACAAATGCTACATGAGATAGGAATATAATAGGATATTCCAGCAACTAGGGGTTATGTTACGGACAAGAAATATAGTCAACAGCTTGAGCAATATCCCAAGAGGTAATAAATACAACACATTCAACATTCTTGCAAAAGCTTTATTAGTGTGGAGCATTGTGTAACAATCATTACTACAAGATATGTTGGGTATCAGTATTGCCAATCTATACTCCTATTATTTTGTAGAATCTCTTCAATGATTTGTATAAATAGAATAATCAAACTTCAGGTAGAAAGGGCAATGTTCATTGAATAAATATGGCCAATATCATGGAAGGCATGCAAAGGAGAAATGTTTGCTTTTGCATGCGCAGCAACATAAAAAGATAGGAAAAACACAGAAGATAAAAAAATATAGTAAGGACAGGAAAATACTTTACTGTGAGTCATTTATGGAAGCGTCACAAATATAAAAAATGAATTCTCTGAACCATACTTAATCCATGTAGATACATGCAAAGGAGCCCTATGATGCACATTTGCGGTTGTTACGTCATAATGAAAACATTTTGCTAGTTTAGCAACCCCATACCCCCAATGGCCACCATTATCTCATAGCATTAAGATGAATATTCAGATGCACACCACAAAGGCCAAATTGAAAAATTGACCGAATTGTAGTATTGTGTCTAAGAGCGATAGTAGTATCGTGTCTTATTAGTTCATACTGTAATTATACCTCTAATATATTTGTTAAGTGTTATATTAGAGTTATTAGTTAATGGACTTTAGTCCCACATTGCTTAGAGCAGTAGGGGAGGGGCTGGCCTCTCTTATATATATGTAGTCTCTCATCAATAATAAATTATCCTATTATTTCCATCTCTACATGGTATCAGAGCCAAAACCCTAGCCGTCATCCATCACTCTCTCTTCCAACACAAAACCCTAACCCTAATCTACCGTAGCCGCCCCCCCACCCCTTCTCTCCTACTGCTGCTGCTGCTGTCGCCTACTGCTGCCGCCGCCGCCCCTCCTCACAGCCCCCTCCTTACCGTTGCTGCTGCTGCTCCTTCCCCCCTCCCATGTCCATGCTACTGCTGCTGCCCATCCAGCGCACCCCCTTTTCCAGAACCCTCACAGCCCCCCTTCCTTTTCCAGAACCCTCACAGCCCCCCCTTTCCCCTCCAGTGCACCCCCCCTCTCACAGCCCCCCTTTCCCTCCAGCGCACCCCCCTCACAGCCCCCCTTCCCCTCTCCATGACTCAAAATCCTAACCCTAACCCTTTCTCCCTTCCTCCAGCCGCCGCCCAACCACTCCAAACCCTAACCTAGTTTCACAAAAAAATCGTTGGAATTCTCAGAGGGTAAACACATGTTTGCTGGAACCTCTGACTCTCAATGAACAATTCAAAATTTTAACAAAGAGCAAACATATGGTTTATTTTGCATGAATCTTTGTTTCTTTCCTCGATCTTCACACCAGAATCTCACAAAGGTTAACATGAGTTATCTCTCTGTCCTGGCTTGTGATCCACACTCTCTGCTTCCTATGCACGCGTGCCGGTTCTGGCTCCGTGTTTAGCGCATTGGCAGAGTTGTTGTGATTATCGAGTTAGAAAGATCCAAGTTGACAGTCGATTCAGGAATCCTAAAAAAATGACAGATTCTATGACGAATAGCAGTGCCATCGATACTAGTGTTAGCAGTACACTAGGGGGACCAATAGGTACTAGCACGACGATTTCCTCTATTTGACTTATCGATCGACGGTTGGAAGGACCAGAGGGCTACTCGACATGGAGAAAGAAGGTCGAGAAGACGCTTTGCGGAATGCGGTTGTCCAAACATCTGACTGACAATCCTCCAGCAGAAGACGATCCCATATTTGAGCAATGAGAGACATATGTTAGTCGACTGTTTACACAGTTGATGAATTCAATGGAACCATCGGTAGAAGACATGGTTTAGAACACGGACTCTGTGAAGGAGTTATGAGAGGTACTGGCAGCGGCGTTTGATGGAAAACGCGATTTATCTCGCATCTATGACTCGGTCGTTGGTGTATACAGAGCAAATCAGGAAGACAAATCTCATAAGGACTATTTTTAGGCCTTTAAAGCTATGTCTGATGAGATCGATCGCGTAGTACCACTTACGTCGGATATTAATGAAGCAAGGGCTCAACGTGAGCAGTTTCATGTCATGGCTTATCTTGTCTCCCTCCGTCCTGATGCGGACTCCGCTCGCTCTCAGATTATTGCTGGATCTGAAGTTCCGTCCCTGTTGGAAGCGTACTATCGTGTCCTTCGGACAACAAAAGTAGTTGAGACCACTCCGGATAATACTCCTGCTGATCGTTCTGCTCTTGGTACAGCTCGTACATGATTTCGTAGTGGTCGTGGTGGCCGACGAGGTGGCCGAAATGCTGGTCGAGATGGAGGACGTGGCAATTAATGGCGGTCGTGAAGGAGGAAGACCGCGTACTTGCTTTAACTGTGGTCAGCTAGGCCATTTCTATTGGCAATGCACTAAGTCACCTGCTGCTAATATCACGACTGATGCTCCTGATGATGGTGTCCGATCTATTCAGATGACTTCGGACTCATATACAGAGTTTCTTGATTTTCAGGCTCAATGTCGTGGTGAAGCTTCCACATCTGGATCCACAGTCGGATACTCAGCAGCGTGCATAGTGAAACCTAAGCAGTAGATAATTGACTCTGGTGCGTCCTATCACATGACTGGTGATGCAGGTATGATACATGATTATGTATCTGTCCGTCGTGTTTTTGGCATTACTGTTGCCAATGGAGGTTCCCTGACAGTCTGAGGACGTGGAAGTGCCAGTCTTTCTTCCGGACTGTCACTCAATTCTGTATTACTTATACCTGGGAACCCATTTAGTTTAATTTTTATTAGTCATATTACTCGTGAACTGCATTGCTCGGTAACCTTTTTTATGATTGTGTTTTTTACGACCTGAAAACTGGAAAGACTATTGGTAAGGGGCATGTGGCTGGAGATTTGTACCTGTTTGACGCACCTTCTTCTGTTGTCTATGCCGGCATAAAACTCGATCCTTTCGAGTTGCATTGTTAGTTAGGCCATCCATCAACCCAAGCTCTCCAGAAAATGTACCCCTCTTTAGATATTTCTGCTTCTTTTTATTGTGAGCCGTGTAGTTTAGCTAAGCATCATCGGGTTCCCTATCCGGTGAGTTAAAATAAAATTGCTTCCGCTCCTTTCGAGTTGGTGTATTCTGATGTATGGGGACCTTGTCCAATTGAATCAGTAATGGGTTTTAAGTACTTTGTTACTTTTGTTGATGATTACTCACGTGTCACTTTTATTTATCTGATAAAAAATCGTTCTGAATTGTTTAATATTTGGTATAATTTTCATGCCGAAATAAAAATGCAATTTGGTATTCCAATCAAAAATTTTCGGAGTGACAATGGTCATGAGTATTCATCTCGTGATCTCGATAGTCATTTGGCTCGCAATGGCATCATCCAACAAACTTTTATGCGTACATACCACAACAAAATGGTATGACCGAGCGCAAGAATCTCCATCTTTTGGAAACAACACGTGCTCTTATGTTTCAAGCACGTACTCCCAAGAGATTTTGGTCGGATGCGGTTCTTACTGCTTGTTATCTTATTAACCACATGCCATCGTCAGTTTTCAATGGTAGCACTCCCTTCTCTCGGCTTTTTTTTCTGGACGGGAGCCATTTTCTCTGCCTCTCAGAATCTTTGGCTGCTTATGCTATGTTCGGGATACCCAACCAACTCTTTCTAAATTAGATCCTAAGGCAATACAATATATTTTTCTTGGGTATCCTAAAGGTCAGAAAGGGTATCGGTGTTATTCTCCTGTCTTGAAGAGATATTTTTTCACTCGGGATGTTACTTTTGTAGAAATTGAATGTCCTCCACTCCCTCAATCAACGGATCCGGCTCCCCTAGTGTATCCAGAAGAGGATTTTCTGTTATTTTCTGATCAAACACAACAGCCTCCCGTACGGGTGCCCTCCCTTACCGAGCCAGTTTTCCAGACCGATGGTCAACATATACCGATTCAGTCAGTACCGACATCGCCCGCAGAATCATCCTCCTCCGGTTCCACCAGCAGCTCCGGCTCCAATGAGTTCTCCACCTGTTCTACCAACAGCTCCACCGGTTCCGCCAGCAGCTCCGGTAGTTCCGCCTCCAGATCGTCCTCGTCATGACTGTCGTGATCATCCCTTATATGTTGACAGCTATAAAGGACTTACCAGTCAAACACAGTCTCTGGTGGCTACTATTGATGGGATTCAGATCTCCAAAAATGCTGAGAAGGGTCTCCGATATCCTGCTTGGCGTGCTGCTATGAACGAGGAGATGAAAGCTCTTCAAGAGAATCATATTTGGGACTTAGTCAACTTATCTACTGGTAAACAGGCAGTAGGTTGCAAATGAGTGTTCACGATTAAGGTAAAACCAGATGGCACTCTTGATCGACTAAAAGATCGTCTAGTGTTCTCAGACATATGGTGAGGATTACTTCGAGACTTTCTTCCCTGTTGCCAAAATGACATATGTTCGTATCTTAATGGCCTTGGCTGTTCGCTATGACTGGCCAGTGCTTCAGCTGGATATCAAGAATGCTTTTTTCCACGGAAACCTTGATGAAGAAGTATATGTATTTCAACCTCCCGGGTTCGTTGCAAGGAAGGGTAAAGTGTGTCATTTACGAAAGGCCCTCTATGGTCTAAAACAATCACCTCGTGCATGGTTTGGTCGGTTTACACATGTTACTCAGTTTGGCATGTGTCAATCAAAGAAGGACCATTCAATCTTCTATCGACGTATATCTGCTGGAAGGATACTCCTTGGTGTCTACGTTGATGATATTATAATCACGGAAGATGATAGCCATGGTATTACAGGCCTCAAGAAGTTTCTAGGAGAACAATTTCAAACCAAGGATATAAGATCCTTAAGCTATTTTTTGGGCATTGAAGTCACACAAAGTAAGCGGGACATTGTAATATCCCAGAAAAAGTATGTGCTGGACATATTAAATGATGCAGGCATGATGCAAGCCAAGGGAGCAACCTCACCTATGGATCCAGGGGCAAAGTTACTTCTAGACGAAGGGGTCCTGATGACCAATCCAGATCAGTACTGTCGAGTAGTTGGAAAGCTCAACTACTTAGCGATCATGACTCGTCCAGACATTTCTTTTGCAGTGAGTGTTGCAAGTAGATTTATGGCTTCTCCAAGATTTCCACACTGGCAGACAGTTCTTAGAATCTTGTGGTATCTAGTCAAGAATCCAGGAAAAAGAATTCGAATGGAGAATAATAGACACACTCGTATTGAGTATTTTACTGATGCTGACTGGGGAGAAAGTCTGACAGATAGACGATCTACATCTGGCTACTCAGTATTTATTGGCAGAAATCTAGTGTCATGGAAGAGCAAGAAATAAAGTGTGATAGCACGCTCAAGCTCAGAAGCAGAATATCGAGCTATTGCTCATGGCACATCATAGGTATTATATATGAAGCATCTTTTACAAGAACTGGGAGAAGACACAGGATCGCAAGCGGCAGATTTATGGTGTGATAACCAATCTGCTATTCACATTGCCACCAACCCAATATTTCATGAACGGACGAATCATATTAAAATTGATATCCACTTTGTTCGTGATGAATATACAAAGGGAGTGATAACGTTTCAACATGTGAGGACCGGCGATCAGATAGCGGATATCTTTACAAAGCCTCTTTTGGGTCATCGGGTTCAATTTTTGTGTAACAAGCTGGGCATGATTGACATCTATGCTCCAGCTTGAGGGAGGACGTTAAGTGTTATATTAGAGTTATTGGTTAATGGGCTTTAGTCCCACATTGCTTAGAATAATAGGAGAGTGGCTAGCCTCTCCTATATATATGTAGTCTCTCATCAATAATAAATCATCCTATTATTTCCATCTCTACAATATTTAACTGTATAGTTAATGCTTGAATACAAAAAAACTAATTTATTTATAGTTAAATGTTAGAAGCACTACTATCTTCCTGAATAACCCAAAGTTTCTTCCCTTTAAGCATATGTTCTTCATCCAGTTACTCCACAAAGAATTCTTGGACAACAAGTGCCAAACTCTCTTCAGTTGCAGGTAAGCCATAAGGTCATGAAAATCCCTTATTCCTAGCCCACTTTCCTCCTTAGGCTTAGCTAGGTCCCCCCACCTCGCAGTGTGTCTAGCATTGCCTCACAGGAAATCAGCACAAAGAGATTGTAATCGCTCACCTTAGGAAGGTGGAAGACTTGTAACCAATACATAGCAATATTGCTAATAACTGATTTAATATGTTCAATTCTTCCTGCATATGATAGAAGTCTAGATTTCCACCTTCAAGTCTTCTCCTGCACAACTCCACTAGCTTATAAGATCCCTGGGTATCTAAAGAAATCCCCAAATAAATCACTAGGAGACTCCTCTCAGTGATCCCCAAGATATTATCCTTCATAAGCACCTTGTAGGGACACTACTTACTAAAGAACACAATGCTCTTAAAAGCATTCATAAATAACCCAGTCATATCCTCCAGCTTCACAAAACATTCTCTAATCGTCACCACCGACTCCATTGCAGTCTTAGCAAACAAGAGAATATCATCTACATACAGGAGATGTGAAATGTGCGGTTCGGTCTAGTCTTCTGATGTAACGGAGTCGATCTGCAAGGCACAACCTGTTGGTGCTTTCTTTACATGGAGAGAGCTTGCTCTCAACATGCCTTGTAAATTTTAGTCCCACATCGGAAATGCACCATGAGTTATCTCAACATATATACTTGGGTGTGTTGTTGAGAGATGCACATGGGGTGGTGACCCTAAGGAGGGAACCATGTGGGTGATTTTACTAGGAGGTAAGAATAAGGTTCCAAGGATTAAGCATTAATGCTTTTGTCATTCTCTTGGATTAATTTTCATTTGGAGCTAAGCCCCAAAGGGGCTTAGCGATTCGGACTCGGACTCGGACTCGGGCTCATGGGCTCATGAGGCGTAATGTGGCATTTTGTTGGCGTACTTTGCACTTAGCACGTCAGCAGTCATGCGGTCTTTATGCGGCTCATATGCGGCCATGCGTCATGCGGTCTTTATGCGGCTCATATGCGACCATGCGGTCTTATGCGGCATGCGGCTCATATGTGGCCTCATGCGGTCCATGCGGCTCATGCGGCCATGCTGCTCATGCGACCATGCGGTCCATACGGCACATGCGGCTCATGCGGCTCATGCGGTCCATGCGGCACATGCGGCTCATGCGGTTCATGCGGCCATGCGGCTCATGCGGCTCATGCGGCTCATGCGGCTCATGCGGCTCATGTGGTCCATGCGGCCCATGCGGTCCATGCGGCTCATGTGGTCCATGCGGCCCATGCGGTCCTTGCGGCCATGAGGCTCATGCGGCCAGGCTGCTGCTGCTGCTGCTGCCGCATGGAGGGCTCCGCTGACTGTGCAGATTACAAGTCAGTTATGGAAAGGCTGAATCAATGCGATTAATTCAGATCCTATCTTTGTGGGATTTGAATTAATTTCGTTCCTATCTTTGTGGGATTTGAATTAATCTCGTTGCTATCTTTTTGGAATTTGATTCAATCTTTCCATAACTGAAGAGGCGGCTAGGGTTTTCACCTCTCTCTCTATAAATACTCTCTTCTGGCCTCCTTTGTGGTTACTACGAAAATATAAGTCAGAAAAGGAGAAAGAGAGAGAGTGCTGCTGCCGCCATTGCAAGTCCATCCGAGGAGTCAGAACAGAGGTGACTTCGAGCGTTCCACAAGTTCTTCAAACTTGCTGGTTCCTGGAAGCAGATCGTGTGGGGCGAATCTTGCTTTGAGCAACGGTGTTTTGACACCCCAGCATTGTTCTTCTTCTCATCTCTCTCTAGATTATTGTAACTCATTCTGTCCCAATTGCAACACGTTTGCAAGGAAGAACGAGAGATCTTCTCTTCTCTATTTTTCTCCTCCATATTATAATCGGGTTATTTGGTATTTGTATCTTCGTAGATCTTTGTTGCATCTGTTTTACCATCTTTGATCAAGTCTCGGGACTAACAATCTCAAAGCAAGATCCGTGTAGATGGAAAACATTAATGCTTCGCTCCTCCATTCGGACTTCTGCAAGTTGGAAAAGTTCGATGGATAGCACTATCAAGTCTGGAAGAGAAAGGTTTACCTAACTCTTCAACTAAAAGACGATGATCATATTCTGTTGGAGGAAGAACCCTCTGTTCCAGACACTGGATCTACTGCCGCTATCAACGCGGCTACCAAACTCCAGGCCAAGTGGAGAAGGGAAAATAGCATCTGCAGGCTTCTCATCCTGAATGCTATGGAGGATTCCCTGGCAGAATCCTACTTGCCAGAGACATATGGAAGTCTGTGAAAAATCTGTATGAAGAAGACAGGAACAGGAGCAAGATGTTTGTGGTTGAAAAATATCATAAATTGCTCTTTGAGGACAAAAAGTCCATGTTGCCACAGGTGAAGGAATTTCTGAAGCTGCGTCAGAAACTGGAAGACGAATAGATGCCCCTTTCCGACAAGTTTGTCGTTGGAGGGATCGTCTCAAAACTTTCTGCTGGATGGAGTACCTTCTATGCAAGGATGCACAGAAAGAAGCTAGACATTAGCTTGGGAGATCTACTTCAAGAGATCCATGTTGAGGACGAGATGCGTTCCCAACAGATGGGGGACACTCTGTCCAAACAGTTGGCTAAAGCCAATCTTGTGCAGACGAGAGATCCCAAGGGGAAGCAGGCGGCTTCTCATCCCAAGAAGAAGGACTTCACTAATCTGAAAGTGAAGGGTCCTTCATTCAAGCAACAAAATACTAAGTCCCACGTGACTTGTTACAATTGTGGCAAGAAAGGCCACTACAAGAGTGGATGCAGATCTAAGCCTAAACAATCAGAGAAAGGTGAGCCTAATAAGGTTTCATTGGTTTCTAACTTTGTTGCCATGATCGCACAGGTCACAACTGTGGGGGTTGACTCTGACTGGTGGATAGACACTGGTGCGACTTGCCATGTCTGTCCTGGCAAGGAATGGTTCGTCACGTACCAGCCGATATCTGAGAAGGTTATCATGGCGAACCAAGCCCAAGCTGAAGTTCTGGGGATCGGGACCGTGGAACTGAAACTCACTTCTGGGAACACTCTGACGCTTCAAGGTGTGAAGCATGTTCCGGCGATTGCCAAGAACCTGATCTCTGGGAGCCTGCTCTGCAACGCAGGCTTGAGGATGGACATCAATGCTGGTCAGATGGTGATGTCCAAGAAGGGAACATACTTCGGGAAGGCTTATCTAACCGAAAGAATGTTTAAAATTCAGCTTGTCAACCAGTTTGATGACATTAATGCAGTTGCATCTTCTGATTATTCTCTTGAGTTGTGGCATAATAGACAAGGATATGTTCATTGTAAAAGAATTAACAAAATGTCTAGTCTAGGACTTATCTCCAAATGTGGGGGTAAGGTGGAGAAGTGTGAAGTGTGTGCTCAGACGAAGATCACTAGGAAACTTTTTCATCGGGTCAATCGAAGCACAGATCTTCTGGAGTTGGTGCACTCCGATATCTGTGACTTCAAACATTTCTCCACGAAGGCCGGGATGAAGTATTTTATAACCTTCATCGACGACTTCTCAAAATACGCATTCGTCTACTTGCTCAAGTCTAAAGATGAAGCCTTCGAGAAGTTCAGAGAGTTCAGGGCCGAAGCTGAACGGCAGACTGGACAACAACTCAAGAGGTTAAGAAGTGATCGAGGTGGGGAGTACAGGTCTCATGAATTCGCATCGTTCTGCAAAGAACATGGAATCATATGCGAGACTACTGCTCCATATTCTCCTCAATCCAATGGAGTAGCGGAGAGGAAGAACAGAACATTGACAGGAATGATGAACTCAATGCTGCTAACCGCGGGTCTTCCTAAATGTTACTGGGGAGAAGCTGCATTGACGGCCACTTTTATTCTAAATAGAGTGCCATATGCAACTTCAGACGTAACTCCTCATGAACTCTGGTTCAAAGTCAGACCAAACTTGAATGTCATTCGAGTGTGGGGGTGTCTGGCATATGTGAAGCTCCCAGATCTGAAGATTCCGAAGCTAGAGACAAGGACTACGAAGGCGATCTTCTTGGGGTATGCCGAGAAGAGTGATGCTAGGAGATTTCTTGATATTGAGTCAAATCATATCATCGAATCTCGCGATGCTGAATACTTTGAAGACAAGTTTGCAAAAGACAAAAACATTGTTCTTTCGGACATTCCGGAAAATGATGTAGGTGCAAATGATACTGAAATCTCATATGGGCCAGTAGTTCAAGAAGAAGCTGTTGTTGATGAAACAACTCTTGTACCAGAACTTGCAGAGCCGTCAGCTAAGCGAGCGAGGAGACCGAAAGACTTCGGAGATGACTTTGTCACCTATCATGTGGAAGCAGATCCGCTTACCTATGATGAGGCGATGAAGACCAGAGATGCTATCTTCTGGAAGGAGGCAGTGAATGACGAGTTTGACTCTATCACCTCCAATAACACATGGGTGTTGGTAGATCTACCTGAAGGAGAAAAGCCCATCGGATGTAAATGGATCTTCAAGAAGAAGATGAAGGCAGATGGAACTATTGACAAGTTCAAGGCCAGGCTGGTAGCCAAGGGATTTTCTCAGAAACAGGGGATAGACTACTTTGACACGTACGTTCCAGTAGCTCGGATGACCACCATCAGGATGTTAATCGCTCTAGCAGCTATACATAAGTTGGTGATACATCAGATGGATGTAAAGACAGCATTCCTGAATGGGGAGCTGACCGAAGAGATTTACATGCAACAGCCAGATGGATTTGTCGTCAAAGGTCTTGAAGACAAAGTCTGCAAGTTGGTGAAATCATTGTATGGTTTGAAGCAAGCTCCCAAGATGTGGCATGGGAAGTTTGACAAAGTTATTAGGTCAAACGGCTACAGAGTCTGCGAGACGGAAAAATGTGTTTACACAAAGTTCGCTGATGGAAGAGGAGTCATCGTTTGTCTGTACGTGGACGACATGCTAATCCTAGGTACGGATATAGGCTGTGTCACAGAGACAAAGAAGTTCCTCTCAACCAAGTTCAGTATGAAGGACTTGGGGGATGCAAATGTCATCTTGGGCATAAAGATCATCCGGACAGACACTGGAGTAGCGCTGTCACAATCTCACTACATTGAGAAGATGCTCACACGCTATGGGTATAAGGATCTTCCAGGGATCGATACGCCATACAGGTGTGATCAGAAGCTGAAGCCAAACTCAAGGGAAAGCGTCAGGCAGCTGGAGTATTCTAGCGTTATCGGAAGTTTGATGTACGCAACCACTGCCACAAGGCCTGACATAGCTTTCGCCGTGGGAATGCTGAGTCGGTTCACAAGCAACCCAGGAGTTGAGCACAGGAAAGCTGTGAAGCGGGTGATGAGATATCTCAAGAAGACTCAGACATATGTACTGCACTACAACGAGTATCCGACAGTAGTGGAAGGTTTCAGTGATGCCAGCTGGTGTTCAGAGGTGGAAAGCGAGAGATCCACAGGTGGATATGTCTTTTCCTTAGGTGGAGCTGCTATATCGTAGAAGTCGAAGAAGCAGACTATACTCTCTCGTTCCTCCATGGAATCTGAATTCTATGCACTTGAAACTGTAGCAGATGAAGCAGAATGGCTTCGTGAGCTCATGTATGATCTTCCAGTGGTTGGGGCTCAGATACCGGTGATATTGATATACTGTGACAACCAGGCGACTGTGGCAGTGGCATCAAATAACCTCTTCAACGGGAAGAAGAGGACTGTGCGGTTGAAGCACAGGGCAGTACACGATCTTATCAAAAGAGGTGTAATTGCAGTGGTTGATGTTCGGAGTCAGGAGAACCTGGCAGATCCGTTCACAAAGGGCCTCAAGCGCCAGTTGGTCGATGACACAGCTTGTAAAATGGGCTTGAAGGCATTCTGATAGTGTCTTTGTAATCCTACCATAAAGTTTTATGCTATTAGTTCAAAGAGAAATCTACTAGGCATCTAACTTTTGGTTCAAAGGAGGATCACTAACTGGGAAACTATCAGGTAACAGTGGGTACTTGTTCTTGGAACATGGAAGGGATACGGACCCATAACCACTGTTGTCTACTATATATTTTTTCTGCGGAAAAAAACAGATCCTGTGGAAGGTTGGCTTAAACGCCTTAATGAGTTCTCAGGCAGAGTGAATGCCTGGTGTGCTTTACAGGAAGCACGGTAGAGCAGCACTACAAGGAGTGAAACTCCATGCTACAGTGGGGTGACTCCACCATGAGGTTCCCAGGTAGGGGTAATGCCTCGGCTTTGCAAGCCAAGTCACAGCGGCGTAGCACCGCAAATAGGCAGGTAGCCTAATGCTGTATGACGTAATTAAAGAGTTGTAGACAGCACTACAAAGGGGAGGATGGCCCCATGTTACAGTGGCACGACACCACGATGAGGTACCCAGGTAGGGGTAAAGCCTCGGCATTACAAGCCATGTCGTTGCGGCGTAACACCGCAAGGAAGCCTTAGGCTTCATGCTGAGTAGATTGGCACTACAAAGAGGCTGAGACCTCATGCTACAGTAGTATGACACTACGATGAGGTTCCCAGGTAGGGGTAATGCCTCGGCTTCAGGCCATGTCATAGCGGCGTAGCACCGCAAGGAAGCGCAAGGCTTCATGCCATATCTCTTTAATAAAGAACTCACCTATAGTGTATGGAAAGAGATATTAGACCGTCTCTTGAGGGTAAACTTGTAGACGCCCAAAATTATATACTGAAACCAGGCTGGCACAGGGTCTTTAATGTGCAGCCAGAAGCACACGTAACTACACTTTGTGAGTAGGAATAATTACAATTGTGGTGCAGAATTCAAGGCGTAGTCCATTCTTGTATCACATTGTTACTTAACCCATGCGGGAAGATTCAAGTCGTCAGCGACATCTATCCTAATGCAAGATGGACAGTTACTATGGGGAACGCTCAACCCTGGACACATATATATGTTATGATATGTGGGGGATTGTTGGTACTTTCTTTACATGGAGAGAGCTTGCTCTCAACATGCCTTGTAAATTTTAGTCCCACATCGGAAATGCACCATGAGTTATCTCAACATATATACTTGGGTGTGTTGTTGAGAGATGCACATGGGGTGGTGACTGTCACGCCCCGCTCCCGTAGGAGTGATCGTCCTCGCTAAGGCGTGATGCCGCACGGGCCTAGGTTGCGCCCGTGCAAGGCTAAGTCCGGAAACGGCCGATTTGAGCTAGGCCACAGAGTCGCACATAAAAGGCGTACCAAGTGGCTTACAAGATGGAATGATTCATGGCGATGTTCCGATATATTATGTCCTGTATATGGTGCTTCAGCTCCTAGCAACGCTCCAAGGCCCCGGAGTTGGCTCCGCGCCTTAATACGTTAGATGGAAGCTCCGCACCCGTCGGCGTCTCCTGCATCCTGCAAGCAGACTGTGGGGTTATCAGTACATTGTTATGCACTGGTGGGGAGGCTAGCTCGCCCACAACGCTATCATTACCAAACACGTTCTATTTACTTTTGTGCATCTCTATCATTCATTGTCTTTCTAATCTTGCTTTAGGATCAATTTCATGGCATATGTCATAACCTATCCCGTGTTGTCGAATTCAAGTGTCGTATGGAAATACATGCACGACTTACCCATACTTACCGTCCGGCCTTCCCTGTTCAATATAAACCAAGTTAGTCAACAATTCATATGAAATAACTTAACGTAGTTCATGCAAGCATTCAATGTCCAGTGCGTGTCTTTGCCTCGGGTTCTAGCACGTCGTGGGCACGTTTTCTAACTCGTTTGCTCAAAGTACTTTTGATCTTTTTGTGTGTTATATTCAAGCCTATTCAGAAAGTGCTTTGTACAGTTAACTTAGACTACTTTGATTTCAATGCAAGGACTTGCACGTGGATTGCCACCAGTAAAGCCCACTTAAATCTATATGCACCGGTCGCTGGCATCACTCGCGTCGCCCATTGACAAGTTGTCCGAACGACATCTCGTTCGGGACACACGAAGTCACGATCAACTAAGCGTGACGCGTTCTAAGGCTCTGCGCGATCGTATCGCCTCACCTCCCGACATACTCGTTCTATCCGTAAATCCTGCAGTCTCGCTCGAACAATTTCTATAACGTCCCTACACCACTCAGGGTTCGAGCCACTCGACTAACACCGACACTCATTCTTATTCTTCTCCGAACCTATCACATACACCACTCGGATTCAAGCCGTACGATCTAGTCCTCAATCACGTTCGCATCATGCGCTAAGACATCCTTCAGATTCGTTCGACGAATCTCTTGCGTAATCGCTTACGTCGCCTCGACGTACTAAGTCGTTCATGCATTAATCCTCAAAATCCAAGCCAATCTTTCGTGCACGCCTAAGCGTTAGTTTGATAGCGTTCCTATCGATATACACTCTAAGTGTATCTCTGTTCCCGACCGAGCGGTACTTGATATCGCTCGTAACGCGATTGCACCAGAAGTCGAGGTGCGCGACAGGCGGCACAACTTAGCCAAAAGGCCGTGTGTATAGCTATCCCGTACGGACTACATTCGAGTTCGCATGCTCACTTATTCTCGTTCGAGCGATAATCGATCTCACTCGCAACTCGTTTGCACCAGAAGGTCTAGGTGCGCGATACTCTGAGCGCGCCTTTGAAAGTCTAAGTCTGGATTCATCTTGACGGGCCAATGTAAGTCTTGCATCGATTTGCATCGATACTTCATCGGGTCGACGCAACTCTTCGAGTCGACGGCTCGTTTGAGTCGTTGCACTTGCCGTTTGAATCGGCGTTCCGCTAGGGCGGAGCGGGGCATTACAGTGACCCTAAGGAGGGAACCATGTGGGTGATTACTAGGAGGTAAGAATAAGGCTCCAAGGATTAAGCATTAATGCTTTTGTCATTCTCTTGGATTAATTTCCATTTGGAGCTAAGCCCCAAAGGGACTTAGCGACTCGGATTCGGACTCGGACTCGGGCTCATGGGCTCATGAGGCGTAATGTGGCATTTTGTTGGCGCACTTTGCACTTAGCACGTCAGCAGTCATGCGATCTTTATGCGGCTCATATGCGGCCATGCGTCATGCGGTCTTTATGCGGCTCATATGCGGTCATGCGGTCTTATGCGGCATGCGGCTCATATGCGGCCTCATGCGGTCCATGCGGCTCATGCGGCCATACGGCAATACGGCCATGCGGCTCATGCGGCCATGCGGTCCATGCGGCACATGCGGCTCATGCGGCTCATGCGGTCCATGCGGCACATGCGGCTCATGCGGTTCATGCGGCCATGCGGCTCATGCGGTCCATACGGTCCATGCGGCTCATGTGGTCCATACGGCCCATGCGGTCCATGCGGCTCATGTGGTCCATGCAGCCCATACGGTCCTTGCGGCCATGAGGCTCATGCGGCCAGGCTGCTGCTGCTGCTGCCGCATGGAGGGCTCCGCTGACTGTGCAGATTACAAGTCAGTTATGGAAAGGCTGAATCAATGCGATTAATTCAGATCCTATCTTTGTGGGATTTAAATTAATTTTGTTCCTATCTTTGTGGGATTTGAATTAATCTCGTTGCTATCTTTTTGGGATTTGATTCAATCTTTCCATAACTGAAGAGGCGGCTAGGGTTTCCACCTCTCTCTCTATAAATACTCTCTTCTGGCCTCCTTTGTGGTTACTACGAAAATATAAGTCAGAAAATGAGAAAGAGAGAGTGTTGCTGCCGCCATTGCAAGTCCATCCGAGGAGTCAGAACAGAGGTGACTTCGAGCGTTCCACAAGTTCTTCAATCTTGCTGGTTCCTGGAAGCAGATCGTGTGGGGCGAATCTTGCTTTGAGCAACGGTGTTTTGACACCCCAGCATTGTTCTTCTTCTCATCTCTCTCTATATTATTGTAACTCATTCTGTCCCAATTGCAACACGTTTGCAAGGAAGAACGAGAGATCTTCTCTTCTCTATTTTCCTCCTCCATATTGTAATCAGGTTATTTGGTATTTGTATCTTCGTAGATCTTTGTTGCATCTGTTTTACCATCTTTGATCAAGCCCCGAGACTAACACAACCTCCAGCCCAAGAGCAGCAGATAAGAATTCCATAGCAATAGCGAACAAATAAGGGGAAGGGGGTCCCCTGTCTACGCCTTTTGTTACTATGAATAAACCCCTCGGGCTGACCATCCACCAGGATAGAAAAAGTAGTAGTTATGCATTCCTGATTAGCACAACCAAATGAGAGTTCAGCCCCATGCAAGTCAAGCTATGACAGATGAACTCCCTATTCACAGTGTCATAAGCCTTCCTCAGATCAATTTTGATACAACATTTGCCACCTCCCTTTCTATCAAAATCTCTAATAAGTTCATGGGCCAGCAAGATGTTATTAGCAATACTCCTACCCCTTATAAAAGCAGATTCGTCCTCAGAATTAAATCCTGAAAGACCAACTCTAGCCTATTAGAGTATTTTGGAGATTTATAAATGAAGTTACAACAAGAGATAGGTCTAAAATCCTGAACTCTAGTTGCCCCTTCTATCTTGGGTATCAAAGTGATAAATGTGTGATTCATCTGCCTCATCAACTTTCCCTCCTGAAAGAAGATCAGTCTCCGTAATATCCTTCTTGAGAACTCCCCAATATAACTTGAAGATTTTAGCAGTAAAGCCATCTGGACCTAGAGCCCTATTAATGTCAGCATTGTCAATAATGCCCTTGACTTCCTCCAGCTCAATCTCCTTCATCAGAAGAGAATTGGCAAAATTTGTGATCAGTCTCCTAGGAACCAGATCGGGAAACACAGTTCTATAAGAATCTTGATTATACAGACCTTGAGAATACTAGATCACTTTATAATTAAGTTGCTACCCATATTGAAAGCAGCATTCTTGTCACTGAGGAACCACTTAAGAGTTATCGGACCTCCTTCCCTTAACTGATTGATAAAAGAACTTGCAACACTTCTCCCCATCTCACAACCAGTGACATTTAGCCCTTTCGGTGAAATTCACTTTTTCCTGAACCATAACTTTGGTATACAAATGAAGAGTTGCTGCTTCTTTTTTAACTAAAACTTGATTAATTGGATCCTTTTCCAACTGATCCTGAACATAAGCCAAGTCTCTCCTAACAAACTCCACCACTCCATAACCTCTACACTGTTTCCAAAGCTTCAGAGCCAATTTGACACTCTTGAGCTTTGAAACCAATCTATGCATGAGGGTACCCTCTTAACAACCGTGGAATCGAAGAGTTCACTTTATGATAAGAATTAACAAGACATAAATACTGAACAAAATAGTACATAGACCACAAAAACACAATATAACGTGGTTGACAAATATCGGCGTATGTCTACGGGACAAGGGAGAATATCTTTGTTGAATTACAAGAGTTACACGAATAAGTACCATATTGTGAAAGCCTCACTTACAAGACTCTCTTTAGATTCCGTTATGGCTTCCAAACACAAATGCAACCAAAGCCTCCTCATGCTTAATAACTTCAAAAGAACCTACTCAGGGTTAGAAAAATCGTTATATAAGCTCTCCTAACTTTTTTCCGTCAGGAGCAATCTGCACTATCGAGAACAACTTTTTAAATCTGGCATGCACACCTGAATCCCAATTGAATGGCATAAAGATGGTATGTCTATATCGATGGTATGCTTAATACGAAAAAATTTCTCACTTTTGGTTCAGAAAAATTGGCAGTACTATTGGTATACATATATCGACAATATGTTGTTGGTATGCTAGTATCATAGCAATTGATGCATATTAGCTATTTTTTGTTGTTTCGACTCCTCCTATACGCCCGTCACATCATGCAGTTGAAGAAGAGCCACACAACAACATACCCCTCTACCTCCACTTGTAGAGCACCCTCAACACATTCTCCACAACCTTCATCATAGACCACTGATTAGCATATCTAAAAGTAGGATACTTAGGGTTTTGGTAATGTTAAACAAGTCAACCAATATTGGGCTATGGTCACTGGAAGCCGAGCTAGAGAGAGAGGGAGAGTATAGCTATCCAATGAGCACAACTTCTAAATGAGCAAGCATAGTCATTTCTGACCATTGGATTACTAATTAAGTGATCTATGTGGCTAGGATTTACTTTGATTTCGGATGATTCTAGACTATTGGATATGTGGTCATATACATCTGGTTATTAGATTATATAATGGGTTAGGTCAACTTCTTCCTCTCCTCATCGTCTTTAGCCCCTTTGTAGCTCTTTCTTCTCTCTTCATATACCATCGGAGACTCTCTTCCACTCCCCTATCAATCCATACATATGTAACTTCCCCTCTTCAATCCCCAATGAATACTTTACAATAAGTTTATTCCTATAAAACTTGCTAAAGAAAACCTTGCTCTTTTTTTGTTCATTCAACAACCCTGTAAAATTGTGCATCTGTTGCATGACCTCTTTGATGCAAGATAGAGACTTAGCCTGTCTTCGAAAAGACCAAGATATCATCCGCATAAATCAAATGCGTAATACATGGTGGTTGTTGGTATATTTAGTATAGGAATATGTTATATTTAGTATGGAAATATGTTATGTTTAGTATGGAAATATCCTGAGGACATATTTGGGATGCCAGAATATGCCACAAAATATTCCATGATATAAAAGGCTATATAAAGCCTATGAGACTATCAATGAAATTATCTCATCAATCAATTACAGCATGGTATCAGAGCCACCTTTCCACAAACTCTAGCCGCCACCAAACCCTAACCTTTTCCCTCCTCCCTCTCTCTCCCCGCCACCAAAACCCTAACCCGAAGCAGCCCTCCCTTTCCCCCGCGGTCGCAGTGGTCCTCCCCTTTTTTGCGCAGCTGCTGTTGCGACTGCTGCTGCCGCAGCTGCTACTGTTGCGACTGCTACTGCGGCTGCCGCTGCTGACACGGTGGCACGAGCGCCGACCGCTCCCCTACGTGCGCACTGTCCCACCCCCTTGCCGCAAACAACGACACCTTTTTTACCATTGTTCGGATCATTCTGAAAAAGGACACCGATGTTCAGATCTGATAAAAACAGACATGTTCGGATCTAGGAACGGACGACGAGGACGAGCGTGAGTCGTGGAACGGGCGTAACATGATCAAAGAGGAGCATCGATGGAGTAGATTATCAAGAAGCTAGATTCTGCAGAGGTCGCGATGTTGATGAAGTTGATGAAGATGTCGGCTGGTGAGAGCACGACATGAACGTTGCCAAAGTTGGAGCTTCCCTCCATCGATCTGAAGCTGGATGGACCAGCCACCTATTTGAGTTGGTCACGGCGGGTGAGAAGAACCCTCGCAGGAAAGAACCTGGAGGGGTTCGTAACGGGCGAGAAGACATAGCCGGACGAGGGCTCGGCAGGATGTGACGAGTGGAAGTCCACTCATATGGTAATCTACATCTGGCTTCTCAACTCCTTAGTCCAGTCTATTGCCGCCACAGTAGATGGTATTGAAATGGTGAAGGATGTGTGGGAGAAGTTGAGGAGGACGTATGATGGTGTAGAGAACGACTTACGGATCTTCTAGATAAAGGAGGAGATCGACGATACCGTACAGGGAGAAAAGACGGTGCAGAAGGATGCCACGGAGTTGGAGCGTCTGTGGTTGGATTATGATCACTCCTCAAAATGGGCGAGCTGCGGGGACCCGAAGTGTAAGGAGAGACATGTGTCTGCAGGAGAGAACGATAAAATTTCTCAAAGGGCTGACTGCAATATTCGCACAGAGGACGGTCTTACTTCTCGTCCAACCAGAGATCCCTAGTCTTGTAGAGGCTATCTCGGCCATGATCCAGGAGGAGATACGCATCAGACTGCAGGCAGGGACAGGTGGTCCCTCCGAAGCAAAATCAGCACTAGCGGTTACCAGCTCGGGCGACACAGGGTCCAAAGGAGAACCCTGACAGCACAATCGGCAGTGCTACAACTGCGAGGAGATGGGCCATCATCGGTATGCTTGTACCAAACCACCTAGGGAGGGAGACTCAGGTGGTGGACGTGGACAGTTCGGTGGACGAGGATATATTGGAGGACATGGTCGTGGCCGAGGGGGTCGACGAGGCGACCGAGGAGGTTATCGGGCAAATCTGCTGGTAGCAGAAGGGAATGGAGGAGCTGTTAGCACTTTTACTGAGGAGGATCAGGCACTGCTGGACCTGCTGGAGAGGAAGCAGAGAGCGTCAACCGAGGGAGACAAGAGGAGTAGAACAGAGGAGGCATCCACCTCATTCTTTGTTGGGGGCAATACCGCTATGTATGCCCAAACATCAGAAGGTACTGACGAGTCACTTGCTCTTGCATCTATGTCTTCCTTTAAAACGTCAGACTGGATTATCGACTCGGGAGCATCTCGGCATATGACGGAAAATGCTAATAAGTTTTCTTCTTACACTCAACTAGCATCAGCAGACAGCATTCAGACAGCAGATGGCACTTTCCAACCAGTGGTCGGTAAGGGTAATGTTAATTGTACATGTTCAGTAAGATTATCCAATGTTTTACATGCTCCATCCTTTTCAGTCAGTCTCTTGTCTATTAGTTCTATAATTCTCCAACTTAAATGCATTATTTCTTTTGATATTCCTAAGGTGATCTTTCAGAAGAAAGGGACGGGACGAAGACTTGGGATTGGCACTTGGCATGAGGGACTGTGGTACCTAGATCGAGAAGGACTGGACTCAGCACTGTATCAATGGCAGAGAAGGCTGGAATGAGAGGACTGCAACAAAGGACTGAGGAGACTTTGATACTTCATCATAGGAGGATGGGACATTCTTCCTTTGATACTTTAAGTAAGTTATATCCAGAGATTTATGCAAAAATAGATAAAAAGAAATTAGTATGTGATGCATGCGAGTTAGAAAAACTTACTAGAAGCTCATATGTTGGTACGGGGTCATAGGAGCTCTATTGCTTTTGAGGTAGTACATTCCGATGTTTGGGATCCATGCACTATTAATACTATGAATGGGTATAAGTATTTTATTTTTTTTATTGATTGTGCCTCTCGTGTCACCTGCTGTATTTGATAAAAAATAATAGTGATGTACCTTCTTATTTTTGGGATTTTCATAAGTATGTCCAGACTCAGTACAACGCAGTTGTGAAGATACTGAGTTCTGACAATGGAACGGAGTATACCAACATGACGCTTGCAGAATACTTGTCAGCACACGAGATCCAGCATCAGACCATCTGTGCATACACACCAGCACAAAATAGAGTAGCAGAAAGGAAGAACCGACACCTTCTGGAGGCCACAAGAAGTATGATGATCAACATGAATGTCCCACAAAGTCTGTGGGGGCATGCAGTGTTAACAGCAGCTCAACTCATCAACAGAATGCCTTTGAAAGTCCTGGGATGGAAGTCCCCGTGTGAAGTATTACAAGACAATAATAGTAGGATACTTCCACTGAAGGTGTTCGGGTGTGTGTGTTTTGTGAAGGACAACAGACCATCAGTTGGGAAACTTAACCCCAGAGTGGTCAAGTGTATCTTTGTGGACTACTCAGCAACTCAGAAGGGGTATGTGTGCTGGAGTCCAGTAGAGAAGAAGAAGTTTGTCAGTATGGATGTCCACTTTCGGGAGCATAAGCCATACTACCGCAAGGAGGGAACTTCACACAACACGCCTAATACTACCAGTATAAGGCTAGAGGGGGAGATGGAGAACCTGGTGGTGACTGATTTGGAAGTTTGGCATGGAAGCACGGTTGAGAAAGAACATGAAGGTGAAGCAAAACAGGGGGAGGAGATGAGAAGTATTAGGCTTACGGCTCAGGGGGAGTTACTTACCTATAGGGGTGAGCATATAGAGGTTTAAAACCGATAACCGATCTGACCCGAACCGAATTATCAATTCGGGTCGGTTTTATAACATTCGGATCGGATTTCGGTTGTAGAAATGAATAAAATCGGTTTATCGGTTCGGAGTTCGGGTTTGGAAATCGGATCCTAACCCGAACCGAAAACCGAATCAGGTTTGTGCTATTACATTTTTACCCTCTCTTATTAATTTCCATCCCCTCCCAACAACCCTAATCCCAAAACATTTCACGTTTGTGCCGCCTCCCCCTCTCTCTCTCTTGAACTCTCCGAGTCCGCCTCTCTCTCTCCCTCCCTCCCTCCCTCCCTCTCTCTCTTTCTCTCGATCTCTCAAGAGTATCTATAAATCTCGGTTTAGGAATCTGCATCTCTCATCTGCGGGTCTCTCTCCTGAGACGATCGCGTTCGTGGACGTGGCCGTCGTCGAGTTCTACAGCCACGGCAGGCCGACGACGGGGTCGGTGGGGGCGGCGAGGCTGGCGGCGGGTCGGTGAGACTGCCTCGTTCCTCTTCGTGCACGTGGCTGATGGATGAGGACGGGGGCAACGAGGCCGGTTCCATTGAGGGCGGACCGGCGGATACGACCGATAGCCTTCCACTGAGGGCGGGCCGGCACTCTTCTGGCACTTTTATGGTAAATTTTTTGATTTGTTTATTTTATCAATTGATCAAAATTAATACATATTGTGTTTCTATGAATTAATTTGGAATACCCATGTATCAATATCTGAAATTTATGCTCAAGGAACTCTGTGTCCTAAAATCTCTCATATATTGTTTTGAAATATATTTTGTTTCCCCTTTTTTTCTCTTTCACCTTTTGATTCAAATTAGTATTTTTTTTCCTGGGATTGATGACCATCTCGAAAGAATGCTTGGAGGAACACTGCAGAATTTCAAAATCAAATTTTTTACAACCGAACCGACCGAAAACCGAAATGTTTTATTTCGGTTTGGTTGAATTCGGATCGTAGGAAGCCGGTTCGGTTTTAGGTTTTTGAAGAATCAATTTTCGGGTTAATCGGTTTTTGGATATTCAGTTCAGTTTGGACCGAACCGAACCGTTGCTCACCCCTACTTACCTACAGCAGGAGGAAGAAGTAAACTGCAGGACCAGCACCTACAGTGCCAGTACCAAGTCCCTTGCCTGCGTTCATCCCAACTCCTGAGACACCTACACCACCATCCCCTTCAAGTGATATCATTCCTCCTACTTCTCCCACACCACTATCTGTACGAAGGACCACTCGCAGCAATGAGAAAAATCCTCCGGACAGATATGGTTGGGATGTTGCTCAGTTTGTTTCTTATGACCATCTCTTCTTCTCATGGATCATTTATAGCATCTTTGGATAGTATTACTGTACCTAACAATTGACAGGTTGCCAAGAACGATCCAAAGTGGAAAGCGGCAATGCATGAGGAGTTAGGAGCTCTTGAGAAGAATCACGCTTGGGAGCTGGTGAGACTACCGGAGGGGAAGAGAGCAGTCGGATGCAAGTGAGTCTTTACCGTGAAGCAGAACACAGATGGACAGGTTTAGCGCTACAAAGCTCGACTAGTGGCAAAAGGATACAGTCAGACATACGGTATCGACTATGATTAGACCTTTGCACCAGTTGCAAAGATGAGTACTGTCAGGACCCTGATCTCTTTGGCAGCGAATGGTGGATGGAAGCTACACCAACTAGACATGAATAATGCATTTCTTTACGGAGATCAAGTGTAGGAGATTTATATGGAGATACCACCAGGATTTGGCACAAATCAGACAGCAGGCAAGGTCTGCAGACTAAAAAAGTCCCTCTATGGACTGAAGCGGTCTCCTCGAGCGTGGTTTGACATATTCAGGAGAGCGATGATAGGGATGAAATATCAGCAGATCAATGCTGATCACACTATATTTTTCAGAAGGAGTGGATGTTTGCAAAGAACAAAAAGTCTTCATTACAAACTTTGAAAAGAGTACAAGAGTACAATTGATTTCTGGGGAAGTACAACTATAGGAATCTGATCAGAAGATGATCATTTTATCCCTTGGATAATGTGATATTGAAGACATGAGCCTCTGGAGGATGCAACAACACTTTAGCAGGAGATTATGATCTCTCTTGATGTTTTGAGATTGATTTGAAACTCTATTTATAGAGTTCTTGAAATAACTGTTTAGCAGTTATTCAGGGTTGCACGCGCTTCAGGTTGCGCGCGTCCTGTTCACTTGCGCGAACGGTTGCACTAACTATTGTGGACGCATGGCATCGTTTGATTGAGATGCGCGTGGTCATGAGCAGTGTAGTAGGCACGTTCTGCAAAGTTAGTGGCTTGTGCGCCACGTCACTCTGTTCTGAATACTGTTTGATCACCTTGCGCGAGCTTCATCAGGTTGTGCATGGCACAATATAGCAACTTCGCGAGCGGTTGCACATACTGCTGCAGACGTGTGGCATCATTTGATTAAGAGGCGCGTGGTCGTGGGCAGTGTAGTGGGCATGCTCTGCGAAATTGGTGGCTTGTGCGCCATGTCACCCTATTTTAAAATAAAAAGTTGATCAAGTGGCGCTAACTAGCCAGGCTGCGCATGGGCGCAACCCAACAACTGGCGCTTTTGACTAGGTCTACTGTTCCGTGCTGATTAATTTTCGTGCTACACAATGACTTGCGCAAACCAGCTGTCAGCATTAATTACATGCTGACAAAATCTTCTCGAACGCCGCGTTGTACGGGATTCGAACGAATTTTCCTTGATCTTCGTGCTGTCAGCTGTCAGGAAAATGATGACGCCATTACAGCTTCTCGAAGAAGTGTGCCACGTGTCACTCGCGCAACCTGACTACTGCACAACCTGACCTCTGCGCAACCAGATGTAGGTGCAACCTGATGGTTTGGCACAACGTAATGGTTTGGTGCCATTTTGATAATCTAATACTTGCGCAGCTTGATTTTTAGCCTCTACAAGACCCCCTTAAAAGTTTTCGAAACTTGAAAATACTTCAACGTTTTGAAATATTTTGAATTATGCTAGTTTTGCTTGGATTGCGCCAGTTTTCTGTCTAAGTCGAGCTAGTCAACTCGAGCCTGCTTCTTCAGCATAAGTTGTGCGGTTCAGCCTCATTTATAAAGCTATAAATAACCGTACTCTTTGGATTTTCCATTCTTCACCATCGTTCGGGAGAAACCCTATCTTCTTCTTCGATCTTTGAGAACTTCAATTGACAGCAATGGCACCCAAGCGCTCTGCTGCTGAGAAAGGTAAGACTGTGGCCAAATCATCCATGCAAGTTTCGCCTTCGTCACGTCGAGAGACGGCCAATTCGGCTTTGGAGGGTAAGCATTCGACTATAGACCTGTTTATCGACCATCCTACTGATCATCGGCCACCCTATTTTAGGGTTTGGCTTGATTCTGACAATGTGCGCCCTCTCTTTTTAGAGTTGGGCATACTCCATAACTTGTGCCTCCCTTATTAGGATTTGGTTGTTGTCGACATGCATTGTGCAGCATTTTAAAAAGTTGTGCTGCCTTTTGGGCGCAATTTTGACACGTTGTGCGGCAAAATACGGTGCAACCTGTTTGCTGCGTAACCTGATGGCTGCGCATGCTGAGTGCGGCACAATGTGAGGGTCACGCAAAAATAGGGCATTAAATACTCGGTTTATTCCCAACGATGAACTTATTTATGAGGCGCTCTTTTTCGAAACGTCTTTTTCTTTTCTCCCTCGTTAAGTGATACGCGCCCATTTATTGGGAAGACGAAGAGTCGGCGGAGGCTGACCTTCGCTGTATATATATGGACATGATGCCCAGCCTCAATCTTCATTCACTCTTATGGCTTCCAAAGAGAACATGAAGCAGGGGACGAACAGCCATGACAACGGCAAAGCTTCTGAGAAGAAGTTACACTCTGCGCCTGCGGAGTATTTGCTAGAAGCTGACCCATCCCTGAGGGCGGAGAACTTTCTCGACTGTTTTGGCCTGACCCCAACAGTCCTCGCTCATTCTAGAGGTAGGCCATCGTCTTCTTCCGAAGAACGTGGCGCATTAGAACATAGGGAAGGATTCCTCCGATTGATGTATCGTTCGGAAATCCATAACATGGAGGAATTGAACGCTGCCTTGCGTCAGGCTGATGGCGGAAAGAAGAAATGACGTGATACAAGAGCGTCATTTTTACATAATGGCCATAGTGCCTATGTCTGTAGTGTCTGCCCACTTTTCTATTATGAAATAAAAAATTGGAACTTATTAAATCCTGGCGCATTTGAGCTTTGTTGTGTAATTGTCTTGACACGTTAACTTTTTTCGATTCTGATAACACAAACTTCTGAACGACATGTGGCGCTTTTCATACTTTCGTGCTTCATTCTTCCCAAAATATACGCATATGGACGTTCATAATGTTTCAACCTCCATTGCATATGAATAGTTGCGATAATAAAAGAACTTTTACTGTATTTCTGATGTTTGCAGGGGACCAACTGACAAAACTCCCCAGAACTGGCATCGGTGATCATGGATGCTATGAAGTTGAACCACTTTGACACACACATCAAAGAGCTCAGGACTCTTCATGTTAAAAAGGGCTTCCTCGAGATGGTAGGAAGGGCCTTTATACATGAGAGTTGGACGGTGGAGTCACAGAATTAGGAATCGTATCACAAGGGTGATCTCATTCCTATTTCTTATGAAGGGTCGTCTCTTCTCCACCAGTTGTATTGACAACGACTTTTCTTCGAGCTGCTGCACTCTGTGGTTTTCCTCTCGTCTTTCTGAGAGCGAAGACCAGAGTTGATTTTGTTGCCTTGCTCGCCGATTCAGGTCGAGACGACAAGGAACTGGCACCAACAAGAAGATCCAAAGATTAATAGACCTTCAGTTGTTAAATTTAGAATGAAAATCCGAGACGTAATAGATTTCCATTAAGATGTATCTATGTTTTTAAAGAAGAAATAAAGAATGATTTTCTCTTCTTTATGATTTGATTTCATGTGATGATATAGAAAATAGAATCAGAGATAATGTGGACGTGAACTCATTTTTCTATAAATGATCTTTAAGTCCGCTGGGACTTAAAGACAGAAGATCTTGTCTAAAAAGACAATATCTGTGATAATACGGATTTTTTATAAAAAAAAGACATCTTTTAAAACAGCTGGGTTTCAAAAGCCGAAATTGATGATTTGGATAGACTCCACGGGGATTTTGAGTTTTTATTATCTATAGCTTTATTTACGTAAAAGTAAATAAGTGATAATAAATGTAGACCCATTCCCACAATGAAGTAGAGATGAAAAGACTGATGCATAAGCATGTCTTTTCCAGGAAAGGTCGTTTCGATTCCTGGGACAGAATGTTTAGCTTTTCTATTTATAAATAGTGCAAAACTTTTTTGAGAGCATCATTCACCCCTTTCCTTTACAAAATGTCTTCAGAAGAAATGCCTAAAGAGACGGGAGTTATCCTAAACATCGAAGCTGCCCTCGACACTCCTTCCGACGAGCCTCCGCTGCCTACTCAACCAGAAGTCGGAGAAAGCTCGGCTATTCCTGGAGAGAAGCAGGATATTCTTGCCGAACTGGTAGAGCCTGGGAGAACTGCCGAGGAAGAAGCTCTGAGGAAGGTTGCCTGTGAACTGCTGGTGTCATCGGATAATAATGTCTTTGAGCTTCTTGCAAAATATGTTTTCAATCAAGAGGGCTCCGGTCCTCGTTAATTTTATGTATTTTCTTCTGTCTAAATTTATGCAAATAAAAGGAATTTTATTTACATTTTGATTCTCTGTGTTGATATCTCTTTGTCTTCAAACATGATATTTCTTGAGAAATTTGCCATTAATGGGCATCATGGCGACTCGACCATCCATACCAGTCAATTGATAAGCTCCGTTGGAGAAAACTTTGCTTACAATGTAGGGTCCTTCCCACTTCGCTTCGAATTTGCCTTTGCTCATGTGCGTCATAGTCATAGGACGTCTGACGGTTAGAACTAATTCTCCTTTCTGAAATGTTTGAACTTTGACTTTACGGTTGAAGGCTTTTGATAGACGAGCTTGGTATAACTCAATATGTTGTTGAGCTAGGAGCCGTTTCTCGTCAAGCGCTTCAAGCTCCTGAAGTCTCCGACGATCATTGTTTTCGGTTGTGAGTTCATTGGCAATGGCAATACTTAGAGAAGGGATCTAGATTTCCAATGGTAAGACGGCCTCGCATCCGTATACCAAAGAGAACGGTGTGCAGCCTGTAGGAGTATGTACAGTAGTACGGTAAGCCCACAGACATTCTCCAAGCTTCTCACTCCAATTTTGTTTGTTGGTAGAAACAAACTTCTTGAGGAGTTTTGTCACGCCCCGCTCCCGTAAGAGCGATCGTCCTCGCTAAGGCGTGATGCCGCACGGGCCTAGGTTGCGCCCGTACAAGGCTAAGTCCGGAAACGACCGATTTGAGCTAGGCCACAGAGTCGCACAGAGTGTCCCCATTTGCAGCGGAAAGTAAACGAACACAAATTGAAGCGAATTCCAACTCTTTATTGATTTTCAAGAAGTTTACAAGCGGCGCTAGGCCGAGTTTACAAGTCTCTCAAGCTCTCTCTCTGAAACATAAAAGGCGTGCCAAGTGGCCTACAAGATGGAATGATTCATGGCGATGTTCCGATACATAATGTCCTGTATAGGGTGCTTCAGCTTCTTGCAACGTTCCAAGGCCCCAGAGTTGGCTCCGCGCCTTAACACGTTCGATGGAAGCTCCGCACCCGCCGGCGTCTCCTGCATCCTGCAAGCAGACTGTGGGGTTATCAGTACATTGTTATGCACTGGTGGGGAGGCTAGCTCGCCCACAATGCTATCATTACCAAACACGTTCTATTTACTTTGTGCATCTCTATCATTCATTGTCTTTCTAATCTTGCCTTAGGATCAATTTTATGGCATATTTTATAGCCATCTCGTGTTGTCAAATTCAAGTGTGTGCATGGAAATACATGCACGACTTACCCATACTTACCGTCCGGCCTTCCCTGTCCAAAGTAAACCAAGTAGACAACAATTCATATATCTCAAATAAACATGATTCACGTAAACATTCAGTGTCAAGGGCGTGTTCCTGCCTCATGATTCTAGCGCGTCGTAGGCGTGTTTCCTAACTCAATTTCACGAAGTACTCTTTATCCTTTGGTGTGTTATATTTCAAGCCTGTTCAGAAGGCACTTCATTTAGTTAACTTAGACCACTTTGTTCAATGCAAGGACTTGCACGTGAATTGCCACCAGCAAAGTCCACTTAACTCTATATGCACCGGTCACTGGCATCACAAGCCATTTTGGACCCTTTTTTCCTTGGTATTTTGCAACTATTCAGAGCGTGCGGGCTGGTACACGTTGATAGTGTCTTGAAATACCCTGCACTTACGTCCCCCGGGTGACCAAGCCCATACCGAGGCAACCCGTAAGCCCCCTTTGATTTCCGCCTAGGCCGGCCACGATCCTCCCTTTGATCATGCCGCGGAAATCCCTTATATCTCCCACCTCCCGTATACGAGGGGATTGTCCACGACCATTTCGTATTATTTGTCCCCTTTTTTTTAACTTAACGGTCGTCTCCGAGCCATAGGCTAACCCTTCATAATGCGTTATCGACCAGGTTGGCGTCCGTGGAGCGCGGGTAGCGAGTTCCGTTGCATGTGCCCGTCATATCTGTCGCTAACCATTCCTTTCTTTCTTATCTTTTATTCATTCCTTCTTTTCTTTCTTTCACTTGTCCGTTCGTTCATTGATTCATTCACATATTCATTTATTCATTCGTCGATTCATTCATTCACTTATTCGTTCTTTCATTCATTCATACATTTTTGTAACTCCCCGTGCGGGAGTCACCTTGGCGACCCATCGGTCCCATAGTCTTTTAATGTTGCTATACTCTACTCGGAACGACTATGTTGATAGTCTTCCGTTTCATTGTTGTAAACCATTCATTGTTTCATTGTTGAACGCATAAGGGACTTGCACGTAAGCTTGTGCCTTAGCACGAGCGTGGAGCGCGGTGCGAGAGTTCTCACATTTTCCATGTTCTTTTCCATATTCTATACAAGCATACAAGATGGGATTATTCCCTTAGCTAGGTGCGTTGAGTCATTTATTAGCATGCGTAGTGTTATCGCCTAGCGATTCTAGCATTAGTGTCCGTATTGTTATGTGTCTAGGCTAAGCAAAGACGGGTTCATCGGAGCCACCCACCTTAGCGATGTTCGCATCGGCCGAGCGATACTCCGAGCGCGCCTTTGAAAGTCTAAGTCTGGATTCATCTTTGACGGGCCAATGTAAGCCTTGCATCGATTCTTCATCAGGTCGATGCCAACTCTTCGGGTCGACGGCTCGTTTGAGTCGTTGCACTTGCCATTTGAATCGGCATTCCGCTAGGGCAGAGCGGGTCATTACATAATACACCACTCAAAACAAGTCCCGTCCTCGAGACTTCATGAGTGCAGGTCATCCTACCATTCCTTTAGCTCGTGTCGTCGTGTTTCTTCGACAATTTCTATCGAACGGCTCTATCGTTCGATGGCATCGAATTATGCTCGGTTATCCTTTCAAGTTTTATGTTGCATGCGTTTGGTGAATTTTATGGAATGACTGTCCATTCATTTTAGACTTGATGGTACTTATTCAATTGTCGTTCATGCGCATCTCAACATCCACTTGCAGTTGCATTCGACTTCATCATATCGCTGCGTGGGGACTGTGCACATATTCAAGGCGTCCCCCGAATACGTACATTTCAACCAGGCTTAGCGATTAACGAAGTCGGACAAGCTACTCGTTATAGTTTTGATTTGCCGATCGTTTCACTAACTTCGATTTAAAACCGAACTTGCGTGCATCTCACCATCGTTTATCTTGATCCTCGAGATGATCCGATTCATTTCTCAAGCGTTCTTGTCTACGAAATCAATACGATTTCTTCTTCTTAGCGGAGTTGACCAAGTCTTAAGTACCTTCCGTCCGATTCAAGACCAAGTATTGCACTATCATCGAGTACGTCTTCCTATCAATGATTCAATTCGTTATCCCAACTTTACTTGCGCATCATCTATTCCTATCATTCCTTTGTTTGGGGCCAATCTCGTCGTCGTTCACACACACTCCCTGTTCTCCGTCATACTCTAAGTCTTGTTGCCCCAAGTCTATCGTCCGTCTAGACGATACTGTAAATGCCATCGCACAGGTTCAATCACTCGGCATAGGGTCGTCCGCCTACCCGCTAGGTCAGCTCACAAGGTCATAGTTACAAGTCAAGTTCTCGGTTCATCGTGCAAGGTCGTTGCACGACGCTCGTCCCAAATCCTATGGTCAAACCATTTGTTCGTTTGTACGGAAGTTTCTACCCAAGTTCGTTTCACTCAAATTTCTAAACATCAAGCATCGTTCACCCTATTTGCATCAACACATTCTCCGTTCCAAGTCCGAGCTCGTTTAGGAAAGTCATCCTACGATAGGTTGTCCTCAACCAAATCCTCGACATGTTATTATCGTATGTCCACACTAGCAATTTTCGTAGTCTATCTCTTCAAGTATGTTTTGATACAATTCACCTATCCATCCTATCCAATCCACGTAGTCGATCACAAGGTCGTCTAGCCTTGCAATATGTCGCGCCCCGATCTCACACAAGTCTGACTTTTCACGGCGGACATGAATCACCATGTCAACATTCCTGCAGAATAATCGTCCTCATCGGGACGTAACTCTTGCGTTGCGTCTAGACTTACTCATTTTCGATACGCGGATTGGGCCTACTCAATCCTCAACTTTACTTCGTCGTCCATCATAAGTCCGATCAATCCTCCAATTCGCCTTCGCTTCAAACCACAAGTCGAAGCAATCAAAATTGCCATGTCAAGGTATTTCGAGTTCGACCATTCCCGCTGGACATGAATCACCATGCCAACGCTCACCGCAAAATGATCGTCCCAAATCTGACGTGACGTATGTGCGAGGCTAGAGTTGCGCTCGCACAAGACAAGATCATTTTGTTGTGGTTATCACCGAACAATCAGGTCAATCCCCAACATAGCATCCTTTAACACATTGGCTTCTAACACGATCATCCTTCGTCGAATCAGAGTACCCCCGAGTTATTGTACATCGATCTTTGATACACCTCAATACCATCGATGATGTACATAACCTGACGAACTTCCTTTTGCAATAAATTCCGAGTCGTGCAACTTAATTCCTCAAGCCGTATTGTCTCGTGCTAACTCGTCGTCGAGCAACATCAATTTTAATTCCTTAGTCATTCTCGTATCTCCAAATCAACGTTTCCTATGCACACTATCTTCCGATCGTGCTATCTTCGATCTCATCTATGGGTATTTCACCTTAACTCAAGTTTCAATTCCTTCGACTAAATTTAAAATCGCATGCCCGATCTTCTATGTTTCCTCGACCAAGACCTCCATTCGTTTCATCGTTCTAACTCTCTATTCAACCGTTTCGTAACTTTGTACTACGCATTCTTAACTCGTCCGAACAATATCTCGTCTGAGACTCTCGAAGTCAAAACCAACTAAGCGTTACTCGTTCTATCCGTATATCCTTTAGTCTCGCTCGAACAATTTCTATGTCATCCATACACCACTCAGGGTTCGAGCCACTCGACTAGTCGTTGACACTCATTCTTATTCTTCCTCGAAGCTATCACATACACCACTCGGAGTCAAGTCATTCTACGATTTCCTCAAAAGGTCATTCGATTCCCAATCGACATGTTCAAATGTGCGTTCGCTCGTTTCCTCAAAATCTAAGAACCATTTTCTCGTGTTCGCTTTAGCGCCGGTCAAGTAGCGTCCCTATCGACATACGTTCTAAGTCTCACTTACTCTCGTTCGAGCGATAGTCGATCTCGCTCGCAAACTCGTTCGCACCAGAAGGTCTAGGTGCGCGATACTCGGCACAGCTTAGCCGAAAGGCTGCGTACATAATCATCCGTTCGAACTATACTTCGGTCTCGCGTACACGTTCGCTACTTTCAGCTTAAGCTTATTCAAGTATGCACTGCGTTTGCTAACTTTTAGCATGCGTTCCTTCCAACTCGAGTCCGTCGCGGTTCGGCACAAAGGCCTTCGCCTATCGATCCCGTTCAACCGAGTACTTGTACGAGCTTTTGAAAATATTAGACTTATTGTATGGAACATCTCAAGGCACAACGAGAGAGAGCGTACACTTCTTTTGTTTTCAAAATGAGCTTTCAAAACTGAGAGAATCGAAATGAAGTCCAAGGACGTAAAGCCGTGCTCTGATACCAATCTGTCACGCCCCGCTCCCGTAAGAGTGATCGTCCTCGCTAAGGCGTGATGCCGCACGGGCCTAGGTTGCGCCCGTGCAAGGCTAAGTCCGGAAACGGCCGATTTGAGCTAGGTCACAGAGTCGCACAGAGTGTCCCCATTTGCAGCGGAAAGTAAACGAACACAAATTGAAGCGAATTCCAACTCTTTATTGATTTTCAAGAAGTTTACAAGCGGCGCTAGGCCGAGTTTACAAGTCTCTCAAGCTCTCTCTCTGAAACATAAAAGGCGTGCCAAGTGGCCTACAAGATGGAATGATTCATGGCGATGTTCCGATACATAATGTCCTGTATAGGGTGCTTCAGCTTCTTGCAACGTTCCAAGGCCCCAGAGTTGGCTCCGCGCCTTAACACGTTCGATGGAAGCTCCGCACCCGCCGGCGTCTCCTGCATCCTGCAAGCAGACTGTGGGGTTATCAGTACATTGTTATGCACTGGTGGGGAGGCTAGCTCGCCCACAATGCTATCATTACCAAACACGTTCTATTTACTTTGTGCATCTCTATCATTCATTGTCTTTCTAATCTTGCCTTAGGATCAATTTCATGGCATATTTCATAGCCTATCTCGTGTTGCCAAATTCAAGTGTGTGCATGGAAATACATGCACGACTTACCCATACTTACCGTCCGGCCTTCCCTGTCCAAAGTAAACCAAGTTAGACAACAATTCATATATCTCAACTAAACATGATTCACGTAAACATTCAGTGTCAAGGGCGTGTTCCTGCCTCATGATTCTAGCGCGTCGTAGGCGTGTTTCCTAACTCAATTTCACGAAGTACTCTTTATCCTTTGGTGTGTTATATTTCAAGCCTGTTCAGAAGGCACTTCATTTAGTTAACTTAGACCACTTTGTTCAATGCAAGGACTTGCACGTGGATTGCCACCAGCAAAGCCCACTTAACTCTATATGCACCGGTCGCTGGCATCACAAGCCATTTTGGACCCTTTTTCCCTTGGTATTTTGCAACTATTCAGAGCGTGCGGGCTGGTACACGTTGATAGTGTCTTGAAATACCCTGCATTTACGTCCCCCGGGTGACCAAGCCCACACCCAGGCAACCCGTAAGCCCCATTTGATTTTCGCCTAGGCCGGCCACGATCCTCCCTTTGATCATGCCGCAAAAATCCCTTATATCTCCCACCACCCGTATACGAGGGGATTGTCCACGACCATTTCGTATTATTTGTCCCCTTTTTTTTAACTTAACGGCTGTCTTCGAGCCGTAGGCTAACCCTTAGCCATAATGCGTTATCGACCAGGTTGGCGTCCGTGGAGCGCGGGTAGCGAGCCCCGATGCACGTGCCCGTCATACCTGTCGCTAACCATTCCTTCTTTCTTATCTTTTATTCATTCTTTCTTTTCTATCTTTTACTTGTCCGTCCGTTCATTGATTCATTCACATATTCATTTATTCATTCGTCGATTCATTCATTCACTTATTCGTTCATTCATTCATACATTTTTGCAACTCCTCGTGCGGGACTCACCTTGGCGACCCATCGGTCCCATAGTCTTTCAATGTTGCTATACTCTACTCGGAACGACTATGTTGATATTCTTCTGTTTCATTGTTGTAAACCATTCATTGTTTCATTGTTGAACGCATAAGGGACTTGCACGTAAGCTTGTGCCTTAGCACGAGCGTGGAGCGCGGTGCGAGAGTTCTCACATTTTCTATGTTCTTTTCATATTCTATACAAGCATACAAGATAGGATTATTCCCTTAGCTAGGTGCGTTGAGTTTATTAGCATGCACGGTGTTATCGCCTAGCGATTCTAGCATTAGTGTCCGTATTGTTATGTGTCTAGGCTAAGCAAAGACGGGTTCATCGAAGCCACCCACCTTAGCGATGTTCATCGGCCGAGCGATACTCCGAGCGCGCCTTTGAAAGTCTAAGTCTGGATTCATCTTTGACGGGCCAATGTAAGCCTTGCATCGATTCTTCATCAGGTCGATGCCAATCCTTCGGGTCGACGGCTCGTTTGAGTCGTTGCACTTGCCGTTTGAATCGGCGTTCCGCTAGGGCGGAGCGGGTCATTACAAGTTTGATGATGGTCTTGTTAAATGCTTCTGCCAACCCGTTAGCTGCAGGATTGTAACTGTAGAAGCAATAATATTGATTCTGTTGTGAATCGAGTGAACTTCTGACTGATGAATTGTGGCCCATTATCATGAATGATTTGCCGAGGAACACCGAATCTGTAGATCACATGCTTAATAAAATTGATAACGCTGCTTGTCTTGACTTCAGCTAGAGGTATAGCCTCAGCCCACTTTGAGAAGTAATTAGTTATGGCTAATATGAACCGATGTCCTCGAGACGAGGGAGGGTTGATAGGACCGATGACATTCATGCCCCAAGTTTTAAAGGGCCAAGATGGTACCGTCGGTGAAGAAATTCTGCTGGTTGATGGATGAAGTCAGCATGGATTTGACATGCGGAACTTTCTTACATACTCGATTGCATCAGATATCATCGAGGCCAATAATAGCCCATACGGCGAATACGATCCTGTAATTTAGGACCAGGTTGATGCACCACAAACACCGTCATGAGCTTCACAAAGTATTTGTTTTGCTTTTTCTCCCGCAAGACAGCGTAGGAGTAAACCGTCAAACGTTCATCGGTAGAGTGTCTTTGTAGTATGATTATAATAAAATCTGAGTGACCGCCGTCGAATAGTTGTAGCCTCCTTAAGATCTTCAGGTAGGATATCATGGACCACGAAGTCTACGAAAGGAGTCCTCCAGTCTTCATTGATGGCACAAATTTCAACTGAATTGTTGAATTCTATGTTTGGGTTGTTAACTTCAGTATTTAAGTTATTCTCGACACAAAATAACTCTCTATTAGTGATGACGATCATTTGTTGCCTTCTTACGGGAATTGCTAATACTGCTGCAAGATTAGCGAGTGCATCAGCTTCCGTGTTACATGCTCGACGTACATGCTCGATGAAGAAGCTTTTGAATGAAGTAGCCATCCTGATCGTTGTATCATGATATGGAACTAGATCTTGATGTCGAACTTGTATGTGCCTTTAACTTGATTGACAATTAGTTTGGAGTCTCCATAAACTTCAAGATACTCAATATCTAATTGTTTAGCCAATTGGAGACCAATGACAGAGCGTTGTATTCAGCCACATAATTGGAACACGACTCATCTAAAGAATAAGCTCTTTGAATAGCTAATCCTTCTGGTAGACGAGAACGATTCCGACTCCAATAACAATAACACATTTTGGTCCAATTCTCGATGCACCATCAAAGAATAAATGCCATGTAAGAATTTCTTTTGAAATCATGTTGGACTCCAAGGTTTCATCTGGAATCTCGTCGTAGAGCTTAGACGTTTCGGGAATTGGATGAGCTGCCAAAAATTCAGCAAGGGCTTGACCTTTAACAGACTTTTGAGGAACATAAACCATATCATATTGTGCTAACAATATGGCCCATGTTGTAAGCCTGAAATTGAGTGTACTGAGCTTCTTCATCAGGACCCGGAGAGGGTTAACTCTAGAAATAACATGAATAGTTTGGCCGGTGATATAATGTCTCAGTCTTTTGAACAACAAACATCAAAACTAGATATTCTTTTTCCACTGGAGTGTATCGATGCTCAGCTCCAATCATTGTACGGCTAAGGTAATAGATAGCCTGCTCATGACCTTTTTATTCTTTGAGCTAATAAAGCACCTAGGGAATGGTCCATTGCTCGAACATACACCAGAAGGGTATCCCTGACACTGGAGGCACTAGAACTGGAGGGTTCATCAAGTACCGCTTTATGTCTTCAAATACTTGTTGACATTCTTCGGTCCAAAAAAAGACACCTTTTTTCATGAGTTGAGTGAACGGTCTACAACGTCAGAGAGATTTGAGATGAATCTCCTGATATACGCAAGCCGTATCTGGAATCCTCGTAGCTCTTTTAGGTTGCGTGGAGGATGCATCTCTTAATGGCTTTGATCTTCTCGGGATCAACGTGTATACCTTTAGAGGTAATGACGAATCTGAGAAATTTGCCACTAGAGACTCCCAGGAATGACTTGGTGGGATTCATCTTGAGTTGATGCTGGGGCATTAGATCGAAAATAGTTCTCGAGTCTTGAATGTGATCTTCCTTTAGACGACTTTTGACAGCAATATTGTCAACATAACATTCAACAGTCTTTCGTAAATGATCACGAAAAATGGTACTCATGGCCCGCTGATAAGTTGTACCAGCGTTCTTAAGACCAAATGACATGACGAGGTGTAGCAATAAACTCCAAGGGGAGTGCAAAAAGATGTATGTTTTTATTTTCTGGATGTATTTTGATTTGATTATATCTGAGAATCCATCCATAAAGGACATACATTCAAATTCGCAAGTATTGTCTATCATGACATCAGTGATTGGAAGAGAAAATTCGTCTTTGGGACAAGCTTCATTAAGGTCTCTGAAGTCGATGCAGACCCAGACTTTTCCTGTTTTCTTCAAAACTGGAACAACATTCGCCACCCAGTCCGGATGTTGTTCTTCTCTGACAAAACGCAGGTGATAAGTTTTTGACTTCAGCTTCTATGGCATCCATCATGTCGGGTCAAAATCGACGTTGTTGCTGTTTGACTGGCTTCGCATTTGGCAGGATGTTAAGCTTGTGGGTAGTGATCTGAGGATCCAATCCCGGCATGTCTTCATAGGTCTAGGCGAATACATCAATGTATTCCCTAATGAGTTGGATTAGTTATTCTTTATCTATTTCAGGAAGGCTTTTGCTGACAAATATTGGTTTTGGGGAAGTTTTATTTCCAACGTTAACTTGAACCAACTGATCTTCAGTAGGTGGCTCACGTTGTTCAAAGCGAAGCTCCTATTGAGTATCCATCCTTTGTGCCCAAGGATCAGATTCAGAGACTTCGGCAAAATCTCTGTCATCTTCCGATAACTCAGTAGTTACCATATTGGAAGATAGAGTCACTCGATGGACGTGCCGTACACTGGTATTAATCATGAGACAGAATCAGAAGAGGTGATCTTCTGTTCCGTTCCTTTACTAAAAAGTATAGGAAGTTCATCTTTATTCCTGGAAGGGACTAGGAAGAAGGAGTCCTGCATTGGCTCAAGCAATACTTCATTTTGGGAAGCTTCTGCTCCTATGGTAAGTGGTTCGAAGTTATCTAACATTTTTAAAAACATCGAGTATAATAAAGGACATCAATATACTGTAAAGGAGATGCTACTTTATTGACTTGTACATCATCATTTACAACATGATTCTTAGCCTTAACAGAAGGCTTAGTAAGGTTGATGACCAGAGGAGGAGAAGGAGAGGGGAGGGTGAAGGTTTGTTACGACGAAGGTCGATAACAAGAGGCTCAGAAGAGGTGAGCTCCCTTTGTTCCCTTTCTACAGCAGGAGGCTGTTTGTTATGAGTGGAAAGAGTATAGTCAATGTCTGAGAAGAAGAGGGACGAGTAGTACGTCCTTTGACGGGGATCATGAGAACATCTTTTGAAGTATGTTTCTGATCTTTTCTCTATTGCCAATACAACTTTCATGAACTCATCCTTGTACATCCGAGAGTCTGTAAAATATGCTTCAGTACCCCTAAAAGGATTTAAGTCGGCTACTTCCTTTTGGACATCTCCATTGACGTCCACATATTTGAAGCATTGATGTAAAGTGGATGGTACAATGTTATGCTCATGCAGAAAGGTTCTTCCCAGCAAAGAATTGTAAGAGCCGTGAATATGGATCACGTAGAAAGTAACCTTCGTACGAAGATTGCCTATTTGAACTTTCAGGCGAATCTTTCCAAAGGTTCACTTCTTCCAGAATTGAATCCTAAGATTGTCGTAATGGTTGTTGAAAGATTGTGTACAGGAATCTTCAATGCATCTAGTAGTCTTTGACATGATGCTAAGTGCAGACCCAGGATCGATCAAAATGCGATCAACCTTCATGGTATCGACATATCCCGTGAAGTAGAGTCGGTCATGACGATTATCTTCCAACAGCATATCATCTTGTGTAAAGGTGATGTTTGGCATCAGCTCCATCACACTATGACAATGAAGGCATGTTATAGGCTCTTCCTCTAGCTTCTTGAGAAGTGCTAGACAAGTATCAGCTTGCATCAAAGCTTCACTCAATGTTTCTCTAGTTTCCTTCGAAAGACGGAGTAGCTCAAAAATTGACAATCTTGCCGGGGTATTAGCCAGCTGAGCCAGTATATCAAAGTTATATAACTTCTCAAGTCCCAAAGTTGAAGTCTTCTTCAATACTTTATCGAAACGGACATGTTGTTTTTCTTTGTCGGCTATCGTCGGTTTGGAAAGAGTTGGCTCTATTGGAGGTGATGAAGCTGGTGGATCATTGACAGCAGGAGGAAATGATGCTTGAGGATCCTCTAGAGCTGGAGCAAGGTTTCTTTGACCTTCTGAATAGTCTCTTAGGTAAGGTTTCCCAGACCTAGTACCAGTCAAGACTTATTCTTCGGATATAGGCTCAAAGGACACCATATTGCAACTCTTTGCCTGGATCTTGTTTCTGAAAGGTTTCTTTTAGCAAAATGGAGCGTTTGTCCAGTAACCCAAACCAACCCGATATTGGTTGTGAGAAAGACATAGGGAAAGAGGTACAGAAGATCCTTTCCATGGTTTAAACCAGAGGCCTTTTGTAGATCATATCCATTTTCGTCATTAATTCACGAGACTATGGACTATACAGATGGAAAGTTGGTTGGTATTTGGCTTCTGACTTTGCCAATGTTGTCTCAGCAGGGGAAAAAGATGAAGGATTATCTGCTACCGAGATGAAGGTAGCAGTTAGAGGTGGAAGACACTGTTCACCAAATGAAATCATATGACATGATTTATTTTTAGTGGCCTTCTTAGACTTGGTGGAAGAAGATGGTGTTTCGAAGTCCGCCACTAAATCTGGATAGATCCATATAATTTTCCCTTTATCAGTAGACAGAGGAACAAGACCATCAGTTTGTGCAGGTAGAAGATTAACAATCTCTAGAGTAGTTCTCGGGATAGGGATGACACCGTCCTGCACAAGTTGAGCTGGAAAATCTCCAAACTATAAAGAGACGACATTAGCCGTTACAGTTTTCTCGCCTTGTTGGAGAGTAATTGCACTGGAATTGACCATCTCCTGAATTTTACCCTTAAGCACATAGCATGCTCGAGTTGGATGTCTAATAAACCCGTGGTAAACACAATATTTAGGATGGTCAGTCTTACCAACTTTCTGGCCGTTTTGGTTCTGGCAGTTGAAGTTTATTGCTCTTGATGAGGCAATCAAAGATACTCATGATATCATCTTCATCAAAAGAGTATTCTTCTTTTGGACGTGGTACCCATTGTGATGGTACTGTTGGGATAGATGTTGGCTGATTTACATTGATGGCTAGGGCTTGTTTGCCTTTAAGATTAATAGTCAAAGTCTCCTTGCTCTTGCGATTGTTCTGACGGCCACTATTATTTGGTGTAGCGTGTTCATCTTTGTCAAGATTAGGCATTTGAATACCTAATTGCTTGAACTTGTCAGCGCTCTTCTGCTGCTTTGTCGTTCACTATAAAGAAAGACCA
>JANAVB010009599.1:8140717-8257912 GCA_029216955.1 Iris pallida
AATTGCAACACGTTTGCAAGGAAGAACGAGAGATCTTCTCTTCTCTATTTTTCTCCTCCATATTTAATCGGTTATTTGGTATTTGTATCTTCGTAGATCTTTGTTGCATCTGTTTTACCATCTTTGATCAAGCCTCGGGACTAACAATCTCAAAGCAAGATCCGTGTAGATGGAAAACATTAATGCTTCGCTCCTCCATCGGACTTCTGCAAGTTGGAAAAGTTCGATGGATAGTACTATCAAGTCTGGAAGAGAAAGGTTTACCTAACTCTTCAACTAAAAGACGATGATCATATTCTGTTGGAGGAAGAACCCTCTGTTCCAGACACTGGATCTACTGCCGCTATCAACGCGGCTACCAAACTCCAGGCCAAGTGGAGAAGGGAAAATAGCATCTGCAGGCTTCTCATCCTGAATGCTATGGAGGATTCCCTGGCAGAATCCTACTTGCCAGAGACATATGGAAGTCTGTGAAAATCTGTATGAAGAAGACAGGAACATGAGCAAGATGTTTGTGGTTGAAAAATATCATAAATTGTCTTTGAGGACAAAAAGTCCATGTTGCCACAGGTGAAGGAATTTCTGAAGCTGCGTCAGAAATTGGAAGACGAATAGATGCCCCTTTCCGACAAGTTTGTCGTGGAGGGATCGTCTCAAACTTCCTGCTGGATGGAGTACCTTCTATGCAAGGATGCACAGAAAGAAGCTAGACATTAGCTTGGGAGATCTACTTCAAGAGATCCATGTTGAGGACGAGATGCGTTCCCAACAGAAGGGGGACACTCTGTCCAAACAGTTGGCTAAAGCCAATCTTGTGCAGACGAGAGATCCCAAGGGGAAGCAGGCGGCTTCTCATCCCAAGAAGAAGGACTTCACTAATCTGAAAGTGAAGGGTCCTTCATTCAAGCAACAAAGACTAAGTCCCACGTGACTTGTTACAATTGTGGCAAGAAAGGCCACTACAAGAGTGATGCAGATCTAAGCCTAAACAATCAGAGAAAGGTGAGCCTAATAAGGTTTCATTGGTTTCTAACTTTGTTGCCATGATCGCACAGGTCACAACTGTGGGGGTTGACTCTGACTGGTGGATAGACACTGGTGCGACTTGCCATGTCTGTCCTGGCAAGGAATGGTTCGTCACGTACCAGCCGATATCTGAGAAGGTTATCATGGCGAACCAAGCCCAAGCTGAAGTTCTGGGGATCGGGACCGTGGAACTGAAACTCACTTCTGGGAACACTCTGACGCTTCAAGGTGTAAGCATGTTCCGGCAATTGCCAAGAACCTGATCTCTGGGAGCCTGCTCTGCAACGCAGGCTTGAGGATGGACATCAATGCTGGTCAGATGGTGATGTCCAAGAAGGGAACATACTTCGGGAAGGCTTATCTAATCGAAAGAATATTTAAAATTCAGCTTGTCAACCAGTTTGATGACATTAATGCAGTTGCATCTTCTGATTATTTCTTGAGTTGTGGCATAATAGACAAGGATATGTTCATTGTAAAAGAATTAACAAAATGTCTAGTCTAGGACTTATCTCCAAATGTGGGGGTAAGGTGGAGAAGTGTGAAGTGTGTGCTCAGACGAAGATCACTAGGAAACTTTTTCATCGGGTCAATCGAAGCACAGATCTTCTGGAGTTGGTGCACTCCGATATCTGTGACTTCAAACATTTCTCCACGAAGGCCGGGATGAAGTATTTATAACCTTCATCGACGAATTCTCAAAATACGTATTCGTCTACTTGCTCAAGTCTAAAGATGAAGCCTTCGAGAAGTTCAGAGAGTTCAGGGCCGAAGCTGAACGGCAGACTGGACAACAACTCAAGAGGTTAAGAAGTGATCGAGGTGGGGAGTACAGGTCTCATGAATTCGCATCGTTCTGCAAAGAACATGGAATCATATGCGAGACTACTGCTCCATATTCTCCTCAATCCAATGGAGTAGCGGAGAGGAAGAACAGAACATTGACAGGAATGATGAACTCAATGCTGCTAACCGCGGGTCTTCCTAATTGTTACTGGGGAGAAGCTGCATTGACGGCCACTTTTATTCTAAATAGAGTGCCATATGCAACTTCAGACGTAACTCCTCATGAACTCTGGTTCAAAGTCAGACCAAACTTGAATGTCATTCGAGTGTGGGGGTGTCTGGCATATGTGAAGCTCCCAGATCTGAAGATTCCGAAGCTAGGACAAGGACTACGAAGGCGATCTTCTTGGGGTATGCCGAGAAGAGTGATGCTAGGAGATTTTGATATTGAGTCAAATCATATCATCGAATCTCGCGATGCTGAATACTTTGAAGACAAGTTTGCAAAAGACAAAAACATTGTTCTTTCGGACATTCCGAAAATAATGTAGGTGCAAAGACTGAAATCTCATATGGGCCAGTAGTTCAAGAAGAAGCTGTTGTTGATGAAACAACTTTGTACAGAACTTGCAGAGCCGTCAGCTAAGCGAGCGAGGAGACCGAAAGACTTCGGAGATGACTTTGTCACCTATCATGTGGAAGCAGATCCGCTTACCTATGATAAGGCGATGAAGACCAGAGATGCTATCTTCTGGAAGGAGGCAGTGAATGACGAGTTTGACTCTATCACCTCCAATAACACATGGGTGTTGGTAGATCTACCTGAAGGAAAAGCCCATCGGATGTAAATGGATCTTCAAGAAGAAGATGAAGGCAGATGGAACTATTGACAAGTTCAAGGCCAGGCTGGTAGCCAAGGGATTTTCTCAGAAACAGGGGATAGACTACTTTGACACGTACGCTCCGGTAGCTCGGATGACCACCATCAGGATGTTAATCGCTCTAGCAGCTACATAAGTTGGTGATACATCAGATGGATGTAAAGATAGCATTCCTGAATGGGGAGTGACCGAAGAGATTTACTTGCAACAGCCAGATGGATTTGTCGTCAAAGGTCTTGAAGACAAAGTCTGCAAGTTGGTGAAATCATTGTATGGTTTGAAGCAAGCTCCCAAGATGTGGCAGAAGTTTGACAAAGTTATAGGTCAAACGGCTACAGAGTCAGCGAGACGGAAAAATGTGTTACACAAAGTTCGCTGATGGAAGAGGAGTCATCGTTTGTCTGTACGTGGACGACATGCTAATCCTAGGTACGGATATAGGCTGTGTCACAGAGACAAAGAAGTTCCTCTCAACCAAGTTCAGTATGAAGGACTTGGGGGATGCAAATGTCATCTTGGGCATAAAGATCATCCGGACAGACACTGGAGTAGCGCAGTCACAATCTCACTACATTGAGAAGATGCTCACACGCTATGGGTATAAGGATCTTCCAGGGATCGATACGCCATACAGGTGTGATCAGAAGCTGAAGCCAAACTCAAGGGAAAGCATCAGGCAGCTGGAGTATTCTAGCGTTATCGGAAGTTTGATGTACGCAACCACTGCCACAAGGCCTGACATAGCTTTCGCCGTGGGAATGCTGAGTCGGTTCACAAGCAACCCAGGAGTTGAGCACTGAAAGCTGTGAAGCGGGTGATGAGATATCTCAAGAAGACTCAGACATATGTACTGCACTCAACGGTATTCGACAGTAGTGGAAGGCTTCAGTGATGCCAGCTGGTGTTCAGAGGTGGAAAGCGAGAGATCCACAGGTGGATATGTCTTTTCCTTAGGTGGATCTGCTATATCGTAGAAGTCGAAGAAGCAGACTATACTCTCTCGTTCCTCCATGGAATCTGAATTCTATGCACTTGAAACTGTAGCAGATGAAGCAGAATGGCTTCGTGAGCTCATGTATGATCTTCCAGTGGTTGGGGCTCAGATACCGGTGATACCGATATACTGTGACAACCAGGCGACTGTGGCGGTGGCATCAAATGACCTCTTAACGGAAGAAGAGGACTGTACGGTTGAAGCACAGGGCAGTACACGATCTTATCAAAAGTGGTGTAATTGCAGTGTTGATGTTCGGAGTCAGGAGAACCTGCAGATCCGTTCACAAAGGGCCTCAAGCGCCAGTTGGTCGATGACACAGCTTGTAAAATGGGCTTGAAGGCATTCTGATAGTGTCTTTGTAATCCTACCATAAAGTTTTATGCTATTAGTTCAAAGAAATCTACTAGGCATCTAACTTTTGGTTCAAAGGAGGATCACTAACTGGGAAACTATCAGGTAACAGTGGGTACTTGTTCTTGGAACATGGAAGGGATACGGACCCATAACCTGTTGTCTACTATATTTTTTCTGCAAAAAAACAGATCCTGTGGAAGGTTGGCTTAAACGCCTTAATGAGTTCTCAGGCAGAGTGAATGCCTGGTGTGCTTTACAGGAAGCACGGTAGAGCAGCACTACAAGGAGTGAAACTCCATGCTACAGTGGGGTGACTCCACCATGAGGTTCCCAGGTAGGGGTAATGCCTCGGCTTTGCAAGCCAAGTCACAGCGGCGTAGCACCGCAAATAGGCAGGTAGCCTAATGTTGTATGACGTAATTAAAGAGTTGTAGACAGCACTACAAAGGGGAGGATGGCCCCATTTACAGTGGCACGACACCATGATGAGGTACCCAGGTAGGGGTAAAGCCTCGGCATTGCAAGCCATGTCGTTGCGGCGTAATACCGCAAGGAAGCCTTAGGCTTCATGTTGAGTAGATTGGCACTACAAAGAGGCTGAGACCTCATGCTACTAGTATGACACTACGATGAGGTTCCCAGGTAGGGGTAATGCCTCGGCTTCAGGCCATGTCATAGCGACGTAGCATCGCAAGGAAGCGCAAGGCTTCATGCCATATCTCTTTAATAAAGAACTCACCTATAGTGTATGGAAAGAGATATAGACCGTCTCTTGAGGGTAAACTTGTAGACGCCCAAAATTATATACTGAAACCAGGCTGGCACAGGGCCTTTAATGTGCAGCCAGAAGCACACGTAACTACACTTTGTGAGTAGGAATAATTACAATTGTGGTGCAGAATTCAAGGCGTAGTCCATTCTTGTATCACATTGTTACTTAACCCATGCGGGAAGATTCAAGTCGTCAGCGACATCTATCCTAATGCAAATGGACAGTTACTATGGGGAACGCTCAACCCTGGACACATATATGTTATGATATGTGGGGGATTGTTGGTGCTTTCTTTACATGGAGAGAGCTTGCTCTCAACATGCCTTGTAAATTTTAGTCCCACATCGAAATACCATGAGTTATCTCAAATATATACTTGGGTGTGTTGTTGAGAGATGCACATGGGGTGGTGACTGTCACGCCCACTCCCGTAGGAGTGATCGTCCTCGCTAAGGCGTGATGCCGCACGGGCCTAGGTTGCGCCCGTGCAAGGCCAAGTCCGGAAACGGCCGATTTGAGCTAGGCCACAGAGTCGCACATAAAAGGCGTGCCAAGTGGCTTACAAGATGGAATGATTCATGGCGATGTTCCGATACATTATGTCCTGTATATGGTGCTTCAGCTCCTAGCAACGCTCCAAGGCCCCGGAGTTGGCTCCGTGCCTTAACACGTTAGATGGAAGCTCCGCACCCGTCGGCGTCTCCTGCATCCTGCAAGCAACTGTGGGGTTATCAGTACATTGTTATGCACTGGTGGGGTGGCTAGCACCCACAACGCTATCATTACCAAACACGTTCATTTACTTTTGTGCATCTCTATCATTCATTGTCTTTCTAATCTTGTTTAGGATCAATTTCATGGCATATGTCATAACCTATCCCGTGTTGTCGAATTCAAGTGTCGTATGGAAATACATGCACGACTTACCCATACTTACCGTCCGGCCTTCCCTGTTCAATATAAACCAAGTTAGTCAACAATTCATATGAAATAACTTAACGTAGTTCATGCAAGCATTCAATGTCCAGTGCGTGTCTTTGCCTCGGGTTCTCACGTCGTGGGCACGTTTTCTAACTCGTTTGCTCAAAGTACTTTGATCTTTTGTGTGTTATATTCAAGCCTATTCAGAAAGTGCTTTGTACAGTTAACTTAGACTACTTTGATTTCAATGCAAGGACTTGCACGTGGATTCCACCAGCAAAGCCCACTTAAATCTATATGCACCGGTCGCTGGCATCACTCGCGTCGCCCATTGATAAGTTATCCGAACGACATCTCGTTCGGGACACACGAAGTCACGATCAACTAAGCGTGACGCGTTCTAAGGCTCTGCGCGATCGTATCGCCTCACCTCCCGACATACTCGTTCTATCCGTAAATCCTGCAGTCTCGCTCGAACAATTTCTATAACGTTCCTACACCACTCAGGGTTCGAGCCACTCGACTACACCGACACTCATTCTTATTCTTCTCCGAACCTATCACATACACCACTCGGATTCAAGCCGTACGATCTAGTCCTCAATCATGTTCGTCATGCGCTAAGACATCCTTCAGATTCGTTCGACAAATCTCTGCGTAATCGCTTACGTGCCTCGACGTACTAAGTCGTTCATGCATTAATCCTCAAAATCCAAGCCAATCTTTCGTGCACGCCTAAGCGTTAGTTTGATAGTTCCTATCGATATACACTCTAAGTGTATCTCTGTTCCCGACCGAGCGGTACTTGATATCGCTCGTAACGCGATTGCACCAGAAGTCGAGGTGCGCGACAGGCGGCACAACTTAGCCAAAAGGCCATGTGTATAGCTATCCCGTACGGACTACATTCGAGTTCGCATGCTCACTTATTCTCGTTCGAGCGATAATCGATCTCACTCGCAACTCGTTTGCACCAGAAGGTCTAGGTGCGCGATACTCTGAGCGCGCCTTTGAAAGTCTAAGTCTGGATTCATCTTGACGGGCCAATGTAAGCCTTGCATCGATTGCATCGATACTTCATCGGGTCGATGCAACTCTTCGAGTCGACGGCTCGTTTGAGTCGTTGCACTTGCCGTTTGAATCGCGTTCCGCTAGGGCGGAGCGGGGCATTACAGTGACCCTAAGGAGGGAACCATGTGGGTGATTACTAGGAGGTAAGAATAAGGCTCCAAGGATTAAGCATTAATGCTTTTGACATTCTCTTGGATTAATTTCCATTTGGAGCTAAGCCCCAAAGGGACTTAGCGACTCGGATTCGGACTCGGACTCGGGCTCATGGGCTCATGAGGCGTAATGTGGCATTTTGTTGGCGCACTTTGCACTTAGCACGTCAGCAGTCATGCGATCTTTATGCGGCTCATATGCGGCCATGCGTCATGCGGTCTTTATGCGGCTCATATGCGGTCATGCGGTCTTATGCGGCATGCGGCTCATATGCGGCCTCATGCGGTCCATGCGGCTCATGCGGCCATGGCGGCAATGCGGCTCATGCGGCCATGCGGTCCATGCGGCACATGCGGCTCATGCGGCTCATGCGGTCCATCGGCACATGCGGCTCATGCGGTTCATGCGGCCATGGCTCATGCGGTCCATACGGTCCATGCGGCTCATGTGGTCCATACGGCCCATGCGGTCCATGCGGCTCATGTGGTCCATGCAGCCCATACGGTCCTTGCGGCCATGAGGCTCATACGGCCAGGCTGCTGCTGCTGCTGCCGCATGGAGGGCTCCGCTGACTGTGCAGATTACAAGTCAGTTATGGAAAGGCTGAATCAATGCGATTAATTCAGATCCTATCTTTGTGGGATTTAAATTAATTTTGTTCCTATCTTTGTGGGATTTGAATTAATCTCGTTGCTATCTTTTTGGGATTTGATTCAATCTTTCCATAACTGAAGAGGCGGCTAGGGTTTCCACCTCTCTCTCTATAAATACTCTCTTCTGGCCTCCTTTGTGGTTACTACGAAAATATAAGTCAGAAAATGAGAAAGAGAGAGTGTTGCTGCCGCCATTGCAAGTCCATCCGAGGAGTCAGAACAGAGGTGACTTCGAGCGTTCCACAAGTTCTTCAACTTGCTGGTTCCTGAAGCAGATCGTGTGGGGCAATCTTGCTTTGAGCAACGGTGTTTTGACACCCCAGCATTGTTCTTCTTCTCATCTCTCTCTATATTATTGTAACTCATTCTGTCCCAATTGCAACACGTTTGCAAGGAAGAACGAGAGATCTCTCTTCTCTATTTTCTCCTCCATATTGTAATCAGGTTATTTGGTATTTGTATCTTCGTAGATCTTTGTTGCATCTGTTTTACCATCTTTGATCAAGCCCCGAGACTAACACAACCTCCAGCCCAAGAGCAGCAGATAAGAATTCCATAGCAATAGCGAACAAATAAGGGGAAGGGGGTCCCCTGTCTACGCCTTTTGTTACTATGAATAAACCCCTCGGGCTGACCATCCACCAGGATAGAAAAAGTAGTAGTTATGCATTCCTGATTAGCACAACCAAATGAGAGTTCAGCCCCATGCAAGTCAAGCTATGACAGATGAACTCCCTATTCACAGTGTCATAAGCCTTCCTCAGATCAATTTTGATACAACATTTGCCACCTCCCTTTCTATCAAAATCTCTAATAAGTTCATGGGCCAGCAAGATGTTATTAGCAATACTCTACCCCTTATAAAAGCAGATTCGTCCTCAGAATTAAATCCTGAAAGACCAACTCTAGCCTATTAGAGTATTTTGGAGATTTGTAAATGAAGTTACAACAAGAGATAGGTCTAAAATCCTGAACTCTAGTTGCCCCTTCTATCTTGGGTATCAAAGTGATAAATGTGTGATTCATCTGCCTCATCAACTTTCCCTCCTGAAAGAAGATCAGTCTCCGTAATATCCTTCTTGAGAACTCCCCAATATAACTTGAAGATTTTAGCAGTAAAGCCATCTGGACCTAGAGCCCTATTAATGTCAGCATTGTCAATAATGCCCTTGACTTCCTCCAGCTCAATCTCCTTCATCAGAAGAGAATTGGCAAAATTGTGATCAGTCTCCTAGGAACCAGATCGGGAAACACAGTTCTATAAGAATCTTGATTATACAGACCTTGAGAATACTAGATCACTTTATAATTAAGTTGCTACCCATATTGAAAGCAGCATTCTTGTCACTGAGGAACCACTTAAGAGTTATCGGACCTCCTTCCCTTAACTGATTGATAAAAGAACTTGCAACACTTCTCCCCATCTCACAACCAGTGACATTTAGCCCTTTCGTGAAATTCACTTTTTCCTGAACCATAACTTTGGTATACAAATGAAGAGTTGCTGCTTCTTTTTTAACTAAAACTTGATTAATTGGATCCTTTTCCAACTGATCCTGAACATAAGCCAAGTCTCTCCTAACAAACTCCACCACTCCATAACCTCTACACTGTTTCCAAAGCTTCAGAGCCAATTGACACTCTTGAGCTTTGAAACCAATCTATGCATGAGGGTACCCTCTTAACAACCGTGGAATCGAAGAGTTCACTTTATGATAAGAATTAACAAGACATAAATACTGAACAAAATAGTACATAGACCACAAAAACACAATATAACGTGGTTGACAAATATCGGTGTATGTCTACGGGACAAGGGAGAATATCTTTGTTGAATTACAAGAGTTACACGAATAAGTACCATATTGTGAAAGCCTCACTTACAAGACTCTCTTTAGATTCCGTTATGGCTTCCAAACACAAATGCAACCAAAGCCTCCTCATGCTTAATAACTTCAAAAGAACCTACTCAGGGTTAGAAAAATCGTTATATAAGCTCTCCTAACTTTTTCCGTCAGGGCAATCTGCACTATCGAGAACAACTTTTTAAATCTGGCATGCACACCTGAATCCCAATTGAATGGCATAAGATGGTATGTCTATATCGATGGTATGCTTAATACGAAAAAATTTCTCACTTTTGGTTCAGAAAAATTGGCAGTACTATTGGTATACATATATCGACAATATGTTGTTGGTATGCTAGTATCATAGCAATTGATGCATATTAGCTATTTTTGTTGTTTCGACTCCTCTATACGCCCGTCACATCATGCAGTTGAAGAAGAGCCACACAACAACATACCCCTCTACCTCCACTTGTAGAGCACCCTCAACACATTTCCACAACCTTCATCATAGACCACTGATTAGCATATCTAAAAGTAGGATACTTAGGGTTTTGGTAATGTTAAACAAGTCAACCAATATTGGGCTATGGTCACTGGAAGCCGAGCTAGAGAGAGAGGGAGAGTATAGCTATCCAATGAGCACAACTTCTAAATGAGCAAGCATAGTCATTTCTGACCATTGGATTACTAATTAAGTGATCTATGTGGCTAGGATTTACTTTGATTTCGGATGATTCTAGACTATTGGATATGTGGTCATATACATCTGGTTATTAGATTATATAATGGGTTAGGTCAACTTCTTCCTCTCCTCATCGTCTTTAGCCCCTTTGTAGCTCTTTCTTCTCTCTTCATATACCATCGGAGACTCTCTTCCACTCCCCTATCAATCCATACATATGTAACTTCCCTCTTCAATCCCCAATGAATACTTTACAATAAGTTTATTCCTATAAAACTTGCTAAAGAAAACCTTGCTCTTTTTTTGTTCATTCAACAACCCTGTAAAATTGTGCATCTGTTGCATGACCTTTGATGCAAGATAGAGACTTAGCCTGTCTTCGAAAAGACCAAGATATCATCCGCATAAATCAAATGCGTAATACATGGTGGTTGTTGGTATATTTAGTATAGGAATATGTTATATTTAGTATGGAAATATGTTATGTTTAGTATGGAAATATCCTGAGGACATATTTGGGATGCCAGAATATGCCACAAAATATTTCCATGATATAAAAGGCTATATAAAGCCTATGAGACTATCAATGAAATTATCTCATCAATCAATTACAGCATGGTATCAGAGCCACCTTTCCACAAACTCTAGCCGCCACCAAACCCTAACCTTTTCCCTCCTCCCTCTCTCTCCCCGCCACCAAAACCCTAACCCGAAGCAGCCCTCCCTTTCCCCCGCGGTCGCAGTGGTCCTCCCCTTTTTTGCGCAGCTGCTGTTGCGACTGCTGCTGCCGCAGCTGCTACTGTTGCGACTGCTACTGCGGCTGCCGCTGCTGACACGGTGGCACGAGCGCCGACCGCTCCCCTACGTGCGCACTGTCCCACCCCCTTGCCGCAAACAACGACACCTTTTTACCATTGTTCGGATCATTCTGAAAAAGGACACCGATGTTCAGATCTGATAAAAACAGACATGTTCGGATCTAGGAACGGACGACGAGGACGAGCGTGAGTCGTGGAACGGGCGTAACATGATCAAAGAGGAGCATCGATGGAGTAGATTATCAAGAAGCTAGATTCTGCAGAGGTCGCGATGTTGATGAAGTTGATGAAGATGTCGGCTGGTGAGAGCACGACATGAACGTTGCCAAAGTTGGAGCTTCCCTCCATCGATCTGAAGCTGGATGGACCAGCCACCTATTTGAGTTGGTCACGGCGGGTGAGAAGAACCCTCGCAGGAAAGAACCTGGAGGGGTTCGTAACGGGCGAGAAGACATAGCCGGACGAGGGCTCGGCAGGATGTGACGAGTGGAAGTCCACTCATATGGTAATCTACATCTGGCTTCTCAACTCCTTAGTCCAGTCTATTGCCGCCACAGTAGATGGTATTGAAATGGTGAAGGATGTGTGGGAGAAGTTGAGGAGGACGTATGATGGTGTAGAGAACGACTTACGGATCTTCTAGATAAAGGAGGAGATCGACGATACCGTACAGGGAGAAAAGACGGTGCAGAAGGATGCCACGGAGTTGGAGCGTCTGTGGTTGGATTATGATCACTCCTCAAAATGGGCGAGCTGCGGGGACCCGAAGTGTAAGGAGAGACATGTGTCTGCAGGAGAGAACGATAAAATTTCTCAAAGGGCTGACTGCAATATTCGCACAGAGGACGGTCTTACTTCTCGTCCAACCAGAGATCCCTAGTCTTGTAGAGGCTATCTCGGCCATGATCCAGGAGGAGATACGCATCAGACTGCAGGCAGGGACAGGTGGTCCCTCCGAAGCAAAATCAGCACTAGCGGTTACCAGCTCGGGCGACACAGGGTCCAAAGGAGAACCCTGACAGCACAATCGGCAGTGCTACAACTGCGAGGAGATGGGCCATCATCGGTATGCTTGTACCAAACCACCTAGGGAGGGAGACTCAGGTGGTGGACGTGGACAGTTCGGTGGACGAGGATATATTGGAGGACATGGTCGTGGCCGAGGGGGTCGACGAGGCGACCGAGGAGGTTATCGGGCAAATCTGCTGGTAGCAGAAGGGAATGGAGGAGCTGTTAGCACTTTTACTGAGGAGGATCAGGCACTGCTGGACCTGCTGGAGAGGAAGCAGAGAGCGTCAACCGAGGGAGACAAGAGGAGTAGAACAGAGGAGGCATCCACCTCATTCTTTGTTGGGGGCAATACCGCTATGTATGCCCAAACATCAGAAGGTACTGACGAGTCACTTGCTCTTGCATCTATGTCTTCCTTTAAAACGTCAGACTGGATTATCGACTCGGGAGCATCTCGGCATATGACGGAAAATGCTAATAAGTTTTCTTCTTACACTCAACTAGCATCAGCAGACAGCATTCAGACAGCAGATGGCACTTTCCAACCAGTGGTCGGTAAGGGTAATGTTAATTGTACATGTTCAGTAAGATTATCCAATGTTTTACATGCTCCATCCTTTTCAGTCAGTCTCTTGTCTATTAGTTCTATAATTCTCCAACTTAAATGCATTATTTCTTTTGATATTCCTAAGGTGATCTTTCAGAAGAAAGGGACGGGACGAAGACTTGGGATTGGCACTTGGCATGAGGGACTGTGGTACCTAGATCGAGAAGGACTGGACTCAGCACTGTATCAATGGCAGAGAAGGCTGGAATGAGAGGACTGCAACAAAGGACTGAGGAGACTTTGATACTTCATCATAGGAGGATGGGACATTCTTCCTTTGATACTTTAAGTAAGTTATATCCAGAGATTTATGCAAAAATAGATAAAAAGAAATTAGTATGTGATGCATGCGAGTTAGAAAAACTTACTAGAAGCTCATATGTTGGTACGGGGTCATAGGAGCTCTATTGCTTTTGAGGTAGTACATTCCGATGTTTGGGATCCATGCACTATTAATACTATGAATGGGTATAAGTATTTTATTTTTTTTATTGATTGTGCCTCTCGTGTCACCTGCTGTATTTGATAAAAAATAATAGTGATGTACCTTCTTATTTTTGGGATTTTCATAAGTATGTCCAGACTCAGTACAACGCAGTTGTGAAGATACTGAGTTCTGACAATGGAACGGAGTATACCAACATGACGCTTGCAGAATACTTGTCAGCACACGAGATCCAGCATCAGACCATCTGTGCATACACACCAGCACAAAATAGAGTAGCAGAAAGGAAGAACCGACACCTTCTGGAGGCCACAAGAAGTATGATGATCAACATGAATGTCCCACAAAGTCTGTGGGGGCATGCAGTGTTAACAGCAGCTCAACTCATCAACAGAATGCCTTTGAAAGTCCTGGGATGGAAGTCCCCGTGTGAAGTATTACAAGACAATAATAGTAGGATACTTCCACTGAAGGTGTTCGGGTGTGTGTGTTTTGTGAAGGACAACAGACCATCAGTTGGGAAACTTAACCCCAGAGTGGTCAAGTGTATCTTTGTGGACTACTCAGCAACTCAGAAGGGGTATGTGTGCTGGAGTCCAGTAGAGAAGAAGAAGTTTGTCAGTATGGATGTCCACTTTCGGGAGCATAAGCCATACTACCGCAAGGAGGGAACTTCACACAACACGCCTAATACTACCAGTATAAGGCTAGAGGGGGAGATGGAGAACCTGGTGGTGACTGATTTGGAAGTTTGGCATGGAAGCACGGTTGAGAAAGAACATGAAGGTGAAGCAAAACAGGGGGAGGAGATGAGAAGTATTAGGCTTACGGCTCAGGGGGAGTTACTTACCTATAGGGGTGAGCATATAGAGGTTTAAAACCGATAACCGATCTGACCCGAACCGAATTATCAATTCGGGTCGGTTTTATAACATTCGGATCGGATTTCGGTTGTAGAAATGAATAAAATCGGTTTATCGGTTCGGAGTTCGGGTTTGGAAATCGGATCCTAACCCGAACCGAAAACCGAATCAGGTTTGTGCTATTACATTTTTACCCTCTCTTATTAATTTCCATCCCCTCCCAACAACCCTAATCCCAAAACATTTCACGTTTGTGCCGCCTCCCCCTCTCTCTCTCTTGAACTCTCCGAGTCCGCCTCTCTCTCTCCCTCCCTCCCTCCCTCCCTCTCTCTCTTTCTCTCGATCTCTCAAGAGTATCTATAAATCTCGGTTTAGGAATCTGCATCTCTCATCTGCGGGTCTCTCTCCTGAGACGATCGCGTTCGTGGACGTGGCCGTCGTCGAGTTCTACAGCCACGGCAGGCCGACGACGGGGTCGGTGGGGGCGGCGAGGCTGGCGGCGGGTCGGTGAGACTGCCTCGTTCCTCTTCGTGCACGTGGCTGATGGATGAGGACGGGGGCAACGAGGCCGGTTCCATTGAGGGCGGACCGGCGGATACGACCGATAGCCTTCCACTGAGGGCGGGCCGGCACTCTTCTGGCACTTTTATGGTAAATTTTTTGATTTGTTTATTTTATCAATTGATCAAAATTAATACATATTGTGTTTCTATGAATTAATTTGGAATACCCATGTATCAATATCTGAAATTTATGCTCAAGGAACTCTGTGTCCTAAAATCTCTCATATATTGTTTTGAAATATATTTTGTTTCCCCTTTTTTTCTCTTTCACCTTTTGATTCAAATTAGTATTTTTTTTCCTGGGATTGATGACCATCTCGAAAGAATGCTTGGAGGAACACTGCAGAATTTCAAAATCAAATTTTTTACAACCGAACCGACCGAAAACCGAAATGTTTTATTTCGGTTTGGTTGAATTCGGATCGTAGGAAGCCGGTTCGGTTTTAGGTTTTTGAAGAATCAATTTTCGGGTTAATCGGTTTTTGGATATTCAGTTCAGTTTGGACCGAACCGAACCGTTGCTCACCCCTACTTACCTACAGCAGGAGGAAGAAGTAAACTGCAGGACCAGCACCTACAGTGCCAGTACCAAGTCCCTTGCCTGCGTTCATCCCAACTCCTGAGACACCTACACCACCATCCCCTTCAAGTGATATCATTCCTCCTACTTCTCCCACACCACTATCTGTACGAAGGACCACTCGCAGCAATGAGAAAAATCCTCCGGACAGATATGGTTGGGATGTTGCTCAGTTTGTTTCTTATGACCATCTCTTCTTCTCATGGATCATTTATAGCATCTTTGGATAGTATTACTGTACCTAACAATTGACAGGTTGCCAAGAACGATCCAAAGTGGAAAGCGGCAATGCATGAGGAGTTAGGAGCTCTTGAGAAGAATCACGCTTGGGAGCTGGTGAGACTACCGGAGGGGAAGAGAGCAGTCGGATGCAAGTGAGTCTTTACCGTGAAGCAGAACACAGATGGACAGGTTTAGCGCTACAAAGCTCGACTAGTGGCAAAAGGATACAGTCAGACATACGGTATCGACTATGATTAGACCTTTGCACCAGTTGCAAAGATGAGTACTGTCAGGACCCTGATCTCTTTGGCAGCGAATGGTGGATGGAAGCTACACCAACTAGACATGAATAATGCATTTCTTTACGGAGATCAAGTGTAGGAGATTTATATGGAGATACCACCAGGATTTGGCACAAATCAGACAGCAGGCAAGGTCTGCAGACTAAAAAAGTCCCTCTATGGACTGAAGCGGTCTCCTCGAGCGTGGTTTGACATATTCAGGAGAGCGATGATAGGGATGAAATATCAGCAGATCAATGCTGATCACACTATATTTTTCAGAAGGAGTGGATGTTTGCAAAGAACAAAAAGTCTTCATTACAAACTTTGAAAAGAGTACAAGAGTACAATTGATTTCTGGGGAAGTACAACTATAGGAATCTGATCAGAAGATGATCATTTTATCCCTTGGATAATGTGATATTGAAGACATGAGCCTCTGGAGGATGCAACAACACTTTAGCAGGAGATTATGATCTCTCTTGATGTTTTGAGATTGATTTGAAACTCTATTTATAGAGTTCTTGAAATAACTGTTTAGCAGTTATTCAGGGTTGCACGCGCTTCAGGTTGCGCGCGTCCTGTTCACTTGCGCGAACGGTTGCACTAACTATTGTGGACGCATGGCATCGTTTGATTGAGATGCGCGTGGTCATGAGCAGTGTAGTAGGCACGTTCTGCAAAGTTAGTGGCTTGTGCGCCACGTCACTCTGTTCTGAATACTGTTTGATCACCTTGCGCGAGCTTCATCAGGTTGTGCATGGCACAATATAGCAACTTCGCGAGCGGTTGCACATACTGCTGCAGACGTGTGGCATCATTTGATTAAGAGGCGCGTGGTCGTGGGCAGTGTAGTGGGCATGCTCTGCGAAATTGGTGGCTTGTGCGCCATGTCACCCTATTTTAAAATAAAAAGTTGATCAAGTGGCGCTAACTAGCCAGGCTGCGCATGGGCGCAACCCAACAACTGGCGCTTTTGACTAGGTCTACTGTTCCGTGCTGATTAATTTTCGTGCTACACAATGACTTGCGCAAACCAGCTGTCAGCATTAATTACATGCTGACAAAATCTTCTCGAACGCCGCGTTGTACGGGATTCGAACGAATTTTCCTTGATCTTCGTGCTGTCAGCTGTCAGGAAAATGATGACGCCATTACAGCTTCTCGAAGAAGTGTGCCACGTGTCACTCGCGCAACCTGACTACTGCACAACCTGACCTCTGCGCAACCAGATGTAGGTGCAACCTGATGGTTTGGCACAACGTAATGGTTTGGTGCCATTTTGATAATCTAATACTTGCGCAGCTTGATTTTTAGCCTCTACAAGACCCCCTTAAAAGTTTTCGAAACTTGAAAATACTTCAACGTTTTGAAATATTTTGAATTATGCTAGTTTTGCTTGGATTGCGCCAGTTTTCTGTCTAAGTCGAGCTAGTCAACTCGAGCCTGCTTCTTCAGCATAAGTTGTGCGGTTCAGCCTCATTTATAAAGCTATAAATAACCGTACTCTTTGGATTTTCCATTCTTCACCATCGTTCGGGAGAAACCCTATCTTCTTCTTCGATCTTTGAGAACTTCAATTGACAGCAATGGCACCCAAGCGCTCTGCTGCTGAGAAAGGTAAGACTGTGGCCAAATCATCCATGCAAGTTTCGCCTTCGTCACGTCGAGAGACGGCCAATTCGGCTTTGGAGGGTAAGCATTCGACTATAGACCTGTTTATCGACCATCCTACTGATCATCGGCCACCCTATTTTAGGGTTTGGCTTGATTCTGACAATGTGCGCCCTCTCTTTTTAGAGTTGGGCATACTCCATAACTTGTGCCTCCCTTATTAGGATTTGGTTGTTGTCGACATGCATTGTGCAGCATTTTAAAAAGTTGTGCTGCCTTTTGGGCGCAATTTTGACACGTTGTGCGGCAAAATACGGTGCAACCTGTTTGCTGCGTAACCTGATGGCTGCGCATGCTGAGTGCGGCACAATGTGAGGGTCACGCAAAAATAGGGCATTAAATACTCGGTTTATTCCCAACGATGAACTTATTTATGAGGCGCTCTTTTTCGAAACGTCTTTTTCTTTTCTCCCTCGTTAAGTGATACGCGCCCATTTATTGGGAAGACGAAGAGTCGGCGGAGGCTGACCTTCGCTGTATATATATGGACATGATGCCCAGCCTCAATCTTCATTCACTCTTATGGCTTCCAAAGAGAACATGAAGCAGGGGACGAACAGCCATGACAACGGCAAAGCTTCTGAGAAGAAGTTACACTCTGCGCCTGCGGAGTATTTGCTAGAAGCTGACCCATCCCTGAGGGCGGAGAACTTTCTCGACTGTTTTGGCCTGACCCCAACAGTCCTCGCTCATTCTAGAGGTAGGCCATCGTCTTCTTCCGAAGAACGTGGCGCATTAGAACATAGGGAAGGATTCCTCCGATTGATGTATCGTTCGGAAATCCATAACATGGAGGAATTGAACGCTGCCTTGCGTCAGGCTGATGGCGGAAAGAAGAAATGACGTGATACAAGAGCGTCATTTTTACATAATGGCCATAGTGCCTATGTCTGTAGTGTCTGCCCACTTTTCTATTATGAAATAAAAAATTGGAACTTATTAAATCCTGGCGCATTTGAGCTTTGTTGTGTAATTGTCTTGACACGTTAACTTTTTTCGATTCTGATAACACAAACTTCTGAACGACATGTGGCGCTTTTCATACTTTCGTGCTTCATTCTTCCCAAAATATACGCATATGGACGTTCATAATGTTTCAACCTCCATTGCATATGAATAGTTGCGATAATAAAAGAACTTTTACTGTATTTCTGATGTTTGCAGGGGACCAACTGACAAAACTCCCCAGAACTGGCATCGGTGATCATGGATGCTATGAAGTTGAACCACTTTGACACACACATCAAAGAGCTCAGGACTCTTCATGTTAAAAAGGGCTTCCTCGAGATGGTAGGAAGGGCCTTTATACATGAGAGTTGGACGGTGGAGTCACAGAATTAGGAATCGTATCACAAGGGTGATCTCATTCCTATTTCTTATGAAGGGTCGTCTCTTCTCCACCAGTTGTATTGACAACGACTTTTCTTCGAGCTGCTGCACTCTGTGGTTTTCCTCTCGTCTTTCTGAGAGCGAAGACCAGAGTTGATTTTGTTGCCTTGCTCGCCGATTCAGGTCGAGACGACAAGGAACTGGCACCAACAAGAAGATCCAAAGATTAATAGACCTTCAGTTGTTAAATTTAGAATGAAAATCCGAGACGTAATAGATTTCCATTAAGATGTATCTATGTTTTTAAAGAAGAAATAAAGAATGATTTTCTCTTCTTTATGATTTGATTTCATGTGATGATATAGAAAATAGAATCAGAGATAATGTGGACGTGAACTCATTTTTCTATAAATGATCTTTAAGTCCGCTGGGACTTAAAGACAGAAGATCTTGTCTAAAAAGACAATATCTGTGATAATACGGATTTTTTATAAAAAAAGACATCTTTTAAAACAGCTGGGTTTCAAAAGCCGAAATTGATGATTTGGATAGACTCCACGGGGATTTTGAGTTTTTATTATCTATAGCTTTATTTACGTAAAAGTAAATAAGTGATAATAAATGTAGACCCATTCCCACAATGAAGTAGAGATGAAAAGACTGATGCATAAGCATGTCTTTTCCAGGAAAGGTCGTTTCGATTCCTGGGACAGAATGTTTAGCTTTTCTATTTATAAATAGTGCAAAACTTTTTTGAGAGCATCATTCACCCCTTTCCTTTACAAAATGTCTTCAGAAGAAATGCCTAAAGAGACGGGAGTTATCCTAAACATCGAAGCTGCCCTCGACACTCCTTCCGACGAGCCTCCGCTGCCTACTCAACCAGAAGTCGGAGAAAGCTCGGCTATTCCTGGAGAGAAGCAGGATATTCTTGCCGAACTGGTAGAGCCTGGGAGAACTGCCGAGGAAGAAGCTCTGAGGAAGGTTGCCTGTGAACTGCTGGTGTCATCGGATAATAATGTCTTTGAGCTTCTTGCAAAATATGTTTTCAATCAAGAGGGCTCCGGTCCTCGTTAATTTTATGTATTTTCTTCTGTCTAAATTTATGCAAATAAAAGGAATTTTATTTACATTTTGATTCTCTGTGTTGATATCTCTTTGTCTTCAAACATGATATTTCTTGAGAAATTTGCCATTAATGGGCATCATGGCGACTCGACCATCCATACCAGTCAATTGATAAGCTCCGTTGGAGAAAACTTTGCTTACAATGTAGGGTCCTTCCCACTTCGCTTCGAATTTGCCTTTGCTCATGTGCGTCATAGTCATAGGACGTCTGACGGTTAGAACTAATTCTCCTTTCTGAAATGTTTGAACTTTGACTTTACGGTTGAAGGCTTTTGATAGACGAGCTTGGTATAACTCAATATGTTGTTGAGCTAGGAGCCGTTTCTCGTCAAGCGCTTCAAGCTCCTGAAGTCTCCGACGATCATTGTTTTCGGTTGTGAGTTCATTGGCAATGGCAATACTTAGAGAAGGGATCTAGATTTCCAATGGTAAGACGGCCTCGCATCCGTATACCAAAGAGAACGGTGTGCAGCCTGTAGGAGTATGTACAGTAGTACGGTAAGCCCACAGACATTCTCCAAGCTTCTCACTCCAATTTTGTTTGTTGGTAGAAACAAACTTCTTGAGGAGTTTTGTCACGCCCCGCTCCCGTAAGAGCGATCGTCCTCGCTAAGGCGTGATGCCGCACGGGCCTAGGTTGCGCCCGTACAAGGCTAAGTCCGGAAACGACCGATTTGAGCTAGGCCACAGAGTCGCACAGAGTGTCCCCATTTGCAGCGGAAAGTAAACGAACACAAATTGAAGCGAATTCCAACTCTTTATTGATTTTCAAGAAGTTTACAAGCGGCGCTAGGCCGAGTTTACAAGTCTCTCAAGCTCTCTCTCTGAAACATAAAAGGCGTGCCAAGTGGCCTACAAGATGGAATGATTCATGGCGATGTTCCGATACATAATGTCCTGTATAGGGTGCTTCAGCTTCTTGCAACGTTCCAAGGCCCCAGAGTTGGCTCCGCGCCTTAACACGTTCGATGGAAGCTCCGCACCCGCCGGCGTCTCCTGCATCCTGCAAGCAGACTGTGGGGTTATCAGTACATTGTTATGCACTGGTGGGGAGGCTAGCTCGCCCACAATGCTATCATTACCAAACACGTTCTATTTACTTTTGTGCATCTCTATCATTCATTGTCTTTCTAATCTTGCCTTAGGATCAATTTTATGGCATATTTTATAGCCATCTCGTGTTGTCAAATTCAAGTGTGTGCATGGAAATACATGCACGACTTACCCATACTTACCGTCCGGCCTTCCCTGTCCAAAGTAAACCAAGTAGACAACAATTCATATATCTCAAATAAACATGATTCACGTAAACATTCAGTGTCAAGGGCGTGTTCCTGCCTCATGATTCTAGCGCGTCGTAGGCGTGTTTCCTAACTCAATTTCACGAAGTACTCTTTATCCTTTGGTGTGTTATATTTCAAGCCTGTTCAGAAGGCACTTCATTTAGTTAACTTAGACCACTTTGTTCAATGCAAGGACTTGCACGTGAATTGCCACCAGCAAAGTCCACTTAACTCTATATGCACCGGTCACTGGCATCACAAGCCATTTTGGACCCTTTTTTCCTTGGTATTTTGCAACTATTCAGAGCGTGCGGGCTGGTACACGTTGATAGTGTCTTGAAATACCCTGCACTTACGTCCCCCGGGTGACCAAGCCCATACCGAGGCAACCCGTAAGCCCCCTTTGATTTCCGCCTAGGCCGGCCACGATCCTCCCTTTGATCATGCCGCGGAAATCCCTTATATCTCCCACCTCCCGTATACGAGGGGATTGTCCACGACCATTTCGTATTATTTGTCCCCTTTTTTTTAACTTAACGGTCGTCTCCGAGCCATAGGCTAACCCTTCATAATGCGTTATCGACCAGGTTGGCGTCCGTGGAGCGCGGGTAGCGAGTTCCGTTGCATGTGCCCGTCATATCTGTCGCTAACCATTCCTTTCTTTCTTATCTTTTATTCATTCCTTCTTTTCTTTCTTTCACTTGTCCGTTCGTTCATTGATTCATTCACATATTCATTTATTCATTCGTCGATTCATTCATTCACTTATTCGTTCTTTCATTCATTCATACATTTTTGTAACTCCCCGTGCGGGAGTCACCTTGGCGACCCATCGGTCCCATAGTCTTTTAATGTTGCTATACTCTACTCGGAACGACTATGTTGATAGTCTTCCGTTTCATTGTTGTAAACCATTCATTGTTTCATTGTTGAACGCATAAGGGACTTGCACGTAAGCTTGTGCCTTAGCACGAGCGTGGAGCGCGGTGCGAGAGTTCTCACATTTTCCATGTTCTTTTCCATATTCTATACAAGCATACAAGATGGGATTATTCCCTTAGCTAGGTGCGTTGAGTCATTTATTAGCATGCGTAGTGTTATCGCCTAGCGATTCTAGCATTAGTGTCCGTATTGTTATGTGTCTAGGCTAAGCAAAGACGGGTTCATCGGAGCCACCCACCTTAGCGATGTTCGCATCGGCCGAGCGATACTCCGAGCGCGCCTTTGAAAGTCTAAGTCTGGATTCATCTTTGACGGGCCAATGTAAGCCTTGCATCGATTCTTCATCAGGTCGATGCCAACTCTTCGGGTCGACGGCTCGTTTGAGTCGTTGCACTTGCCATTTGAATCGGCATTCCGCTAGGGCAGAGCGGGTCATTACATAATACACCACTCAAAACAAGTCCCGTCCTCGAGACTTCATGAGTGCAGGTCATCCTACCATTCCTTTAGCTCGTGTCGTCGTGTTTCTTCGACAATTTCTATCGAACGGCTCTATCGTTCGATGGCATCGAATTATGCTCGGTTATCCTTTCAAGTTTTATGTTGCATGCGTTTGGTGAATTTTATGGAATGACTGTCCATTCATTTTAGACTTGATGGTACTTATTCAATTGTCGTTCATGCGCATCTCAACATCCACTTGCAGTTGCATTCGACTTCATCATATCGCTGCGTGGGGACTGTGCACATATTCAAGGCGTCCCCCGAATACGTACATTTCAACCAGGCTTAGCGATTAACGAAGTCGGACAAGCTACTCGTTATAGTTTTGATTTGCCGATCGTTTCACTAACTTCGATTTAAAACCGAACTTGCGTGCATCTCACCATCGTTTATCTTGATCCTCGAGATGATCCGATTCATTTCTCAAGCGTTCTTGTCTACGAAATCAATACGATTTCTTCTTCTTAGCGGAGTTGACCAAGTCTTAAGTACCTTCCGTCCGATTCAAGACCAAGTATTGCACTATCATCGAGTACGTCTTCCTATCAATGATTCAATTCGTTATCCCAACTTTACTTGCGCATCATCTATTCCTATCATTCCTTTGTTTGGGGCCAATCTCGTCGTCGTTCACACACACTCCCTGTTCTCCGTCATACTCTAAGTCTTGTTGCCCCAAGTCTATCGTCCGTCTAGACGATACTGTAAATGCCATCGCACAGGTTCAATCACTCGGCATAGGGTCGTCCGCCTACCCGCTAGGTCAGCTCACAAGGTCATAGTTACAAGTCAAGTTCTCGGTTCATCGTGCAAGGTCGTTGCACGACGCTCGTCCCAAATCCTATGGTCAAACCATTTGTTCGTTTGTACGGAAGTTTCTACCCAAGTTCGTTTCACTCAAATTTCTAAACATCAAGCATCGTTCACCCTATTTGCATCAACACATTCTCCGTTCCAAGTCCGAGCTCGTTTAGGAAAGTCATCCTACGATAGGTTGTCCTCAACCAAATCCTCGACATGTTATTATCGTATGTCCACACTAGCAATTTTCGTAGTCTATCTCTTCAAGTATGTTTTGATACAATTCACCTATCCATCCTATCCAATCCACGTAGTCGATCACAAGGTCGTCTAGCCTTGCAATATGTCGCGCCCCGATCTCACACAAGTCTGACTTTTCACGGCGGACATGAATCACCATGTCAACATTCCTGCAGAATAATCGTCCTCATCGGGACGTAACTCTTGCGTTGCGTCTAGACTTACTCATTTTCGATACGCGGATTGGGCCTACTCAATCCTCAACTTTACTTCGTCGTCCATCATAAGTCCGATCAATCCTCCAATTCGCCTTCGCTTCAAACCACAAGTCGAAGCAATCAAAATTGCCATGTCAAGGTATTTCGAGTTCGACCATTCCCGCTGGACATGAATCACCATGCCAACGCTCACGCAAAATGATCGTCCCAAATCTGACGTGACGTATGTGCGAGGCTAGAGTTGCGCTCGCACAAGACAAGATCATTTTTGTTGTGGTTATCACCGAACAATCAGGTCAATCCCCAACATAGCATCCTTTAACACATTGGCTTCTAACACGATCATCCTTCGTCGAATCAGAGTACCCCCGAGTTATTGTACATCGATCTTTGATACACCTCAATACCATCGATGATGTACATAACCTGACGAACTTCCTTTTGCAATAAATTCCGAGTCGTGCAACTTAATTCCTCAAGCCGTATTGTCTCGTGCTAACTCGTCGTCGAGCAACATCAATTTTAATTCCTTAGTCATTCTCGTATCTCCAAATCAACGTTTCCTATGCACACTATCTTCCGATCGTGCTATCTTCGATCTCATCTATGGGTATTTCACCTTAACTCAAGTTTCAATTCCTTCGACTAAATTTAAAATCGCATGCCCGATCTTCTATGTTTCCTCGACCAAGACCTCCATTCGTTTCATCGTTCTAACTCTCTATTCAACCGTTTCGTAACTTTGTACTACGCATTCTTAACTCGTCCGAACAATATCTCGTCTGAGACTCTCGAAGTCAAAACCAACTAAGCGTTACTCGTTCTATCCGTATATCCTTTAGTCTCGCTCGAACAATTTCTATGTCATCCATACACCACTCAGGGTTCGAGCCACTCGACTAGTCGTTGACACTCATTCTTATTCTTCCTCGAAGCTATCACATACACCACTCGGAGTCAAGTCATTCTACGATTTCCTCAAAAGGTCATTCGATTCCCAATCGACATGTTCAAATGTGCGTTCGCTCGTTTCCTCAAAATCTAAGAACCATTTTCTCGTGTTCGCTTTAGCGCCGGTCAAGTAGCGTCCCTATCGACATACGTTCTAAGTCTCACTTACTCTCGTTCGAGCGATAGTCGATCTCGCTCGCAAACTCGTTCGCACCAGAAGGTCTAGGTGCGCGATACTCGGCACAGCTTAGCCGAAAGGCTGCGTACATAATCATCCCGTTCGAACTATACTTCGGTCTCGCGTACACGTTCGCTACTTTCAGCTTAAGCTTATTCAAGTATGCACTGCGTTTGCTAACTTTTAGCATGCGTTCCTTCCAACTCGAGTCCGTCGCGGTTCGGCACAAAGGCCTTCGCCTATCGATCCCGTTCAACCGAGTACTTGTACGAGCTTTTGAAAATATTAGACTTATTGTATGGAACATCTCAAGGCACAACGAGAGAGAGCGTACACTTCTTTTGTTTTCAAAATGAGCTTTCAAAACTGAGAGAATCGAAATGAAGTCCAAGGACGTAAAGCCGTGCTCTGATACCAATCTGTCACGCCCCGCTCCCGTAAGAGTGATCGTCCTCGCTAAGGCGTGATGCCGCACGGGCCTAGGTTGCGCCCGTGCAAGGCTAAGTCCGGAAACGGCCGATTTGAGCTAGGTCACAGAGTCGCACAGAGTGTCCCCATTTGCAGCGGAAAGTAAACGAACACAAATTGAAGCGAATTCCAACTCTTTATTGATTTTCAAGAAGTTTACAAGCGGCGCTAGGCCGAGTTTACAAGTCTCTCAAGCTCTCTCTCTGAAACATAAAAGGCGTGCCAAGTGGCCTACAAGATGGAATGATTCATGGCGATGTTCCGATACATAATGTCCTGTATAGGGTGCTTCAGCTTCTTGCAACGTTCCAAGGCCCCAGAGTTGGCTCCGCGCCTTAACACGTTCGATGGAAGCTCCGCACCCGCCGGCGTCTCCTGCATCCTGCAAGCAGACTGTGGGGTTATCAGTACATTGTTATGCACTGGTGGGGAGGCTAGCTCGCCCACAATGCTATCATTACCAAACACGTTCTATTTACTTTTGTGCATCTCTATCATTCATTGTCTTTCTAATCTTGCCTTAGGATCAATTTCATGGCATATTTCATAGCCTATCTCGTGTTGCCAAATTCAAGTGTGTGCATGGAAATACATGCACGACTTACCCATACTTACCGTCCGGCCTTCCCTGTCCAAAGTAAACCAAGTTAGACAACAATTCATATATCTCAACTAAACATGATTCACGTAAACATTCAGTGTCAAGGGCGTGTTCCTGCCTCATGATTCTAGCGCGTCGTAGGCGTGTTTCCTAACTCAATTTCACGAAGTACTCTTTATCCTTTGGTGTGTTATATTTCAAGCCTGTTCAGAAGGCACTTCATTTAGTTAACTTAGACCACTTTGTTCAATGCAAGGACTTGCACGTGGATTGCCACCAGCAAAGCCCACTTAACTCTATATGCACCGGTCGCTGGCATCACAAGCCATTTTGGACCCTTTTTCCCTTGGTATTTTGCAACTATTCAGAGCGTGCGGGCTGGTACACGTTGATAGTGTCTTGAAATACCCTGCATTTACGTCCCCCGGGTGACCAAGCCCACACCCAGGCAACCCGTAAGCCCCATTTGATTTTCGCCTAGGCCGGCCACGATCCTCCCTTTGATCATGCCGCAAAAATCCCTTATATCTCCCACCACCCGTATACGAGGGGATTGTCCACGACCATTTCGTATTATTTGTCCCCTTTTTTTTTAACTTAACGGCTGTCTTCGAGCCGTAGGCTAACCCTTAGCCATAATGCGTTATCGACCAGGTTGGCGTCCGTGGAGCGCGGGTAGCGAGCCCCGATGCACGTGCCCGTCATACCTGTCGCTAACCATTCCTTCTTTCTTATCTTTTATTCATTCTTTCTTTTCTATCTTTTACTTGTCCGTCCGTTCATTGATTCATTCACATATTCATTTATTCATTCGTCGATTCATTCATTCACTTATTCGTTCATTCATTCATACATTTTTGCAACTCCTCGTGCGGGACTCACCTTGGCGACCCATCGGTCCCATAGTCTTTCAATGTTGCTATACTCTACTCGGAACGACTATGTTGATATTCTTCTGTTTCATTGTTGTAAACCATTCATTGTTTCATTGTTGAACGCATAAGGGACTTGCACGTAAGCTTGTGCCTTAGCACGAGCGTGGAGCGCGGTGCGAGAGTTCTCACATTTTCTATGTTCTTTTCCATATTCTATACAAGCATACAAGATAGGATTATTCCCTTAGCTAGGTGCGTTGAGTTATTTATTAGCATGCGCGGTGTTATCGCCTAGCGATTCTAGCATTAGTGTCCGTATTGTTATGTGTCTAGGCTAAGCAAAGACGGGTTCATCGGAGCCACCCACCTTAGCGATGTTCGCATCGGCCGAGCAATACTCCGAGCGCGCCTTTGAAAGTCTAAGTCTGGATTCATCTTTGACGGGCCAATGTAAGCCTTGCATCGATTCTTCATCAGGTCGATGCCAACCCTTCGGGTCGACGGCTCGTTTGAGTCGTTGCACTTGCCGTTTGAATCGGCGTTCCGCTAGGGCGGAGCGGGTCATTACAAGTTTGATGATGGTCTTGTTAAATGCTTCTGCCAACCCGTTAGCTGCAGGATTGTAAACTGTAGAAGCAATAATATTGATTCTGTTGTGAATCGAGTGAACTTCTGACTGATGAATTGTGGCCCATTATCATGAATGATTCGCCGAGGAACACCGAATCTGTAGATCACATGATGCTTAATAAAATTGATAACGCTGCTTGTCTTGACTTCAGCTAGAGGTATAGCCTCAGCCCACTTTGAGAAGTAATTAGTTATGGCTAATATGAACCGATGTCCTCGAGACGAGGGAGGGTTGATAGGACCGATGACATTCATGCCCCAAGTTTTAAAGGGCCAAGATGGTACCGTCGGGTGAAGAAATTCTGCTGGTTGATGGATGAAGTCAGCATGGATTTGACATGCTCGGCACTTTCTTACATACTCGATTGCATCAGATATCATCGAGGGCCAATAATAGCCCATACGGCGAATACGATCCTGTAATTTAGGACCAGGTTGATGTGCACCACAAACACCGTCATGAGCTTCACAAAGTATTTGTTTTGCTTTTTCTCCCGCAAGACAGCGTAGGAGTAAACCGTCAAACGTTCATCGGTAGAGTGTCTTTGTAGTATGATTATAATAAAATCTGAGTGACCGCCGTCGAATAGTTGTAGCCTCCTTAAGATCTTCAGGTAGGATATCATGGACCACGAAGTCTACGAAAGGAGTCCTCCAGTCTTCATTGATGGCACAAATTTCAACTGAATTGTTGAATTCTATGTTTGGGTTGTTAACTTCAGTATTTAAGTTATTCTCGACACAAAATAACTCTCTATTAGTGATGACGATCATTTGTTGCCTTCTTACGGGAATTGCTAATACTGCTGCAAGATTAGCGAGTGCATCAGCTTCCGTGTTACATGCTCGACGTACATGCTCGATGAAGAAGCTTTTGAATGAAGTAGCCATCCTGATCGTTGTATCATGATATGGAACTAGATCTTGATGTCGAACTTCGTATGTGCCTTTAACTTGATTGACAATTAGTTTGGAGTCTCCATAAACTTCAAGATACTCAATATCTAATTGTTTAGCCAATTGGAGACCAATGAGCAGAGCGTTGTATTCAGCCACATAATTGGAACACGACTCATCTAAAGAATAAGCTCTTTGAATAGCTAATCCTTCTGGTTAGACGAGAATGATTCCGACTCCAATAACAATAACACATTTTGGTCCAATTCTCGATGCACCATCAAAGAATAAACGCCATGTAAGAATTTCTTTTGAAATCATGTTGGACTCCAAGGTTTCATCTGGAATCTCGTCGTAGAGCTTAGACGTTTCGGGAATTGGATGAGCTGCCAAAAATTCAGCAAGGGCTTGACCTTTAACAGACTTTTGAGGAACATAAACCATATCATATTGTGCTAACAATATGGCCCATGTTGCAAGCCTGAAATTGAGTGTACTGAGCTTCTTCATCAGGACCCGGAGAGGGTTAACTCTAGAAATAACATGAATAGTTTGGCCGGTGATATAATGTCTCAGTCTTTTGAACAACAAACATCAAAGCTAGATATTCTTTTTCCACTGGAGTGTATCGATGCTCAGCTCCAATCATTGTACGGCTAAGGTAATAGATAGCCTGCTCATGACCTTTTTTATTCTTCTGAGCTAATAAAGCACCTAGGGAATGGTCCATTGCTCGAACATACACCAGGAAGGGTATCCCTGACACTGGAGGCACTAGAACTGGAGGGTTCATCAAGTACCGCTTTATGTCTTCAAATACTTGTTGACATTCTTCGGTCCAAATAAAAGACACCTTTTTTCATGAGTTGAGTGAACGGTCTACAACGTTCAGAGAGATTTGAGATGAATCTCCTGATATACGCAAGCCGTATCTGGAATCCTCGTAGCTCTTTTAGGTTGCGTGGAGGATGCATCTCTTGAATGGCTTTGATCTTCTCGGGATCAACGTGTATACCTTTAGAGGTAATGACGAATCTGAGAAATTTGCCACTAGAGACTCCCAGGAATGACTTGGTGGGATTCATCTTGAGTTGATGCTGGGGCATTAGATCGAAAATAGTTCTCGAGTCTTGAATGTGATCTTCCTTTAGACGACTTTTGACAGCAATATTGTCAACATAACATTCAACAGTCTTTCGTAAATGATCACGAAAAATGGTACTCATGGCCCGCTGATAAGTTGCACCAGCGTTCTTAAGACCAAATGACATGACGGTGTAGCAATAAACTCCAAGGGGAGTGCAAAAAGATGTATGTTTTTTATTTTCTGGATGTATTTTGATTTGATTATATCCTGAGAATCCATCCATAAAGGACATACATTCAAATTCGCAAGTATTGTCTATCATGACATCAGTGATTGGAAGAGAAAATTCGTCTTTGGGACAAGCTTCATTAAGGTCTCTGAAGTCGATGCAGACCCAGACTTTTCCTGTTTTCTTCAAAACTGGAACAACATTAGCCACCCAGTCCGGATGTTGTTCTTCTCTGACAAAACCGCAGGTGATAAGTTTCTTGACTTCAGCTTCTATGGCATCCATCATGTCGGGTCAAAATCGACGTTGTTGCTGTTTGACTGGCTTCGCATTTGGCAGGATGTTAAGCTTGTGGGTAGTGATCTGAGGATCCAATCCCGGCATGTCTTCATAGGTCCAGGCGAATACATCAATGTATTCCCTAATGAGCTGGATTAGTTATTCTTTATCTATTTCGGGGAGGCTTTTGCTGACAAATATTGGTTTTGGGGAAGTTTTATTTCCAACGTTAACTTGAACCAACTGATCTTCAGTAGGTGGCTCACGTTGTTCAAAGCGAAGCTCCTATTGAGTATCCATCCTTTGTGCCCAAGAATCAGATTCAGAGACTTCGGCAAAATCTCTGTCATCTTCCGATAACTCAGTAGTTACCATATTGGAAGATAGAGTCACTCGATGGACGTGCCGTACACTGGTATCTGAATCCCATGAGACAGAATCAGAAGAGGTGATCTTCTGTTCCGTTCCTTTACTAAAAAGTATATGAAGTTCATCTTTATTCCTGGAAGGGACTAGGAAGAAGGAGTCCTGCATTGGCTCAAGCAATACTTCATTTTGGGAAGCTTCAACTGCTCCTATGGTAAGTGGTTCGAAGTTATCTAACATTTTTAAATAACATCGAGTATAATAAAGGACATCAATATACTGTAAAGGAGATGCTACTTTATTGACTTGTACATCATCATTTACAACATGATTCTTAGCCTTAACAGAAGGCTTAGTAAGGTTGATGACCAGAGGAGGAGAAAGAGAAGGAGAGGGTGAAGGTTTGTTACGACGAAGGTCGATAACAAGAGGCTCAGAAGAGGTGAGCTCCCTTTGTTCCCTTTCTACAGCAGGAGGCTGTTTGTTATGAGAGGAAAGATGTATAGTCAATGTCTGAGAAGAAGAGGGACGAGTAGTACGTCCTTTGACGGGGATCATGAGAACATCTTTTGAAGTATGTTTCTGATCTTCTCACTATCTATTGCCAATACAACTTTCATGAACTCATCCTTGTACATCCGAGAGTCTGTAAAATATGCTTCAGTACCCCTGAAAGGATTTAAGTCGGCTACTTCCTTTTGGACATCTCCATTGACGTCCACATATTTGAAGCATTGATGTAAAGTGGATGGTACAATGTTATGCTCATGCAGAAAGGTTCTTCCCAGCAAAGAATTGTAAGAGCCGTGAATATGGATCACGTAGAAAGTAACCTTCGTACGAAGATTGCCTATTTGAACTTTCAGGCGAATCTTTCCCAAAGGTTCACTTCTTCCAGAATTGAATCCTAAGATTGTCGTAATGGTTGTTAAAAGATTGTGTACAGGAATCTTCAATGCATCTAGTAGTCTTTGGCATGATGCTAAGTGCAGACCCAGGATCGATCAAAATGCGATCAACCTTCATGGTATCGACATATCCCGTGAAGTAGAGTCGGTCATGACGATTATCTTCCAACAGCATATCATCTTGTGTAAAGGTGATGTTTGGCATCAGCTCCATCACACTATGACAATGAAGGCATGTTATAGGCTCTTCCTCTGGCTTCTTGAGAAGTGCTAGACAAGTATCAGCTTGCATCAAAGCTTCACTCAATGTTTCTCGAGTTTCCTTCGAAAGACGGAGTAGCTCAAAAATTGACAATCTTGCCGGGGTATTAGCCAGCTGAGCCAGTATATCAAAGTTATATAACTTCTCAAGTCCCAAAGTTGAAGTCTTCTTCAATACTTTATCGAAACGGACATGTTGTTTTTCTTTGTCGGCTATCGTCGGTTTGGAAAGAGTTGGCTCTATTGGAGGTGATGAAGCTGGTGGATCATTGACAGCAGGAGAAGATGATGCTTGAGGATCCTCTAGAGCTGGAGCAAGGTTTCTTTGACCTTCTGAATAGTCTCTTAGGTAAGGTTTCCCAGACCTAGTACCAGTCAAGACTTATTCTTCGGATATAGGCTCAAAGGACACCATATTACAACTCTTTGCCTGGATCTTGTTTCTGAAAGGTTTCTTTTAGCAAAATGGAACGTTTGTCCAGTAACCCAAACCAACCCGATATTGGTTGTGAGAAAGACATAGGGAAAGAGGTACAGAAGATCCCTTTCCATGGTTTAAACCAGAGGCCTTTTGTAGATCATATTCCATTTTCGTCATTAATTCACGAGACTATGGACTATACAGATGGAAAGTTGGTTGGTATTTGGCTTCTGACTTTGCCAATGTTGTCTCAGCAGGGGAAAAAGATGAAGGATTATCTGCTACCGAGATGAAGGTAGCAGTTAGAGGTGGAAGACACTGTTCACCAAATGAAATCATATGACATGATTTATTTTTAGTGGCCTTCTTAGACTTGGTGGAAGAAGATGGTGTTTCCAAGTCCGCCACTAAATCTGGATAGATCCATATAATTTTCCCTTTATCAGTAGATAGAGGAACAAGACCATCAGTTTGTGCAGGTAGAAGATTAACAATCTCTAGAGTAGTTCTCGGGATAGGGATGACACCGTCCTGCACAAGTTGAGCTGGAAAATCTCCAAACTGTAAAGAGACGACATTAGCCGTTACAGTTTTCTCGCCTTGTTGGAGAGTAATTGCACTGGAATTGACCATCTCCTGAATTTTACCCTTAAGCACATAGCATGCTCGAGTTGGATGTCTAATAAACCCATGGTAAACACAATATTTAGGATGGTCAGTCTTACCAACTTCATCTGGCCGTTTTGGTTCTGGCAGTTGAAGTTTATTGCTCTTGATGAGGCAATCAAAGATACTCATGATATCATCTTCATCAAAAGAGTATTCTTCTTTTGGACGTGGTGCCCATTGTGATGGTACTGTTGGGATAGATGTTGGCTGATTTACATTGATGGCTAGGGCTTGTTTGCCTTTAAGATTAATAGTCAAAGTCTCCTTGCTCTTGCGATTGTTCTGACGGCCACTATTATTTGGTGTAGCGTGTTCATCTTTGTCAAGATTAGGCATTTGAATACCTAATTGCTTGAACTTGTCAGCGCTCTCTTTTGCTGCTTTGTCGTTCACTATAAAGAAAGACCAGTCTTGGAATTGTGTTGATCATGTCCACATGCTGATTATAAGTAACAGGTTTGATTTGTAAGTGTCTATAGTCAAAGTATCTGGGGTTCCGAGAGGCATTTTGAGTGCTTCACGGCGGAATCGTTCAATGAAACGTTCATTAGTTTCATTATGTCGTTGTTTGATTTTGATGAGAGTAGACATAGTCATGTCGTTGGTTCCCTCATAAAATCGTTCGAAGAACATTTGTTTGAAGCCAGTGAAAGAGGTTATACAACCATCTGGTAAACTACAATACCAGTCATATGCTGCACCAGCTAAACAACCGACAAATACTCTAGTAAAAAGAGCATCATTTGATTGAAGTTGATCAGTCATTACTTCAAAGTGATTGAGGTATTGACTTGGAGACGTGCTGCCATCAAACAGCATAATAGTAGGGGATTGTATTTAGGAGGAAATTGGACTTCTTTCCATTCTATAGGATAGGACTGTTTGATCCCAAGCTTCTGCAGGCCATCCTTCTGTTTGAAAGCTTCAAATTGAGTACGTAAAAGTTTTACGGCCTCATTGGTATCTCCTATTGATTGTGGAGGAGTAGATTGATTTGATATGTTAGGAGGGGGTACTGCATGATAGGTACCACCCCCAGCACCAGATTGACTTGGGATAGCCTGCACAGGAATGGAAGTGGTGTGAGGAGACTGTACCCCCAGATCAATATTGATAGGAGCTGATGTTGTTATAGGTTCCTGAGTCGGAATCAGATTCGCAACCGGTGGAACTGTATGTTGTGCCATGATCACAACATGCATGCCTGTCATCATTTCAGCCATGTTCTTTAAACTAGCCTCCAAAGCAGAGATTCTTTGCTCTTGACAGCTAGAATTGGAAGTATCTTGATCTTCTATGACGGCATAAGCAGTCACTTCTCTAGCCTTTGAAGACGAGCTAGTAGAAAGGATGGTCCTTTTAGAACTTTTACTGTCAGCATCAAAGTCACATAAAGAACTACCCCCAGAATAAGTGATAGGGATGTCTTTTTGACTGAAGGAATCTTGGTTAGAATCAAGAAGATTCCTTTGAGCGATTATTTTTCGGCTTCTTGTTCTAGTATACTGATAAACTCCTTCACCAGATTCATGAATCCGATCTAAGTATTGTTGACTGGGATTGCTGGATGCATTACGTCTTGGACGTTTTGCACCCCCAGTGCTTCGAGATGCCATGTTGACAGGAGCATAGAGTAATTCATCTTCGTCCACTAGGATTGGTTCAGGAGTCTGAACATAATTCAAACGTTCAAAGACGGACCGCTTGGCTGACTGACAGCAGCATTTGAAGACAACTTCATGGTGGTGATTGCAATGATGTCCTTGCTGTTGGTCTACCGCTGGACGAGATGGATTTGTAACCTTTCGCTTCTGTATTAAGAGTTCACGGAGGTCACTAACAGGATGTGAAGAAGTGGCATGAATGTAGTCCTTGATATTCGGGACATGGTTCCTGTTCTTGAGGTGTCCCGTGCCTTGAGTGTACAAAGACGTGCTAAGTTGGTTGGCATAAGTCTCAGGATTTTTTACCTCAGAATTCTTCATCTGGCGCAAGTTAGCAACTGGTTCAGGTTGCGCTTGATACATCTTGTGATTTCCCGAGGTTGACCCTAATTGATACCTGTTGATATAGGTGCGCAAGTCTGATAGGGGAGCTACTTGTGCATCTACTTGAGATACTAGCAGTTTGTCTTGTCGGGATCTTGAAATACATAGGGTTGGTAGATCCTGCCCTGACCTTTTTGGAGTAGGCATAATACCCTTTTGCATGGAAAGTTTATTCTGAATAGAACCCATCTTCCCGATAGAGATTTGGTTGTCTCTGTTAAGGAGAATAGAATTCCTATCCGAATTAGCAGTACTTTCCACCCAGTCAATGACTCGAGCAAAATGAGGAAAAGCTAAAGAACATTTTCCTTGATTTAGTGATTTCTTACTAAACTTTTGGTTTGATGGCAAAGAGGGAATCACTAAACAGTGTCTCTCTTTATGTTGCGCTAGTGCAGAAGTATGTGTAAGTTGCGCCGGAGCATGTGTCACGACCCGCTACCGAATAATCGAACACGAGTCGGACACGCCCAGCCTTCGTCGTTAGACACGACGAAGTAAGCTGTACCAAGCTAGGGAAAACTAACCAGATAAACATGAAAGTATAGAATCACAGCATCTAAAAACGTATCCCAGAATGATCACCATAATCCATAAATCCATATATCATAATATACCAAAATCAACAGGAATGAAAAGTGCTATGAACTCTAAAGTCAATATCTCAAGTAAATCTAAGTAATATAAACCTGAAGCCTCAAGCTAAGCCTCATCCTGCTCAGCTAAATCCTGGGCTCTGGCCCATAGAGTAGAACAATGTCCTGCAAGCATACCTGCAACATATCCTATTCAGGAGCAGAGCAAAGTACAGTTCTAGGTAATGAACAAGACATCATGATATGAAAGTACAAGGGAACATGAAAAGTACAGGAAAGAACATGGGGAATAAGTACATGAAAGAACAGGGTGTGTAAAGTACATGAAAGAACATGGTATGTAAGAACATGAAAGTACATGATATGTAAGCACATGAAAGAACATGGTATCATGGAATCACAGGAAATAAGTACAAGGTATATCTCCTGCATGTGTGTACTATATTTGAAATATAACTAAGTATGTGACCGGCTAGGGGTAAGCACATGAAAGCACATGAATGGTACGGCTTAGGACCCGCGTGCACGATGCGGGGTCTAAGCTAAACACACCTGAGTTATTTCTTGGGTTTGGTCACATAAATAGTATATTTCCCCACCCCACGTACAAGTAATAAGAACAAGGAACATGAGCACCAGAAATACATGACGTGTTGTAATGTGTCAATCAAGAAAGCACAGGATATAATGAAATGCACAAGACCATAGAATGTACTTGCCTTGCTCCAGGAAAGTACAAGTAGGCAAAAGAGCTAGATATCCTCCTGTATATAACAATGATGTGTACAAGTGGGTTAATAAACAGGCTAATTCTAATTGGTTATCAAAAGATTCTAATCACGATTAATTTCTAATATAAACCTTAGTTCTAGGGTTTCCTATAGAGTATCAAAATTATTAACTAATATCTAAACTATTAAGAACCCTAAATAATAAGTACTTATATACTTAAACAGTATAATACATGATTTTCTATGAGACAAGTGTTCAAAAAGGCAACTTAAACTCAAGAATCCTGGATGACCATCTAAGACATAAAGTCAAGGCAATCTGTTCACTGAACCATAGATACTTCCAGTTCTAAAGTACAATGGACATTCAGTATTAATGTAACTATATCAGCCCAAAACAGGACTGAGTATGTCACATGTGTTCAATAACATACACTCTGCACATAAGAGTTTCTATGTCTTGCTCAGTCCTAAACAGGACAACAATAACCTTTGTTAAGCCAAAACTAGATTGAATCCTTGGTGTCAGTCTACCAGTCCTACAGGAAATCCAGTGCTAAACAGGAACTCTATGACAAGGTTTCCATGTAAACCCAGTTCAAAACAACTGGACATCAGTCCTGAATTGGTTGTTCCAGCTTCAACTCATCACAAGCCAACCAAGGCCTGGACAAACTCTTCATACTGCTGCCTATATAAACCAAGCCCCCACATATCAGTGATCAAAACACACTGAAATTACCCTCTGCCTAAACTGACATGGCAAAATAACCTAACTATCCTTGCTGCAGTGTAAGTGTAACCAAACAGCAGTCATGCAAGAGGACTTGATGTCCATAAGTTGTCTTGCAAATCAACACTCAATTTAATTCAAGAAGGTGACACAAGATTTAGCTAGGAGTAAGGAAATAAGAGCTAACAAAACAGTACATGTAAACACATCAGTCCTCAATTAACAGGGAATGGCTCAGACTCGTGACAGATCCTTCATATCATTTTGAGCAGTAAATATTCAAAATATGAAGTGTCCTGCATTCAACAGTCCAAACAAAACCTGGGTTTACTCTTCCAGGTCCAACAGGAACCCACATAGCTCAGCAAAACACTGCACATGAGTTCTAATTCCAACTGAACTGGGATTCCAATTCCCAGGAATTAATGAACTGAATCCCATTCCCAGGAAATGCTAACAGGATATTCTCAGTTGCAGCATGCAACAAATAGGAATCATTCTCTCCAACATATGTATGGTAAAACTAATGCATAAGAAAGCTATAGGACAACCTCAGATTTCAACTAGCTTGAAACATCATAGGTTGTATGAAATTGGCCCCAACAAATCCCAAATTTGATGCTCAACCAGTCAAGTACTCCCAAGGGAGACTGAGACTGATTCCAATAGTCACAACCACCCCTCTGCTATCCAGTTTAGTTCCAATGGCTGCTAGGTAGCCACTCGAGAAGTATTCTCAGGAATCATATTATCCATTGGCATATGATTGACAACTTGAATCAATATGTAAGATAGGAAGTGCCCAATGAATAAAATGATCCAGTCAAGGTCCAACAACTACCCAGACAGTGAAAGGGGCCCCTGATACATATGTATTCGATCAAGACATTGATGAAAACAGATTGAATCATCACTTCATTGACATGCCTCCCAACTCACATGGCTGTCCTCATGTTCAACCAGAAATGGCATATGCAAATACCAATCATAATCATGATATGATTTACCCATGCCATCCCAAGTTCAACAGTGAACCAGTATGCTGCATAACTCAGGTTCATAAATGAACCATGATGCTTGGAATATATTCCAGGTTCATCAAAGAGTCATGATGCCTACAATATATCCCAGATTAAACAATTAACCATGATGTCTGTAATATAAACATTCGAACCAAATCACCACACAAGCTACTTCTTAATAGGAAAACAATTTATTCACAAAGAGAACATAGTTACCTGGTTGTTCTGAAGGAACTGTTGATTCAAGGATCGGACACAACCTCTATGACCCAAGAATCAGTCTAAAATACTGCTCAGGCATTAAAACAAACACATGGGACACGAAAATAAAAGATAATCAATATGATGCACTGAAATATTAGGGACTTTCCAAAGAAAATATAACGCTCTCGAAATCACCTGATAGAATTCCCAGATTCACTTCTCAAGCTAAAAACAAGAACAATCGATCCATTGATCTAACACACAAGGTTCTAAGAAGGAGAAAGCCACAGTTGAAATCAACTAAGTCGTAATCTAGATTCAAAACATTAGGTTGAATACTCACCAATAGATCTTGTTCTCGATAGGAAAAAGTGTTCGATCGATCGTTCACAAATTAATCCCCTACAGTGCTCGATCAATCATGGAGAAGAAATTTAGGATTTGGAAACACAGTATTAAGTTTGATCAGAAAAACCAAATACTTATTGGAATTGAGCTCGTCTCAACAAGAGCTCGATCGTTGAGGGGGAGAATTGCCATGGCTGCCATTGCTCCCAGAAGTCGAGGAACCAAATGAAGAGGATGGGTTGAGGAAATGAATGAAGAATTGTTCAACAACATCGAGGAAAAGGGATTTTATAGAGTGGATTGTGGCAGTGGCGTGGGAAATATGTTAATCCACTGGCGGGAAAATGGCTCTGACAGGTTGTTAGAGAGGAGAAAGGGATGCACATGGCTGCCTGGCCGTTAGGATTTAAAAATGGAAAAACTTTCAATGTGAAGAACTCAGTAACAGGCCAATAATCCTTTCCATAGGATTATATGCTATTGATTTGGGCTTTCAGTAATGGGGCAACTATAAAAAGACTTAAAGCCCAATAAAAATTAAAATGCTACAAAGCTCTTCACCTATATAAATATAAAATATACCCCAAAACATTATTTAATATAAAAATTTTAATTTCCAATATTTTTAGAAGGGTGGAGTTACAAATCTCTCCCCCTTGAAAAATTTTGCCCTCGAAATTCAGAATTAAGCCAAAGACTGATTCACGAAACGTCACCAAGTATTATTGAAAAAAAAAATATAGAAATCTCAAAATGTAAAAAAAATACAATCAAGTGAATAAGCTAGGGTAGCGCTCTCGCATCTCATCCTCACGCTCCCATGTGGACTCTCCCGGAGAGTGGTGTCTCCACATGACGCGGACAAGAGAAATGGTCTGGTTCCGTAGACGCTTCTCCCTACGATCGAGGATCTCCATTGGCTGCTCCTCGTAGGTCAAGCTCGGACCCACCTCTAACTCTGAGTAGTCCACCACATGGCTCGGGTCTGGAATGTAGCGTCGAAGCTGAGATACGTGGAAGACGTCGTGCACTCCCTCCAAGCTAGCTGGAAGCGCTAATCGATATGCCACCTCGCCAGTCTGCGCCATCACGTCGAAAGGTCCGATGAATCTCGGACTGAGCTTCCTGCCTCTGCCGAATCTGATGACGCCCCTGGTAGGTGAGATCTTCAGGAATACTCTGTCTCCAACCTCGAACTCAAGTATCCGTCTGCTGCTGTCCGCTCAATGCTTCTGCCGATCCGGTGCAACTCCGAGATGCCCTAAGCCTTGAGGTCAAGTACACACAAGAAGTTAAAATAATACGATCTAACAATGATCAAGGATTAAATAGGCACGAATGTAATGAAGTTCAATTACAACTTAGAGGAGCAAATTTATGACGATACAACTATTAAGTATGATCAAAAGTGGACTAGGACAAGATAGGAAATCATGGTCAGATGGACATGACTTAAGATCGAAGTTTAGACAAATCACAAACGAAGTACGGAATCACAATCTGGTAATATACAATTTTGAGGAATTCAATGATCTAACGATAAAATGCTAGAAGGAAAATTTAGTAAGGGTTGATTGAGGAGACGTACGCAATACTCATGAGGTATGGTATCAAATCAGGATGAACGTGCAAGGATCTGTGATTCTCGAAAACCAGTAATCATATAAAAATGGATATAGTTCCATGGTGTCCGGAAACATATAGCTATTTGAAATCACTTTGCCTAGAATCCCTACCCCGCCAGTATATATCTGGATGCAGTGGACTTTCGGCTCCGTGACTCAAATAACAACATGTTACCGAATAATCTGTCAACCTTATCCATTTTCCAACAATCATTTACGAAGCAACCCAAGAGATCAAGGTATGAAGAATATGACAAGTCTCGATAGTACTCGAAAACCTATGGGTGTCTGAAATTACTTCAACTTAGAGTTTCTGCCTCGCCAGTGCGCTACTGGCTGTAGTAAACCCTCAGTCTCCATAATCCAGCTAATGGCTGCAGCGCGCAACTGTCATGCCATAGTAGGTCATCGAATAGCCTCTCGACTTTATCCCTAGGGATTTCAAAAGAGCTTCAAGGAATTCAAAATAAGTTTTAATAGTCCAGTCACGGAAATGGTGAAGTTACTTGACTGTTAGAATACAAGAGTTTATTAGGTACTAAAAATGACAAGGGATCCAATCAGTGAGTACAAAAGGGCAGCCAAGGAGATTTAAAATTTCAGACAGGGTGAATTTTCAAATTATGACGGATTATCAACTAATATCTGGAATGGTAACAAGATTCCACATATGGAACATTATCCCGAAAGGATAATAGAGTCTCGAAGGATGAACTGAAGCAAAGAATTAGACAGAAGACAAGTTTCAAAATAAGAAATAAAATTCCGTACTAGAAACAAGTTTTAATAAAATCTCGAATAAAAATAAAACCTCGAGCAAAACTTGAATTGAAAACGAATTATCCAATAAAGTACACAGTGAAAATAAAAAATCAATATCAACTAAGTCACAAATAAGAAGTAAAATCTTGAACAGAATCTCGAACAGGAAGCAAGGTTACGAACAGTGATTCAGAAAATAGGGTATCAATAGCGAACAAGAAACATGTATCGAATCCTGATTATGAAATGATTAGAACTTCAATAGGAAACAAGGTCGAAACGAAGGAGTGGACAAACAACTCTCGAATAAAGTCAGAGTCATGAATGAAAAACAAGTCTCATATAGAGAATGAGTCACAATCTTGAATAGTAAATAAATCTTCAAGAACCTTCAAAGGAATCTTCAACAATGTCCTGAATAGGACGAAACTCAACCAAAACTTCGAATGAGGAACATGATTCCGAAATGAAATCTTGAAAAACGATTAATTATCAATTAACACGAAGTTTGATAAAGAAACACAATTTGCAAATAGGAGCCATCACTAGGAAATAAGGTCAGGAATGATGAATATGAAAACGATATCGAATAATGAATTTCAAACAATTATCGATTTATGGATCTGAAACTAGTTTACCAAAACAGGAAACAATATCTCAAAGTAAGTTTCGACATCAATCAAGATTTCAAAAATGGAAAACAAGAAGTTTTGAAGAAATGATCTAGGTGTTAAGAGGATTTTAAGCAGAGGCTGGATTGCTAATCAGATACATGGTTTTCCCAACCATGCAAAAGAAGTCTTCTGTCTTCAATCTGTCTTCAGTATTTCCTCCAGGACTGGAATCACTTCAATCTTCTTTACTGTCCTGACGTAGACTGGTCCATGCGATAATGCTCCATATAGCTGCTGAATCTGGAGAGGCGGGTCCTTCTGCTGCGGTCCTGGTGCTCCTCGTGCTTGTTCTTGAGCAATGCGATCAACGGTCTCCGAACAATCTTTGACTTGGTGAGTAGGTGATCCGCAGTACAAGCGTAGTCTCCGTCTTTTGTGGCATTCGTCGTAGTGGTGTCCTGGGCTGCGACAGAAAATACAAATGATAGCCGGCTGAATCTGAATCTCCTGCTGGGCTGAAGAAGTGTTGTCTGAGTGTTTCGACGCTTTACGGGTCCAGGCTAGTTGCTGTCTTTGTCATAAGTCTTCATGTCTCTTCTGGCCTTCAGCTTCCGGTCTTGTTATATTGTCTGTGCTACATTCTGGATCTCCTGGCTGATAGCTCCAATCTTCAGAGGAGTCGAGTCCTCAGGGACTTGGATGATCTTCAGTTGCGACTCCAGGTTCTCGATCTGCTCCTCAGTGCAAGATATGCGCTCGGTGTCGGAGAAGTCCAAGGTCTGAGAGTCTGAAAGTCAGAAGTCCTCTCTAACTCGGGAAATTCATTTGCAAGTCTGGATTGAAAAAGGACGGCCTGCTGGTGTCAAGGAACTCTTGAAACGTCTTTGTCAATTGCGTACTACCCATGGGAATAGTAGGGACGACCTGCGGGGTGGAAGCTTGGAGACCTCAAGTATAGGTAGATCAACCGTTCCGGTGTCGCATGATTTTGAACTATCTGAAAAACAGAAAACTGTTAAAATATCCTAGACCTAAATACAACAAGTGTTTATAGAATATCAATATACCTGATATACCATTATTTCCCGATTTTCCTATGCTGTGATCAAGTTTCCCTAGTTTAAATCAAGTCCTCCAATAGTACGCTAATACCTAGGTACTATTAGGATAGACCTGCATGGGCCACCACTAAAAACATGCCACGACCCGCTCCCGAATAATCGGACACGAGTCGGACACGCCCAGCCTTCGTCGTTAGACACGACGAAGTAAGCTGTACCAAGCTAGGAAAAACTAACCAGATAAACATGAAAGTATAGAATCACAGCATCTAAAAATGTATAACAGAATGATCACCATAATCCATAAATCCAGATATCATAATGTACCAAAATCAACAGGAATAAAAAGTGCTATGAACTCTAAAGTCAATATCTCAAGTAAAGCTAAGTAATCTAAACCTGAAGCCTCAAGCTAAGCCTCATCCTGCTCAGCTAAATCCTGGGCTCTGGCCCATAGAGGAGAACAATGTCCTGCAAGCATACCTGCAACATATCCTATTCAGGAGCGGAGCAAAGTACAGTTCTAGGTAATGAACAAGACATCATGATATGAAAGTACAAGGGAACATAAAAAGTACAGGAAAGAACATGGTGAATAAGTACATGAAAGAACAGGGTGTGTAAAGTACATGAAAGAACATGGTATGTAAGAACATGAAAGTACATGATATGTAAGCACATGAAAGAACATGGTATCATGGAATCACAGGAAATAAGTACAAGGTATATCTCCTGCATGTGCGTACTATATTTAAAATATAACTAAGTATGTGACCGGCTAGGGGTAAGCACATGAAAGCACATGAATGGTACAGTTTAGGACCCGCGTGCACGATGCGGGGTCTAAGCTAAACACACCTGAGTTGTTTCTTGGGTTTGGTCACATAAATAGTATATTTCCCCACCCCAGGTACAAGTAATAAGAACAAGGAACATGAGCACCAGAAATACATGACGTGTTGTAATGTGTCAATCAAGAAAGCACAGGATATAATGAAATGCACAAGACCATAGAATGTACTTGCCTTGCTCCAGGAAAGTACAAGTAGGCAAAAGAGCTAGATATCCTCCTGTATATAACAATGATGTGTACAAGTGGGTTAATAAACAGGCTAATTCTAATTGGTTATCAAAAGATTCTAATCACGATTAATTTCTAATATAAACCTTAGTTCTAGGGTTTCCTATAGAGTATCAAAATTATTAACTAATATCTAAACTATTAAGAACCCTAAATAATAATTACTTATATACTTAAACAGTATAATACATGATTTGCTATGAGACAAGTGTTCAAAAAGGCAACTTAAACTCAAGAATCCTGGATGACCATCTAAGACATAAAGTCAAGGCAATCTGTTCACTGAACCATAGATACTTCCAGTTCTAAAGTACAATGGACATTTAGTATTAATGTAACTATATCAGCCCAAAACAGGACTGAGTATGTCACCTGTGTTCAATAACATACACTCTGCACATAAGAGTTTCTATGTCTCGCTCAGTCCTAAACAGGACAACAGTAACCTTTGTTAAGCCAAAACTAGATTGAATCCTTGGTGTCAGTCTACCAGTCCTACAGGAAATCTAGTGCTAAACAGGAACTCTATGACAAGGTTTCCATGTAAACCCAGTTCAAAACAACTGGACATCAGTCCTGAATTGGTTGTTCCAGCTTCAACTCATCACAAGCCAACCAAGGCCTGGACAAACTCTCCATACTGTTGCCTATATAAACCAAGCCCCCACATATCAGTGATCAACACACACTGAAATTACCCTCTACCTAAACTGACATGGCAAAATAACCTAACTATCCTTGCTGCAGTGTAAGTGTAACCAAACAGCAGTCATGCAAGAGGACTTGATGTCCATAAGTTGTCTTGCAAATCAACACTCAATTTAATTCAAGAAGGTGACACAAGATTTAGCTAGGAGTAAGGAAATAAGAGCTAACAAAATAGTACATGTAAACACATCAGTCCTCAATTAACAGGGAATGGCTCAGACTCCTGACAGATCCTTCATATCATTTTGAGCAGTAAATATTCAAAATATAAAGTGTCCTGCATTCAACAGTCCAAACAAAACCTGGGTTTACTCTCCCAGGTCCAACAGGAACCCACATAGCTCAGCAAAACACTGCACATGAGTTCTAATTCCAACTGAACTGGGATTCCAATTCCCAGAAATTAATGAACTGAATCCCATTTCCAGGAAATGCTAACAGGATATTCTCAGTTGCAGCATGCAACAAATAGGAATCATTCTCTCCAACATATGTATGGTAAAACCAATGCATAAGAAAGCTATAGGACAACCTCAGATTTCAACTAGCTTGAAACATCATAGGTTGTATGAAATTGGCCCCAACAAATCCCAAATTTGATGCTCAACCAGTCAAGTACTCCCAAGGGAGACTGAGACTGATTCCAATAGTCACAACCACCCCCCCTGCTATCCAGTTTAGTTCCAATGGCTGCTAGGTAGCCACTCGAGAAGTATTCTCAGGAATCATATTATCCATTGGCATATGATTGACAACTTGAATCAATATGTAAGATAGGAAGTGCCCAATGAATAAAATGATCCAATCAAGGTCCAACAACTACCCAGACAGTGAAAGGGGCCCCTGATACATATGTATTCGATTAGGACATTGATGAAAACAGATTGAATCATCACTTCATTGACATGCCTCCCAACTCACATGGCTGTCCTCATGTTCAACCAGAAGTGGCATATGCAAATACCAATCATAATCATGATATGATTTACCCATGCCATCCCAGGTTCAACAGTGAACCAGTATGCTGCATAACTCAGGTTCATAAATGAACCATGATGCTTGGAATATATTCCAGGTTCATCAAAGAGTCATGATGCCTACAATATATCCCAGATTCAACAATTAACCATGATGTCTGCAATATAAACATTCGAACCAAATCACCACACAAGCTACTTCTTCATAGGAAAACAATTTATTCACAAAGAGAACATAGTTACCTGGTTGTTCTGAAGGAACTGTTGATTCAAGGATCTGACACAACCTCTATGACCCAAGAATCAGTCTAAAATACTGCTCAGGCATTAAAACAAACACATGGGACACGAAAATAAAAGATAATCAATATGATGCACTGAAATATTAGGGACTGTCCAAAGAAAATATAACGCTCTCGAAATCACCTGATAGAATTCCCAGATTCACTTCTCAAGCTAAAACCAAGAACAATCGATCCATTGATCTAACACAAGGTTCTAAGAAGGAGAAAGCCACAGTTGAAATCAACTAAATCATAATCTAGATTCAAAACATTAGGTTGAATACTCACCAATAGATCTTGTTCTCGATAGGAAAAAGTGTTCGATCGATCGTTCACAAATTAATCTCCTACAGTGCTCGATTAATCAAGGAGAAGAAATTTAGGATTTGGAAACACAATATTAAGTTTGATCAGAAAAACCAAATACTTACTGGAATTGAGCTCGTCTCAACAAGAGCTCGATCGTTGAGGGTGAGAATTGCCATGGTTGCCATTGCTCCCAGAAGTCGAGGAACCAAATGAAGAGGATGGGTTGAGGAAATGAATGAAGAATTGTTCAACAACAGAGAGGAGAAGGGATTTTATAGAGTGGATTGTGGCAGTGGCATGGAAAATAGGTTAATCCACAGGCGGGAAAATGGCTTTGACACGTTGTTAGAGAGGAGAAAGGGATGCACATGGCTGCCTGGCCGTTAGGATTTAAAAATGGAAAAACTTTCAATGTGAAGAACTCAGTAACAGGCCAATAATCCTTTCCATAGGATTATATGCTATTGATTTGGGCTTTCAGTAATGGGCCAACTATAAAAAGACTTAAAGCCCAATAAAAATTAAAATGCTACAAAGCTCTTCACCTATATAAATATAAATATATACCCCAAAACATTATTTAATATACAAATTTTAATTTCCAATATTTTTAGAAGGGTGGAGTTACAGCATGACCATGCACAAGTTGCGTCGGAGCAGGAACATGCACAGGTTACGCCAGGGAAGTAAAGGCGAAAGGGCACTTTCCCTTATTTTGGACAGCAGTGTGTCGAGAGACAGTCTCCTTCGATTTCAGAATCGAATGAGTGGAGGGATTTACCAAAAGGCTGTTTTCATTAGGTTGCGCCAAGGCAGTGATGGGCGCAAGTTGCGCAGAGGTAGAAGATTGTGCCGTCGAGGACTTAGGAGTCCAAACAGAGCACGTCTTACTCTTAACAGCGGCAGCAGCGCGCTTGGCACCCCCAGCATTGATCATGGCCTCGTAGGCTGTCTGGTCGACTTGAACGACCAGGGTCTTCTGCGTCTTGCCGATTGACGCAGTATCACATTGAGTTGTCACTTTTTCGTCGGAGGAGAAAGTCCTCCCCAGCAGAGTCATCATTTTGTTTGCAAAGAACAAAAAGTCTTTATTACAAACTTAGAAAAGAGTACAAGAGTACAATTGATTTCTGGAGAAGTACAACTATAGAAATCTGATCAGAAGACGATCACTTTATCCCTTGGACAATGTGATATCGAAGACACGAGCCTCTGGAGGATGCAACAGCACTTTAGCAGGAGATTATGATCTCTCTTGATGTTTTGAGATTGATTTTAAACTCTATTTATAGAGTTCTTGAAATAACTGTTTAGCAGTTATTCTGGGTTACGTGCGCTTCAGGTTGCGCGCCTCCTGTTCACTTGCGCGAACGGTTGTACTAACTGTTGTGGACGCGTGGCATCGTTTGATTGAGATGCGCATGGTCATGAGCAGTGTAGTGGACACGTTCTGTGAAGTTAGTAGCTTGCGCGCCACGTCACTCTGTTCTGAACACTGTTTGATCACCTTGCGCGAGCTTCATCAGGTTGCACATGGCACAATGTAGCAACTTACGCGAGCGGTTGCACCAACTGCTGTAAACGCGTGGCATCGTTTGATTGAGATGCGCGTGGTCGTGGGCAGTGTAGTGGGCATGCTCTGCGAAATTGGTGGCTTGCGCGCCACGTCACCCAGTTTTAAAATAAAAAGTTGATCAAGTGGCGCCAACTAGCCAGGCTGCGCAGAGACCCAGCAACTGGCGCTTTTGACTAGGTCTCCTATGCTGTGCTAATTAATTCTCGTGCTACACAATGACTTGCACGAACCAGCTGGCAGCATTAATTACATGCTGACAAAATTTTCTCGAGCGCCGCGTTGCATGGGATTCAGACGAATTTTTCTTGATCTCCGTGCTGTCAGCTGTCAGGAAAATGATGACGCCGTTACAGCTTCTCGAGGAAGTGCACCATGTGTCACTCGCACAACCTGACTCCTGCACAACCTAACCTCTGCGCAACCAGATGTCGGCACAACCTGATGGTTTGGCGCAACGTAATGGTTTGGTGCCATTTTGATAATCTAACACTTGCGCAGTTTGATTTTTAGCCTCTATAGTATACTTGCGGTATATGTTGACGACATGATTATCACGGGAGATGATGAGCAGGAAATCGTCCGACTCAAAGGAAAGCTTGGCAAGAAATTTGAGGTGAAGGACCTTGGTCTTCTTCGCTACTTCCTTGGGATTGAGATCACTCGAGACGCAGAGGTGATTGTTCTCTCTCAGAGAAAGAATGCACTGGACCTTCTCATAGAGACAGGGATGTTGGGATGCAAACCTGCAGCGACGCCAATCGATCAGAGATTCAAGCTGAATGTTGAGGCTGGAGAACCGGTTGACCGGGACAGATACCAGAGACTGGTGGGCAAGCTGATCTATTTGAGCTACACACATCCAGATATATGCTTTGCAGTTAGTGTGGTGAGCCGCTACATGCATGACCCACGGAAGGGTCATATGGACGCAGTATACCAGATTCTGAGATACTTGAAGGGTACCCCCGGGAAGGGACTGATGTTCAGGAAGAATAATCACATGGACAACTTGGGCTACTTCGATTCTGACTGGACTAGTTGTGCTGATGACATGAGGTCTACCTCGGGATACTGCATATTTTTAGGAGGCAACTTGGTCTCTTGGAGGAGTAAGAAACAGTCAGTGGTAGCCAGATCGACAGCTGAAGCGGAGTACAGAGCTATGGCCTTGGGAGTTGCAGTTGCAGAGCTGCTTTGGTTGAAGAATATGCTGGTGGAGCTGAAACTGGATCAAGGAGCCAAGATGAAGCTGTGATGTGACAACCAGTCATCTATTAGTATTGCCAACAATCCAGTACAGCATGACATGACCAAACACATCGAGATCGATAGGTTCTTCATCAAGGAGAAGTTGGTTAGTGGACTACTGGAGCTAGGCCACGTTCCAACCAAGCATCAGGTAGCAGACGGACTGACCAAGGGACTTAGCTCTGTGAGCATAATTAGAGGATGTGACAAGATGGACTTGGTGAATATCTTTCGCCCATCTTGAAGGGGAGTGTTGGTATATTTAGTATAGGAATATGTTATATTTAGTATGAGAATATGTTATGTTTAGTATGAGAATATCCTAAGGACATATCTGGGATGCCAGAATATACCACAGGATATTTTATTGGATAAAAGGCTATATAAAGCCTATGAGACTATCAATGAAATTATCTCATCAATCAATTACAACAGTTGTACCTTGGCCTGTAATGGAAGAAAGTTACCTCTGGCCACTTGCAAATCCAGTTGAACTGATCAATACTCGATTGCCACTGCAAATAGGTAGGGGGAGATGGGGCACCTTGCCTCAGTCCTCTATTGCTTTTAATGAAGCCTATCGAACTTCCCTCCACCACAATAGAGAAAAGTTGGAGTTGTAATACACTCCCTCATGAGATTCGCCCAATGAAGGTTCATACCCATACTTGTTAGAGCATGACATATAATGTCCATATTCACTGTGTCATGTGCCTTTGATGCAGCAGTTGCCCGCTCCTTTCTTGTCAAAGTCCCTGATGACTTCATGTCCCAGGTAAATATTGTCTCTGATACTCCTGCTTTTTATGAAGGCAGCTCGACTCTCAGAGATCAACTCCCTTGTAATTTGGTCCATACTTTTACACATTACCTCTGTGAGCAACTTATATAGGAAGTTGCAGCAAGATAATGTATGTAATCTTGGATTGTGTTGGCTTCTCTACTTTTGTAATCAAAGTTCAAAAGTGTGGTTGACTTCCTTTAACAACTTACCTTTGTCAAAGAAATCTGTGATTGCTTTCATATTGTAGCTCTTGAGACTATTACAATGCGATTTGAAGAATTTGGATTTAAATCCATCTGGCCCAGATGCCCTCTGGTCATCAAACTCCTTAATGATTTCCTCCACTTCTTCTACAGTGACCCTTGCTAAAAGTAAGGCATCTGCATGCGCAGTCCCTTGTGGGTATCAACTAAGGGAAGTTGCTATTGTAGTCCTGGTTATATAGTGCTTTGTAGTAGTGCACAGATGCCCCTTTTTGGAATTCTCCCACCCCTCTGCTTGTTGCTGCACATTTAAGCCCCTATTTTGTGCTTTCCTGGTCGAGATATACTAATGGTAGAACTTGGTGCGCTTGTCCCCTTGTGTAAGCCATTGACACTTGGCCTCTGAGCAAGACTGATTTTTTTCTTCAAGTATAGCTCTGGCTAGATGAATAATTGCCACTCCTTCCTCTAGTATCAAATTATTACCCATAGGTGCAACCTTCAGTTTCCTATGAATAACCCTAGCTGATTCCTAGCTTCTCTGATAGCATCCTTAATGTTCCCAGAAGAAGTTTTCCATGTTTCCAGTCTAACCTTAATACCATTGAGTAAACAGACCAGTCTATACATGGGTGGACCAGTTCTTTCAGCTTTCAAAACCACCTTTGTGATGTTAACCTCATATCCTGGCTACAAACTCAAATGGTTAGCATATCTAAATGGAAGAGTCCTCTTTATATTGTTGTCTTGTGTCACCAACTTAATAAGCATGGGGCTATGATCACTAGTCATTATGCTCAAGTAATTGGATGCAACATCTGGGAATTGAGACAGCCAATGAGAATTTCAAAAGCAAATAATCAATTTACACCATATCCTCTCGTTAAGGTTTCTCTATTATTCCATGATCAAGTGTTTCTTATAGCTGGCAGTTCCGTGGGCCCAGCTAAATCAAACTGTTCCAGACACCTCTCTGGAATATGATTCCCTCCTATCTTCTCTGAATTGAACCTGACACTACTAAAGCTATGGAGTATGTATCATATGTGCCAGAGCCTCAATCTCTTGCCAGAGTTCTAACTGCTTTGATACTAATTTGGAGCCATATACAACTGAGAGGCAAACAGCTAAGCCTTCCTTGCTGGTCAGAGTCATAGTCACAACCACTGCATCCCATACTGTGTTATCATAGCAGACCCAAATTCTGCCCAAATCTTAATTATTATAGGAACAAAGTGGTTCCACTGCTTTGGTCATTGCATGTTTCTGCTCTTTCTTCTTTTCTAATTGTAGTTTCAACAAGTCCCAGGACTGACAGATTATGTATTCATTGGGGTGTTATTTTGGATATGTTATCACTCCTTAGCTTCATCCTTGCTGCTAGCTGAGCCTCCCTGATTTGTGTCTGTTTCTTTGCTTCTTTAGTTTTGATAGCTTCTTCCAACTGTAGGGACTATTCCTTATTAGTAATAGTCAACTTGGTGTTGCTTCCCTCCCCTTCCTTTGCTCCACCATCTCTACCATCCTGTAAGTGTCCAGAGTTATGTTGTGTAACAGGAAATTGACACTGTAGTGCTATATCATTGCTAGTATTACCTGGCTGAGTTGCTTCTCCAGGATCACGCCCCTCCGATAAAGCCTCCTCCTTGCCAGTGCCATCATTGTTATATACCTCTGTGGAGGGTCATAGTCTGTCTCTTGAGTTGCAGTTACACCCTATATCTCTGTAAACTGTTTCTCATTCTCTGACTAATGGGTGAATGATGGTTGACTCTGATTTGTAAGCATCAAGCTCCCTGCTTCTCTAGTGGATCCAGCATCTTCCTCCGTAATGTTTGCAACCTACCCCTCTGGTACATGACCCACCTCCTTCCTAAACATCTCTGTTTCTGCATGATGATCTTTTGTTTCAGAGCCAACTGGTGGAATTGCCTCTAGTCCATCACCCTCCACAAAGGATTGATCTTCACTTCAGATCTCCTAGCCTTGCCTTGTTCTCCCTATTCCTGTCCCATATCTGTGGTACAGGGAAATGATGAAAGAGCTGCCCAAAGCATTTGCACTTGGAACATGTTGGGGAATCCATTCATATTCTATCTGCTGCTCCACCATCTCTCCCTCTGGAAATCTAATGCTTACCTCTCTTGGTAGCTCTTTTTTGGCAGATATTTTCCACAAATTTTCTTGTATAAGCAAGTCTCTGCACTTTTCCTGTCAATTGGTCCATGTTAATTGATTTGCCAACTGTGCTAACAATCTTCCCTATGATAGTTGGATTCCAAAGACTTTGGGAGCTTTGGGAGCCTTATCCACAAGGATACTTATCTCTCCAGGTTGTGGAAGTGGGTACCAATTGTTTAACGATGAGTCAATGACCATCCTACCATCAAATAACCAGGGCCCTCCCTGCACCACCTTCCTAAAATCCTCTTTGAGATCAAACTTGAAAAGAAAAAAAAAGCCATTTTCCCTTGAGTATATAATAAATTTTCCATGTTGCCTTTAGGTTTCCAGACCCTGTTCGCATAAGCTCTATTTTCCCTATGATAGTTGGATGCCAAAGACGTGTGGAGCATTGAGAGCCTTATCCACAAGGGTAGTTTAGTAATTAGGTCTCTCTCCAGGTTAGAAGTTGGTACCAATTGCTTAACAATGACAATCCTACCATCAAATAACCAGGGCCCTCCCTGCACCACCTTCCAAAATCCCCTTTGAGATCAAACTTGAATAGAAAAAACCATTTTCCCTTGAGTATATATTTCCATATTACCTTTAGGTTTCCAAACCCTGTTTGCATAAGCTCTAATATGTGCATAGAAAGGCCTCAAGCCAACAACATATGCTATAACTGAGTTTCTCCATTGTTTACATGATATCTGTATGTCTTCTTCTTCAATTGTTGCAATCAACTTGCCTTCATGTACTGTAGGTTCTATATAACTCAAAGGGAATGCATCCTCAACATGATGGCTGTCTTTTGTGATCAAACATGGCCCTCGATACCTCTTAGCAGGAACAAAGCTCCTTGCTTCTGCAACTTTACCCTTGTTTAGGCCTGTGTTTCTGCCTTGTAATTGTTGTGGCACAGGATCAACAAATGAAATCTGAATCCTAGTTGCAGTAGTAGATGCAGTTGCCTTCCCAGTTCTAGCTTTGTTTTTCCTTCTGTAAAGTGCAAACCTGGTTCCATCCTTCATCATTTATATTCTGATCATATGTTGATGGCAGATCATCATGTTAGGAACAGAAGAGGCCTGACCATGTGGTAGACCATCTTCTAGGGTTACAGGGTCCGCCCTATGGAACCCTAGATTACACCCCCTACACCTGGGAGATTTGTCGGACCAGTGGAAGCCCCCTTTGACAACTGAAGATCCTCTCCTAGGGTTTTGAAACCATAGATTGATTCTCCTTAGAGAAGCGGAGATCCTCTCCTAGTATGTGTGTGTGTGTGTGTGTGTGTGTGTGTGAGTGAGTGAGTGTGAAGAAGGTGATTATCGCTCCCACTGGGTTTCGAACATCGTCCACTCGGATATTATGCCTCCACACTAGCCACTTGAGCTAGAGGTTATTGGCTATATATATATATATATATATATATATATATATATATATATATATATATAATTGCCAATAATTGTTTACACTTTTGTCTTTACATCATTTGAGTAACATCAAACTCAATGTTGTGCAGTATTCCTACTGGTGCAGTGTGCAGTCCTTCAAATAGGTGCTTGTTCCGCTCTCTCCATATGTGCCAAACGCTCGCAGATAGCCTCATCCGTGCTTCCTTATACCATTTGCTTCCTCTGGTCTTTAGATTAGAGATATGTTCTATTTGTTCCATTATATCCCGCGAACCATTACAGCAAATATTCATTTTGCAACACTGGCTCTGCCATATACCCCATGTAAACGAACATGAGTAGAACAAATGAGAAAGGGATTCAGTAGCTGTGTTATTGCATAATACGCATCCGAGAGATTGAATTTGTATACCAAATTTGATGAGTCTGTCTTGGGTTAGCAGTCTTCCGTGCAATGCCTTGTACATATTTAATTGCATCTTCTTAGCCAAGCCTTTTATCCATATATACTCCAGATGTGGTGTTGGGTAGTTCCTTGGCCTGAGAAGCTCGTACACATTTTTAAAGTCAAATGTCTTTGTTGTACTGTTATCCCACGTCCATCTATCCTCTTTCAACTCTGGATCAATGCTAACCTGGGTGGTGGCGGTCGAGCATAGTCTGCCTACGATATGAGCTGTGGGATGCCAAGTTACATTATGCATTAGTAAGCAAACAGTTTCTAGCTTTCCCTCTGGCCTGAACATCTGCCATCCAAGCCGTTCCACCATGTTTTGATGCTCTAACCACGGATCGAACCATAAATGAGTGTTTAATCCCGTGTCGAACACTCTAGAGATGAACTGCTTGATTGTGCTTCTTTGGCTCATTATCGTTTTAAATGTCATCGAATAATTGTTAAGATATCGGTTCTTCATACACTCCGCCCACATGGAGTTGCCTTCTATGAAGTTCCATCCCTGCCACTTCCCGGAGAGCAGACATCGATCTTATTACCACTCCTGCGATTGGATGACATAATGTAGACCAAGCAATCATATGAACCCCTCCACGCCATAAAAAGTCGGCACATAACTTATTCACCTTATGAATAGTCGCCGTTGGGAGCATTATTGTCTGTAACCAGAATAATGAAATAGTTGATACCACCGATTTGATGAGCTATATTCTCCCTCCGAATGATAACATCTGAGCCTGCCAGCCTTCTATTCTCCATTGTACATAATCTGCCAGACTTTGGCATTCTTGTGCGAGCACGTAGTTAACCGACAGCGGAACACCCAAGTACTTTACTGGAAGTGTACCCTTTTCAATTTGGAGAATCTCCTGAAGTTCATCTTGAGCGGCACAATGGCTAGTAAAATACACCTTGCTCTTCTCTCTATTAAGCTGGAGACCCGTCATGTCACCAAATTTATTCATTAATCTAACCATGGTATTTAAACCTCTGTTGGTTGGTACCAGAAATACTAACTGTCATCTGCATATATGAGATGAGAAATTATTGGAGATACCTTTTTGTATAATGGCACAATTCTTTTTCGTTGTATTTCCAGTTCCATCAAGCATGTAAAATACTCCATTACCATAGTAAACAGGTACGGAGAGAGGGGGTCACCTTGCCGTAATCCCTGATTGCTGGAAAAGAACCCATATGGTTGCCATTTAATGAGGATCGAGAAGGTCGGGGTAGTTATACACTCATGAACCCTGTCCACCCGTTGTTTATTAAAACTCATTGCCATCATTGTCTCACAGACAAAGTTTCGGTTGACCATGTGGTATGTTTTCCTTGAGTCCAGCTTCATGCATGCTTTGTTTCCTCCATTTCTGACCATTTCATGAGCTAGAAGGCTGTTTTCCACAATCGATCGACCTTTAACAAAGGCAGCTTAGTTTGGTGATATGAGCTCCTGCATAATCTTCTCCATTCGCCGGCACATGACAGAGGTAATAATTTTATACAGATAGTTGCAACAGAAGATTGGCCTGAAATCGGCCAAAGATGTCGCCGCCTCCTTCTTCGGAATCAGCGTCATGAAAGTATGGTTGAGCTCTCGTAATAGCCTCCCATCAATCAGAAAATCATGTACAATAGAAAGAATAGGAATCTTTAATTCATCCTAATAAGTGTTATAGAACTTATTGTTGAACTCGTCGGGTCCTGGAGCTTTGTTAGGGTGAGCCTTTTTCACCACTGCTTCGATTTTATCCAATGTAACTGGGGCCATAAGAGATAGATTTCCCTGTTTGTTCACCAGCTTCTTGTAGATGAGGTTCGAAAATTCTTTGCCATAGCCCTCCTGGTTGTAGAGTTTTTTGTAGTACGTGACCGCTTCTTCCTCTTGGTCGACTGTCTATTCGCCACCATTGTATTAGTTGCTTCCTCCATATTAGCAGTACTTGCAATAGCTTGATCCTTCATATGCATGCCGTTGACTGTTGGTGAAGTAAGGAGCTGCCTGTCCACCCGTCCTCTTAGTTCTTCCCGTTCTTCTTCCACCTCCTCCGTTTGTGCCCTCTCTTCGTCCACCATATGCGTCTTTCCCCTTCTGTCCGTTCATATGTGGAGGTACTTGCATCTCCAGGACCTCTTCTTCTTCCCTACCTATTGCTGCAACCGGGCACGCCCTCACCGTGTGGCCAAAACAGCCACATCTCAAGCATACTGGAGGCATCCACTCATAATCTACTTCCTGTGTTCTAACCTCCCTTGAGGGTAGTTCATATTCCACGATTCGTGGCAGTGTGGATGATGCTTCAATTTCGACAAATATCCTGGCGTAAGCAAGTCTTGATTTTGTTGCAATGGCCTCGTCCGATTTAATTGGGATCCCTACTAGGCTTGCCAATTTCATATCATCGGTATGCTCCAGTACTAAATCGGTAGCCCTGGGAGACGTATTCAAATAGGGATAGTATGCAGCGAATCTCTTTCGCATTTAGCATTCATATGCCATTGAATCAGGATGATTAATCGTCCATCGAAGGTCCATGGACCGCCTTGCAGTATTCGATCAGCATCTTCCTTTAATCCAAATCGGACAAAATAAAAATCGTTTTCTCGGACGAAGAACTCCATACTTCTACGTGGCTTCCATACACGATTGGCGTACGCCCGGATATACCCATAGAACGGTCTATCCCCCATGATGTAGAGAACTAGCGTATTTTTCTAGTACTCTGTCGTTTCCTCGAGGTCTTCCTCCGTGAACTCCGTAACACGTCTTTGTGCACCAATGGTCTTTGGCTCGATATACTGCATTGATGCATCGATCTGATGGAGTCCTCCTTTGTACATACCTGCCTATGATCGGTGACCTTCTTTTTGTTAGTCATCTGTACGCCTGCCTATCCGATCACGCCTAGATTTTGTTGACCGGGCAGTCCTGTCCCTTGTAGTCCTCGTGGTCTTGTCGCCTGTTGTGGGATCCTAGTGGTTTGGGTATGCTCCCGCCATCCTGTAATGACCATGGTTCGTATTACGTATTTTGGTATACGTGTACGTATTTTGACTCGTATTGCATGTCTCCTCGCATGATTTATTTGGCATTTTATTGCTTGATTCGGTTCGGCTTGTTTGGCTTGGTTCGGTTTGTGAACCAAACCCCTACCTACCACTACCATCATCATTTATTAACCCAACACTCTTTCTCTCTCCTCATTCACTCTTCTTCTTTCTCACCATTACTCTCCACCTACCAGGAAGGTTTAGGCAAGTGTATCTTACTTCATGGAGGAATTTCATTTTTATTGCTCCACTGTCTTCCTCATGTGTTTCTAACCCACTTTAGTACTTAGCATTTTTTATTTTCGTGGTTAATTTCTTGTAAATCTAGCTTTGTGGTATTTTCGGTTTTTATGAGTTTTGATCTATCAATCCTGTATATTTTTGCTATTTGATGATTCCCTGATGTAGAGAATTCCATTTTGTCCAAATTTGACCTACGAGAGTCTGGATTTGGGCTCCTATTGTTGTTTGGTGGAGCATGGAGGCCATGGTATTTTCCATGGATATGCTCTATGTGGAAGCCATAAATTGCATTTTTGGCCGCATGCAACATTGAGTTGCTTAGCCGCAGTCGCATTTTGCTAGCTGTTACTTAGCAAATATTTCTGGCCGCATGGCCGTTAATATATTGTTGGCCGCATACAAATGCTTATTTGCTGACCACATGCAAGTGTTTATTTGCTAGGCCGCATGAACATTTATTTGCTGGACCGCATGAACATTTATTTGCTTGGCCGCATGAGTATTTCCTTGCTTCCATTAATTGCATACATTTGCAAGCATTTGCCTGCATGCATTTGGCCGCATGGCCTTTCAATTAATTGCATGCATTTGCATGCAAGTGCTTGCATGCATTAGCATTTGCTTGCATGGCCAATCACTTATTGGCTGCATGGAATTATTTGTTGGCCGCATATGGCCAATTCATTGTTGGCCGCATATGGCCAATTCCTAGTTGGCCGCATATGGCCAATTCCTTGTTGGCTGCATGGAATTATTTGTTGGCCGCATATGGCCAATTCCTTGTTAGCAACATATGGCCAATTCCTTGTTGGCCGTATGGCCTTTGCATGGCCGCATATGGCCAATGCATTGCATGGCCGCATATGCAATTCATTGCTTGGCTGCATGCCAACGCAATTGCTTTGGCCGCATGGCCATTTAATTAATTGCTTGCATGCATTTGCTTTATTGTATGGTTTTAATTTGTGGCCGCATGGCCCTTGTTTGCTGGTTGGCCGCATGGCCCTTGTTTGCTGGTTGCTGCATGACAATTATTTGGGTGGCCGCATATTGTATAGTGACAATATTTATTGGCTGGCCGTATGGCAATTTCATGCGACAAATTTTTCTGAGCCGCATGAGCCCTGATTTCTTCTGCCGCATGCCCCTATCTCCTGAGCCGCATGATTCCTCCACATCCCTTGCCCCTGCTAATATTTAATTACTACATGTATGCTTGTGCCATATTAATTTTGAATATGTTCCCTGACACGATGGTGACCCGTTATGGTGCACTTTTGACAAATGACATGACATGATAGTGGCCCGACGTGGCGCACTCCTGACAGTGAACATGACATGATATATATCCCGAAGGCTGTTGCGACGGCTAGTTGTCATGACAAGATTGAATGACCTGGATACCGTGGATGATAGTGTTTGTACAATTGAACCGGTAATATTTGCATCATGTCTAGGACAGGGATCCCTGAGTACCACGGTCAGGGGTACCTACTGTAAATGGCTAAGGCTAATAACTAGAATAATTCAGTAGTCATGAGAGATTTTCCCAGTTACAGGCGATCCCGTTATCCCGACCACCATTGTTGGACTTGCAGCCTGCCGACAAGTAGGGCACAAGTCTAGATTCACTGATATATGGAAAATAACGACGCATTGCTTAAATGAATCCAAGTCGCCTGGATAATCTGGATTAGCTGCAGGGCTTGTGGCTGGAGGAACATCTCACTGCATATTACTAGTAACTAAGGCTTGTGATAACCCTAGTTAGCTAATGTAGAAAGCCGTAGTCACTGATTGGCCGGGAGCGATTGTATGGTGTAGTTTCAGTGCTCGATTATTGCAGGCTTGATCGCATGATTGTCACTTTCAACAATGAAGATCAGAGGCTAAGTTCTGTTCAGGTGAAGGGTTACAACCCCGATCCTTGTTTGGTTTAAGGGTTGTAACCTGGCTCCCGGAGCAGTTCTGAGTCCTCTCTTCGTTTATTATCTTATTGCACCCCACGTCAAGCTTGTTATGTTTTACCTTACCAACAAGATTTGGAGACGGAGTTCTATTCAGGTGAAGGGTTACAACTCCGGTCCTTGTTTGGTTTAAGGGTTGTGACCTAGCGACTTGAATGGTTCCCTCGCACTCTTTTATGACTGTTGTTATTCTTTTATTATCAAGCTCTTCTGTAACTGCTTTAATATTTATTTCTGATATACTGGTTTTAGTTCTTAAGTGAAGCCTCCATTGTGGCACTTGCTCTTTCTGGGATCTGACCCAGCTGGTTTTGTATGGCCAGATTTCGGAGCAGCTCCAGAGGATCTACCGACTTTCTAGCCCGATGGTGACCACCAGGCGTAACCAGGGCAACGAGTGGGTTTATTTTTGGCTCTCCCACTCTATTGTAAAATTTTCATTTTGAGGCGTTTAGCCGACGAGCACCTGTTAGCTCGTATTGCATACCTTATTACTGTCTGCCTACGGGCTGTAACATGATTGACAGATTCTAGGGTTGATCATGTATGACTAAACTCTTGCTAGTCCTCACATTTTGTAACGACTAGCTTCATGATCAGCTGAATATGTAATGTTTGGGACGCCTTACTATTGTATATTTGGTGATCTTACATCTTGTAACTTTACTTGCTTGCTTGAGACTGAGACATTTAGGCTTGTTATTGACTATAGGAGACTGATGGTTTGTAGTTAAACCCTCATATATCTAGACAGCCGTGACCGTATAGTGAGGTAGATTCCATTTCATTATACGTAACTGGCTATGTATGCCCCCGCTCTCCAGTATTCTGGTTCTGGGGCGTTACATGGTTTAAGTGGTGGCCCATGCAGGTCTTGTAAATCAAGATATGTGAGGGTTTACCGAATAGATGTCTCAATCAGCACTCGCCCTTGATCTCTGCCTGTATCTTCTAATCCCTGAGATTCTTGACCTGATCATATACTTGTATCGTTGATCTGTCTTGGTCCTTCCTTATTGTTTCCTATGTCATCTTCTTCAGCAGCATTGTTCCTGGTCCTACCGATCGGCAAGGCGAAGCACCTCCCGTGGACCTGCAGCAACTAGAAGATCAGGCCCAACACTCAGGAGCAGCCTTCCGGGTCATGCCTCCCAGAGATCCAGAACCCCCGGTACAGCCAGCCCAGCCCACAAGGTAGGATGATGGAGCCTTGATTGGACTTATCAGGGAGTTGCTTGTATCGCAGGATCGTCGAGGAGATGCCTTGCATCAGGCAGTGGCAGATGCTCTGGGCAGAGGTGGACATCATGGGAACAGTGCAGCGAACAGTTTCAAGCGCCTGAACCCTCCATTCTTCGATGGCAGCGAAGATGCTATCGCTACTGATGTGTGGCTTCAGGACACAGAGGTGATATTGGAGGTGGCAAATATCCCAGAAGATGAGAAGGTGGCCGTAGTGCGCCTGCAGTTATTAGATCTAGCCCGCAACTGGTGGGCGGCGCAGGCCGTTGGACTAGTGGCACCTATTGCCTGGACAGTATTCCGTGAGAGGTTCCGGACCAAGTACTTCGATGCTGTAGCTCGGTACGATCTACAGACCAGGTTCACCAATTTGAAGCAGATGGGCAGGACGGTCGATGGGTATGCGGCCGAGTTTTCCAGGCTTAGTCAGTTTGCTCCCACCTTGGTGGCGACCGAGTTCGATAGAGCCCAGCGGTTTCAGCAGGGACTCCACCTAGAGATTTTGCTAGCGGTGGAGCAGTTTGAGCATCAGACTTTTGATACGGTATTGAGGGTAGCTAGGAGGCATGAGTATACCTCCCAGAGAATTGTGGACAGGACCGGAGGTCGAAAGCGATCTCACGGCCAGATGAATCAGTCGTCAGCCCCAGCCCCGGCAGCTAGAGCTTTGACCATTGGAGCTCCGAGGAGGACAGTTTCAGTTACGTCAGTTCAACATTCAACCCCGATGTATCCTCAGCAGCAGAAGCAGAAACAGTCTTTTCCCATGGGCTGCTTTTATTATGGGAAGCCTGAACATGTTGTTTCAGAATGTCGTAAGGCTCGAGGATTGTGTTTGCTTTGTGGAGCGCCAGACCACAAGATAAGGTCCTGCCCGTTCAGGACTGACTCATCACCAGCCATGATCAGTTCATCAGTTAGGGGACCAGCCCCAGTACCAGTCCAGCAGCAGTTTCCATCCCCGAGGCCGTTGTCGACGCAGACCCAAGCTTTTCAGCAGGAAAGGCCTCAGCAGTATGCCCAGGCACAAGTTTAGAATAGGCAGAGAGGATTCCAGCAGAGAGGGCCGACACCCAGAGGACATGGTCAAGTGTTGGCTTTAACTATGGGAGAAGAATGAGTGGCACCAGGTGAGGTAGTAGCAGGTACTATTCTCCTCAATACCTTTTCGGCTTCAGTGTTATTTGACTCTGGTGCATCGCATTCATTTATGTCTGCACGATTTGCGACACAGATAGGACTTATGCCCGAGTCATTATCAGTAAGGCTCAATATACTTACTGGTAACGGTCTTGTGGGAGTAGATAGTGTTTTCCTCGTGTCGGATCGTGGTTAGCGGTAGAGAGTTTCCTGCTAGGCTGATAGAATTCCCGATAACCGATTATGATGTGGTCTTAGGAATGGATTGGCTGAGGGACCAGTATGCTAGGATAGACTTCCATATTGGCAGAGTTGTTTTTAGCATTCCAGGCGAGCCGGAGTTTTTTTTCTCGAGGCAAAGTTGAACCTTCTCCTCCAATATTGAGGATGGCCGTAGCAGCAGTGCAATTACCCCGGATAGTCGAGGAATTTTCAGATGTTTTCTCGGAAGAGCTTCCAGGAATGCCGCCAGAGCGAGAGATCGAGTTTACTATCGACTTGATTCCCGGGACAGCACCAGTGTTAGAGAGAGTCTATAGGATGGTGCCGTCAGAATTGGAGATATTATACAAGATGATTGAAGAACTCAGAACCAAGGGATTCATTCGTGCTAGTGGATCACCTTGGGGAGCCCCGATGCTTCTTGTGAAAAAGAAGGATGGTACGTCCAAATTATGTGTTGACTATCGTACCTTGAACTCAGTAACAATCAAGAACATATATCCTCTCCCAAGGATAGATGACTTGTTTGATCAACTCAGAGGAGCGGCAGTATTTTCGAAGATTGATTTGCGGTCAGGATACCACCAGATCAGAGTCAGAGAGCAGGACATCCCGAAGACAGCTTTCAGATCTAGATATGGGCATTAGGAGTTTCTTGTTATGCCCTTTGGAGCGACCAATGCGCCGGCTGTATTCATGGACCTCATGAATCGTATCTTCATGCCTTATTTGGATCAGTTTGTGATCGTGTTCATAGACGATATCCTGGTCTACAGCAAGAGTGAAGCGGAGTATGAGCACCATCTCAGAGTTGTCCTCCAGATTCTCCGAGAGCACCAGTTGTATCCCAAGTTCAGTAAATGCGAGTTCTGGCTCGATCGCATTTCATACTTGGGTCATATCATCACCAGAGGGGGAGTAGAAGTGGATTCCCAGAAGATCGTGGCTATCGAAACATGGCCAGTGTCCAGCACAGTTGCAGAAGTTCGCAGTTTCCTTGGATTGGCCGGCTACTACCGGAGATTTGTTTCGGACTTTGCTCGAATTTCAGCGCCATTGACACAGTTGACCAGCAAGGAGGTGCAGTTTGCTTGGACAGCAGAATGTCAGGATTCTTTTGAGAAGCTGAAGCGAGGCTTAATGACGGTACCCATTCTCACACTTCCAGATGGGACCGGAGGATTTTCAGTGTACTGTGATGCTTCAGACAGAGGTTTAGGATGTGTTTTGATACAGCATGGGAAGGTAATAGCTTATGCGTCACGACAACTTCGTGATCATGAGAGGAATTACCCGACCCACGACTTGGAACTGGCAGCAGTAGTGTTTGCACTCAAGCTTTGGAGACACTACTTGTATGGAGATAGGGTAGAGATTTTCACCGACCACAAGAGCCTGAAGTATGTGTTCACTCAGAAGGATCTTAACATGCGTCAAAAAAGATGGCTAGAGCTGCTTGTGGATTATGATGTCAACATGCAGTATCATCCTGGGAAGGCCAACGTTGTTGTAGATGCATTGAGCAGGAGAGCCGAAGTTTATTTTCTGACAACGCAACCAGAGTTGTTAGCAGATCTTCAGAAGATGGGTATAGAAGTTGTCCTTCCTACCAATGTGGTATTGATGGCCAGCATACAAGTTCAGTCCAGTATAGTTGAGAGGATCAAGATAGTTCAGTCTTTCGATTCTAAGCTTCAGCGGCTTAGAGCAGAATGTGAAGCAGGACGACGACCAGAATTATGCATTCATGAAGACGGTACACTGCGACATGTTAAGCGTCTTTGTGTACCCAGTAGAGATATCAGACAGGAGGTGATGGCGGAAGCTCACAATTCTCAGTATTCGATTCATCCCGGTGGCACGAAAATGTACCGTGATATCCGTCAGCACTTTTGGTAGAATGGCATGAAGAGGGAGATAGCTCGATTTGTCTCTCGGTGTTTGGTTTGCCAACAAGTCAAGGCTGAACATCAGAGGCCAGCTGGACTTCTTCAGCCCTTGCCGATTCCAGAATGGAAGTGAGAGCATATAACCATAGATTTCGTGACTGGATTACCTCTATCCCCGACCAGTAGAGATGCTATTTGGGTTATAGTTGACAGGCTCACGAAGGTGGCTCACTTTCTCCTATTCAGAGTTGGTCAGTCGACGGCTCAGCTAGTAGAGATGTACCTCAGGCAGATAGTCAGACTTCACGGAGTACCAGTTAGTATCACCTCGGACAGAGATTCGAGATTCACGTCGTACCTTTGGCGTAGTCTGCAAGAGAGTTTGGGAACTCACCTCCAGTTCAGCTCAGCTTATCACCCGTAGACAGATGGTCAGTCAGAATGCACGATCCAGACTCTTGAGGATATGTTGAGATCTTGTACACTCGACTTTGGTGGTTCGTGGGAAGATCACCTACACCTGGTGGAGTTCTCGTACAATAACAGTTTCCAAGCTAGTATCCAGATGGCACCGTTTGAAGCACTGTATGGTAGGAAGTGCAGATCCCCACTAGCATGAGACGATGTTGGAGAGAGGCAGATGCTTGGTCCAGAGATGATCACTCAGACAGTTGAGGTGGTCAGGAGAGTCAGAGATTATCTTCGCGTTGCACAAGATCGTCAGCGCCATTGGGCCGATTCTTATCGGCGTCCCCTTGAATTTTCTGTCGACGACCATGTATTCCTGAGGATCTCGCCTAACCGTAGCGTCATTCGTTTTGAAGTACAGGGAAAGCTTAGTCCTAGGTATATAGGGCTGTTCGATATTCTGGAGCGAGTAGGAGATGTGTCCTATCGTCTCGCTCTTCCGCCGTCTCTGAGTGAGGTGCATGACGTGTTCCATGTATCCCAACTACGATGGTATATCCCGGACTCGAGTCATATCCTGGATCATTCAGAATTGGTTGTTGGTACCAACCTTTCGTATAAGGAGAGGCCCGTATCCATATTAGACCAAAGAGAGAAGATACTCAAGAACAAGACTATCAAGTTAGTCCGTGTTGCTTGAGGTCATCACTCCTTGGATGAGTCAACGTGGGAGCGTGAGGATGATATTCGATCGCGATATCCCGACCTGTTTGACTCGTGAGGTATAATATATTTCTTATGCCTCATGCCTTCGATTCCTTGTTTGCATGAATGATTGCTTGATTAGTATAGCTTGCCTTTGATTAGTATAGCTTGTCCTTGCATCTCTAGCCTCTTTGATTAAATTCCGAGGATGGAATTCTTTTAAGGTGGGTAGATTTGTAATGACCATGGTTCGTATTACGTATTTTGGTATACGTGTACGTATTTTGACTCGTATTGCATGTCTCCTTGCATGATTTATTTGGCATTTTATTGCTTGATTCGGTTCGGCTTGTTTGGCTTGGTTCGGTTTGTGAACCAAACCCCTACCTACCACCACCATCATCATTTATTAACCCAACGCTCTTTCTCTCTCCCCATTCACTCTTCTTCTTCCTCACCATTACTCTCCACCTACCAGGAAGGTTTAGGCAAATGTATCTTGCTTCATGGAGGAATTCCATTTTTATTGTTCCACTGCCTTCCTCATGTGTTTCTAACACACTTTAGTACTTAGCATTTTTCATTTTCGTGGTTAATTTTTTGTAAATCTAGCTTTGTGGTATTTTTGGTTTTCATGAGTTTTGATCTATCAATCCTACATATTTTTGCTATTTGATGGTTCCCTAATGTAGAGAATTCCATTTTGCCCAAATTTGACCTACGGGAGTCTGGATTTTGGTTCCTATTGTTGTTTGGTGGAGCATGGAGGCCATGGTATTTTCCATGAATATGTTCTCTGTGGAAGCCATAAATTGCATTTTTGGTCGCATGCAACATTGAGTTGCTTAGCCGCAGTCGCATTTTGCTAGCTGTTACTTAGCAAATATTTCTGGCCGCATGGCCGTTAATATATTGTTGGCCGCATACAAATGCCTATTTGCTGGCCACATGCAAGTGTTTATTTGCTGGGCCGCATGAACATTTATTTGCTAGGCTGCATGAACATTTATTTGCTTGGCCGTATGAGCATTTTCTTGCTTCCATTAATTGCATGCATTTGCAAGCATTTGCTTGCATGCATTTGGCCGCATGGCCTTTCAATTAATTGCATGCAATTGCTTGCATGCATTTGCATGCAATTGCTTGCATGCATTAGCATTTGCTTGTATGGCCAATCACTTGTTGGCCGCATGGAATTATTTGTTGGCCGCATATAGCCAATTCATTGTTGGCCGCATATGGCCAATTCCTTGTTGGCCGCATGGAATTATTTGTTGGCCGCATATGGCCAATTCCTTGTTGGCCGTATATGGCCAATTTCTTGTTGGCCGCATGGCCTTTGCATGGCCGCATATGGCCAATGCATTGCATGGCCGCATATGCAATTCATTGCTTGGCTGCATGCAAATGCAATTGCTTTGGCCGCATGGCCATTTAATTAATTGCTTGCAAGCATTTGCTTTATTGCATGGTTTTAATTTGTGGCCGCATGGCCCTTGTTTGCTGGTTGCTGCATGGCAATTATTTGGGTGGCCGCATATTGTATAGTGACAATATTTATTGGCTGGCCGCATGGCAATTTCATGCGACAAATTTTTCTGAGCCGCATGAGCCCTGATTTCTTCTGCCGCATGCCCCTATCTCCTGAGCCGCATGATTCCTCCACAGCCCTTGCCCCTGCTAATATTTAATTACTACATGTATGCTTGTGCCATATTAATTTTGAATATGTTCCCTGACACGATGGTGATCCGTTGTGGTGCACTTTTGACAAATGACATGACATGATAGTGGCCCGACGTGGCGCACTCCTGACAGTGAACATGACATGACATATATCCCGAAGGCTGTTGCGACGGCTAGCATGTCATGACAAGATTGAATGACCTGGACACCGTGGATGATAGTATTTGTACAATTGAACCGGTAATGTTTGCATCATGTCTAGGACAGGGATCCCTGAGTACCACGGTCAGGGGTACCTACTGTAAATGGCTAAGGCTAATAACTAGAATAATTCAGTAGTCATGAGAGATTTTTCTAGTTACAGGCGATCCCGTTATCTCGGCCACCATTGTTGGACTTGCAGCCTGCCGACGAGTAGGGCACAAGTCTAGATTCACTGATATATGGAAAATAACGAGGCATTGCTTAAATGAATCCAAGTCGCCTGGATAACCTGGATTAGCTGCAGGACTTGTGGCTGGAGGAACATCTCACTGCATATTACTAGTAACTAAGGCTTGTGATAACCCTAGTTAGCTAATGTAGAAAGCCGTAGTCACTGATTGGCCGGAAGCGATTGTATGGTGTAGTTTCAGTGCTCGATTATTGCAGGCTTGATCGCATGATTGTCACTTTCAACAATGAAGATCAGAGGCTAAGTTCAGTTCAGGTGAAGGGTTACAACCCCGGTCCTTGTTTGGTTTAAGGATTGTAACCTGGCTCCCGGAGCAGTTCTGAGTCCTCTCTTCGTTTATTGTCTTATTGTACCCCACGTCAGGCTTGTTATGTTTTACCTTACCAACAAGATTTGGAGACGGAGTTCTATTCAGGTGAAGGGTTACAACCCCGGTCCTTGTTTGGTTTAAGGGTTGTGACCTGGCTACTTGAATGGTTCCCTCGCACTCTATTATGACTGTTGTTATTCTTTTATTATCAAGCTCTTCTGTAACTGCTTTAATATTTATTTCTGATATGCTGGTTTTAGTTCTTAAGTGAAGCCTTCTTTGTGGTACTTACTCTTTCTGGGATCTGACCTAGCTGGTTTTGTATGGCCAGATTCCGGAGCACCTCCAGAGGATCTATCGACTTTCCAGCCCGATGGTGACCACCAGGCGTAACCAGGGCAACGAGTGGGTTTATTTTTGGCTCTCCCACTCTATTGTAAAATTCTTATTTTGAGGTGTTTAGCCGGCGAGCACATGTTAGCTCGTATTGCATACCTTATTACTGTCTTCCTACGGGCTGTAACATGATTGACAGATCCTAGGGTTGATCATGTATGACTAAACTCTTGCTAGTCCTCACATTTTGTAACGACTAGCTTCATGATCAGCTGAATATATAATGTTTGGGATGCCTTACTATTGTATATTTGGTGATCTTACATCTTGTAACTTTACTTGCTTGCTTGAGACTGAGACATTTAGGCTTGTTATTGACCATACGAGACTGATGGTTTGTAGTTAAACCCTCATATATCTAGACAGCCGTGACCGTATAGTGAGGTAGATTCCATTTCATTATACGTAGCTGGCTATGTATGCCCCCGCTCTCCAGTATTCTGGTTCTGGGGCGTTACACATCCCATCGTCCCTTGTTGATTAGGTGGCCATGCCCAACCTCGTGCTCCCTGAATAGGCACCCGCCTGTTCCCTACTGCTGCTTGCTGCTGCTGTTGCTTCACAACGTATCTCCCTCTTCGACGTCGTTCGATCGTAGTCCATCCTCCTGCCACCGCTCGTGCTCCTTGGAAGGCTTCGTGGCTCTCCCCACTAGCATCCTGCTCTCGTTCCCCGGGATCCCATGGATTTCCCACCGTCGCTAGATAAGTGCCTCTGCCCGCCGCTCTAGCAGACATGAACCCTAGTTTTTTATTACTATATATATATATATATATATATATATATATATATATATATATATATATATATATATATATATAATTTTCCTTATTTTTTTGGTGTCTATTTCTTGAGGCCGTCAGCTTGGGACTGCGACCGCCCCGCGACCACCCAGCCATCCCATGCCCACGGGGGAGGGGAGCTCGAACTTGGGACCTCCCCTAAGTGAACCCCCTCCCGAACCACTTGGAAAAGGTGATTTTATTGCTACTGAAAATATTACAACTCCATCTCAGCTTTATAATATGCAATTTACATCATATTCTATGTTGTTCAGGTGGTTTCGTGCATTTTTAGAAAATTTACATCATATTCTATGTTGTTCAGGAGGTTTCGTGCATTTTTAGAAATTATCGTACTGATTCAGTGACAAATCCCTTCGCCGACCTCTATCCCTCCTTCAGCAGCTACAAACAGAACCGACATGTGCCTTCCCAACTTTCAGTTGTCGTCCACATCACTAAGCTTAACTTTGACTTTGTTTCCTCTCATCTTCTTTGACAATGGAACCTCCGACAAAGTCGTACTTTCCTCTGATTTCCATGAATATGCAGTAGTAAAATAAGCAACTAGATATCTAAGCAGGCTGACATAATGTCCATACATTTGAGTTAATGATCACGAAGTTTGATATTAAAAAAACTGACACTAGGTCTACATATTTTATCTGATGAAAGAGGAAATGATTCTCAGCCACGCATACCTCTTGCTTGACAACTATCTCCACAAAACCACTCACTAGCTCCAAGTTCCGCATTACATGGAAGTCTTCTCTTGATGCATGGCTCGTGATCTGGCAATGACAATAACTAGGGAATAAGTTTCTGCCCAAACACGAATAAAAATCCTGAAGAAGCACAATGCTCTGAAAATTCTGAAATAGAAATTAAAATATGCAAACATCTCAAAATTATATTGGTAGCACAGTATTAATGAATCTGTAATCATTATGTTCTCTATATACTCGTAGTTACTAATTACTCGTCAATATAGTAGTTGCATATGTTCAACAAAATACTCGTCAACATATGAGGTGTTGCTTAAGAAATACAGCAAAAACATACAAGAAGATATAAATTACTATGGACGCATGTAAAGTTCAAAACAAATCATATTGACCACCAACTCTGCTAACAAGTTTGATATCCAGCAGCTTCATTTGCATATATCTTAGAGCTCCTTTATCCTAAAAGCTACATCATATATCCCAATCTTGACCATTAAGGAGCATTGCATTATTTTATAATCAGTTGAATTCTCCAAAACGACAAGCAAATATATATACTCTTCTAAACCTTTTTTTACTGTTAAATGAGGGTACCTATGCAGCAAGTCTAATTTATCAGTTTCCAGCATTTCCTTCGTGAGTCGTGACAATAGAATGAAGAAAATTTCTTGAGTAAATTCCTAGGGAAGTATTATGGAGCAAAAGGTTATTTTATCACACAGTTTGTAACATAGCTTACAACTTGGCCAACTAACTGTTGGAGTGGGTGGGGTTCCCAACCTATGTGGAGGATACCCCGGAGAGCGACGAGCGTCATCCGTGTGTCGGAGAAGCTCGGGGAGTCCATGGATCCTATTTTGGAACATATATGGTAAGAAAATATATGATTGGATTTCCATATGTACTTTGATCATATATTTATGATTGGACCCTTCATATAGTAGCTTTCCATATAATTGGGTTTCCAATTATGGCAAGCCAATTATGATTGGATTTCCATTAAATATATGATTCATGCATATTGGAAGTTTCCATATATATTGGCCTTCCATGTATGGATTACCAAGGCTTATAAAAGGGTGATGCATGCTAGTTGGAAAATCATCTCAAAACAAGAGTGCTTACAATCTTTGAGAGAGAGAGAGAGGATTAAGGACTATTGTGAAGGAGAGATTGCTTCGAATAATTTTTTGGTATCTCTTGTTCTTCGTAGTCCGCAATCAAAAAATTTCTTCTTTCAAGTGAGTTGTGGTGATCCGTGTTGGATCGGGAGGAGCTTGTAGAGGGTGTATTCTCTTTATTCCATTAGTGGAGGTTCTTCAGGGTTGGACTCCGATCGTCCCGTAGTTTTTCTCGTAAGTATTTTCCACGTCAAAATTTTTTGTGTCTGCGATTGTGTTTGTCATTTTTTGGTTTGTGTGCTTTTGCTCGGTTCTCTCGCAGGACTTTCTGGTTTGGGAGAACGGTTTCCGCGCTTCGTTTCCAACGGAGTGGTATCAGAGCCAGGTTCAAAGAAGTGTCAGGAGTTGACAGTCAAACCAAGAAGCAGAGATGGACGCGAAACCGGTGCGCATGGTGAACCTGAACGGTACCAACTACCATTATTGGCGGAGCAAGATGAAGGATTTGCTGTTCGTCAAGAAGCTGCATCTTCCAGTATTTGCATCTGAGAAGCCCAGTGACAAATTCGATGAGGACTGGAACTTCGAGCATATACAGGTGTGTGGGTACATGCGACAGTTCGTTGACGAGAACATGTACAACCACGTTGCCAATATTGAGCATGCGAAGACGTTGTGGGATAAGCTGGAATCTTTGTACGCGAAAAAGATCGGGATAAACAAACTGTTCCTGATCCGGATGATGATGGGTCTGCGGTACAAAGATGGTGCATCCATTACGGATCACTTGAGTGAGTTCCAGGGCATGGCGGACCAGCTATCCTCGATGGGAGTCAAGTTCGACGACGAGGTTTAAGGACTTTGGTTGCTATGTACATTGCCAGACTCGTGGGAGACCGTACTAGTATCTATGATCGCTTCTGCTATGGAAGGCGTGGTCAGTCTGGAGTTTGCCAAGAGCGGGGTACTGAATGAAGAGATGCGGAGACGTTCTCAGGGAACTTCATCCACATCCCATCACTCAGAGGCACTAGTTTCAGAGAGCCGCGGAAGGGACAAAAGCAGGGGTCCAGCCGGTGGCAGAGACAAGAGCAGAGGGAAGTCCAAGGGTCGGTACGAGGACTCGGAGTGTTACCATTGTGGCAAGAAGGGCCACATCAAGCGGAACTGTTTCGCTTGAAAGAGAGAAAAGAAGGGCGACAAGGGGAAGCGAGATGAGAACACTACAGCGGCAGCCTCGATACATGGAGGCGATGTGATCGTCGTAGGTGATGAGGTTATCATAAACCTCGCCTGCGATAAAAATTCTTGGCTGGTGGACTCAGGAGCTTCGGCGCATGTATCTCACAACAGGGCACTATTTGCTACTTACACGACAGGCGACTGTGGAGTGTTGAAGATGGACAATGGTGATGTGTCAAAGGCGGTTGCCGTTGGAGATGTGCATTTGAGGACGAAGACGGGTGCAGTTCTTGTTCTCAGAGATGTTCGTCATGTCCCTGATATCCGTTTCAACCTGGTGTCGGTTGGAAGGTTGGATGATGAGGGATTCTTCAGTCTCTTCAAGAATAGTCAGTGGAAGCTTTCCAGAGGTTCAATGGTGATTGCCAGAGGAAGCAAGAAGTCCGGTCTCTACTATATGGAGGGGAGCGCACATAGATCACAGGAGGTGAACGCCGTCAGTGATGCGTCTATCGAGTTGTGGCATAGGCGGCTCGGCCATATCAGCGAGAAGGGGATGAGCTACTTGGTGAACAGGAAGGTGATTCCATGGCTCAAGTCTACAAAGTTGGAGAAGTGCACGCACTGCTTAGCTGGGAAGCAAAATAGGATATCTTTCCAAAGTCACCCAAGTTCAAGGAAGTCGCATGTCACGACCCGCTCCCGAATAGTCGGACACGAGTCGGACATGCCCAGCCTTTGTCATTAGACACGACAAAGTAAGCTGTACCAATCTAAGGAAAACTAACCAGATATCAAGACAAATATGAAACACAGCATCTATAAATGTGTCCCAAACCCAGAGTAAAGTACAAATCTCAGAATTTATTACATTCCATCAAATGAAAGAAAGTCTACTAGTCTCAATACATGAAAATAATATGGAAATACTAAGGTAAGCTCTAGGCTTCTGCAGCCTCTAAGTCAAGAGCAACACCAGCCAGCTCTCCTGCATCTAATGGCTCCCCGCCATAAAACGTGTCGCACAGAGCCTCCAACTCACCTGCAACATATCCTAGTCAGGAGCGGAGCTAAGTATATCCAAGGAAATGAACATGAACATCATGGTATGAATCAAGAAACAGAAAATATATATAAAGTATAGGAATGAGACAAGACATAAAACTGAACAGGAAATACTGAAAGTAAATACAGGGAACATGGTAAGAGTCCTGAACATAAAATGCAACCTGAACATGAAGTACAACCTGAATATGAAATATAACCTAATCATGAAATACAACCATGAATCCTGAAATACAACCTGAATCCTGACATGTGCAATATTGAAATACATCTAGATTGTGATCGGCTTGGGTAGATGCAATGAACATGAAATGGTACGGCTTTGGTCTCGCGTACACGGTACGGGACCCAAGCTATTCACATGAGTAGTAACAGGATTTATCACATATCTATAGTATTTTCCCTCCCAGACACAAGTAATACATGAAACATGAAACCAGACAATACCGTGATACATCGTGTCAATCAAGGAAATACAGGGATGAACATGCAAGACATGAGAAATGAACAAATCCGAGGAGTATACTTGCCTTGCTCCGGGTGATCGAGAAAGGGTAGTAAAGCTGGGAATCCTCCTGTTTATAATTATAGTGGATAAGTCAACAATTTGAAAGTAGATATTCTAATCTAGAAAATTATTTTAACATAATCCTTAAATTATTCATTAACCTACCTTTGTATATGACCTATTAACCTCTATTTGTACAACCAAGCAATGTCTATACAAATCTACACTATGAGGTAACTATCCTCAACCTTATTACCACACAACTTCTTATGCCATGATCCTTAAGTGGCCAACACCTAATGACACTCATAGTTCTAAATTATCTACAAAAATTCTATTAAAGAAAATTAGAGCACATAAAGTTATTCTTAAAATATGATTGAATCAAAGCCAACCCTTCTCAACTATCCTCCCATCCTAATATAGCCTAGCATCATTCCTAAATAGGATTAGAGTCTAAATAGGGTACTGCAATTAGTCTCTTTAACAGGGTATTAATCAATTCAGTCCCTAAGGTGGACTGATATCCTTAGTCCAAATCAGGACACATACTCTCAGCTTATTCTCAAGTACTGCAATTTACTTGACAGTCTCCCCATGTTACATTCAAAATGAAGAACAATCAAAAGATTCACAACTGCTAGAGAGTATTGCCTACTGCAATTTACTGACCTACTCTGTTCAGTCCTATAGATATTCAGATATTACTCCATTGTCAGTACAGCAGCAGTGGCAGGATACTGTACAATGTATCCATATATCACTCAGTCCTAATCAGGACATAAACTTCCAGTCTACCATGGGTACTTAGATAAGGTTCAATCAAAAATGGAATTGAACTATATCAGTCCTTACAAGTCCCAGGTTCAGTCATGTATCAGGACAGTTACCAATTTCCTGAAGCAATTGATATCTAACCTAGCATACAAAATCCCCAACCTGTGGTTCAACCATAGTCATTCCTATCTCAGTCAATATCAGTCTCAAACTTCTCAGTCACTGATATACAAGTCTTGTTAGAACCAACATTGCTTTCAGTCTAATAGCAGGACAGTATACTTGCTAACGGCACTAAACTATTTTCCAGAAAATAGGACAACCCAGATGATTATGCACTAATCATCCAACTATCTTCCTGAATTATCCAGAGACTCTCAAAGCTATCCACCTGGTCTGCAGTCTCTGCTACAGAGTTGCCATTACTTCAACAGGTAAAATCAGAGACACATAGAGGCCTGATTCAGTTCAACTCTTCAATGGAAATCAAGCATGAGTGCAAATGTATAACTTCACTTAATCAAGAGTAGATAGTTGTAAACATGACTTGGAGATTCATTGTAAAGTTGAAATGACATTAATTGTCTCAAAATGAAAATACCAGACCAATAGTGTTCCTCTCAGTTGATATCAGTCCAAAACAAACTTAATTACTAGCCTATAAATATTCAGATATCAATTTAATGTGTTAAATCCATAACTCAGGAGGTTATACTCATCCATTTCAGGAACTCCCTGTTGTTCCTAAGGTAATCTACCTGCAATTTGGAAACCTCAACTATACAATTTAGATGAACAACATTAGGCTTAATCAGAGCTCTATAGACTGGGTCTTCTATACAGTCTATTCTAAGAATTGAGCACAACCTTACTGTACTACCAGCCTTCTCTAACTATCTTAACCATCTCCTTATATAATGAAAACTTCTCATCTTCCTACTTAAGGTAATTCTCTACAAAATGAATTATAGACCATAATTGGTTGATCCCAGGTTGTACCTACAATGCTCAGGTTACCAGAATCATCATGGTGACACACTAAAATCTCAGATTAACATAAATCCTGATATCTATTTGGTTGACAGGGGTTACCAACCTATTCTAAACATCATGTCGAACCAAAACCCTCCACTGAACCCAACATGGTACACATATAACACTGAATCAATATGGCAATAGGAGGTTCTCAATTTAATGAAATGAACCAATCATTGCTCAGATTTCAAGTTCAACAAAATGAACCAAGGTATTGCACTGGTACTACAGCTCAATAAAATGACTAATTTGATATAAACCTCATCTTCAATTGACAAGCCAACACCCAATAATGCAAGATTAAGCTACTGCACCCTTCATCTAGAGTGTAGGATGGTACTCTACTTCTCTAGGTTCTGAAATCAATAATCAAGTAATATGGTACCAACTTAGAAATACAAAATAAACTAATATTAGGAGTATTCCAATTGAATTGAGCATGACCAAAATATTTATTCAAGATGCCAGTTATCTTAGTGAACTAGATCCCAGTTACACATCACAGACTTTAGTTTATGCTTCCAAACTCTAATCCATTGTACTGATAACTTTACACAAAATCCCAGATTCAATTTGATATGAAACTTCTCAAAAATCAAACCAAAACACAAAAGTCTCCAAATCACAAAGTATTTAGTTCAACTGACACAATTCAGTCATCCCTATTGGAATCCTGATCTCTAAGATCTAACATTACTGAGCATCAGGATTTACCTTAATAGGAAACTCTCAGAGACATGTTCCAATGGAGATTGTAATATCCCTATGTCCTCTGCTCGATTTCCCACCAATTCCTCTAAACACTCGATCTGCCCATTGACATCAAATTCCCACATCACGACACAAACATTACTAACTTGAATATTATGAAAGATTTAAGAAGAGGATAATTCAACTAGATTAGGTTAGAATTGTTCTTACCAGAGTTCGGTTGATGAGCCTGGCACACGATCGATCAAAACTAGATCTGATCTAAATCGAATCCTCAGTTCAACCTAAGGTGAAAACAAATTTGAGATCAAAGAATTTAGATGATGAATATGAGGTGTAATCAAATTGTTGATACTTACAACCTCGATACTCCTTATATCTATGGATTTAAGGAAACGAATGCTCGATCGATCACTTCGAGAAGGAACCTAAACTAAGAACGCACAATTTAGGAATCGATCGGATCATAAAATTGGAGAATCGATGGAAAAGCAAATTCCAACCAATTGAACAATCGAGCTTCTAGGCTGATCCGCGCAGGTGAACTCGTTCTCTCTGTCGTCAGGATCTCCACGATCAACTCGCCACCTTTTTCTTCGTCTTCACTCAACCGCTATGGCCAGGAAGCTTCGCTCTGTTACTGAGTTGCAGGGATTTGTGGAGAAGGAAATGAATAGGTCATGATTGAAAGGAAAGATCGGCTGCTTAAATAGGTGGTTAGAGGAGGGTTGGGGAAAGAATATGGCGCGCTCGAAAATTCGTCAGAGTCTGTTACTCCTTCCACATGGTCGAGGTGGAGGTGTTGATGACAGCTGGTCGCGGAATTTTTTTGGAATTTTGAATTGCTACCAATCAATTGAGCAAAGGAAAGTACTCTTCCTCCCTTCAGTTGAAAAGAAAACGTAGGTGAGAGAGTTAGTTAACGGCTGGTGAAGAATCATCATGGTGAGAGTATTATAAAGAGTTAATTATTAGGCTGGATAATGCAGCCCAATAATAAGATAATAGAAAAGAAATTTTTTTAAGTCCAAAACCCATTTGATAAAAAGACTTAGGAAAAATTATTAATGATAAAAATAATCTAAATAGAAAAAAATGATACTAAAATATTAGGATAATGGGATTTACACCGGCATTGCTCGAGTTGATTCACTCGGATGTCTGCGGTCCTATGAAGGTAAAATCTATTGGTGGTGCTTCTTACTTTGTAACTTTTATTGATGACTGTTCCAGAAAGGTTTGGGTTTATGACTTAAAGACCAAGGATCAGGTGATGCCTACTTTCAAAGAGTTTCAGGCCTCTATTAAAAGAGAGACGGGCAAGAAGTTATTGTGTGTTCGGTCCGACAATGGCGGCGAATACATTGGTCCCTTTGATGCGTATTGCAGAGAGCAGGGGATACGACACAAGAAGACTCCGCCTAAGACACCTCAGCTCAATGGTGTAGCGGAGCGTATGAACAGGACACTGATGGAGAGGGTGCGGTGTTTGCTGTCAGAAGCAAACTTGTCGGGCAGTTATTGGGGTGAGGCTCTTCTCACAGCTGCTTATGTTATTAATTTATCTCCTAGTGCTCCTTTGCAGGGTGATGTGCCTAACAAAGTATTGTACGACAAAGAGCCGTCATACAATCACATGCGAGTGTTTGGCTGTAAGGCCTTCGTGCATGTACCGAAGGACAAGAGGTCCAAACTTGAGCCGAAGACGAGGCGATGCATCTTTGTCGGCTACGGTCAGGATAAGTTTGGCTATAGACTCTACGACCCGGAGGGAAAAAAGCTCTACAGAAGCAGGGACGTGGTATTCGTCGAAGATCAGACTATGACCAACACTCAGGATTCTGAGACGCCTTCTGAGGCTGAGGAATTGCCTGAGTTAGAGTCATTTCGCTTCGAGCAGTTTTCAGAGGATATCGTAGAGGATCCAATTATGGGGGAGCCAGTACATGGAGTTGCTCCCAACCTTGATCATCAGCCTGCTGATGGTGGTCAGGGTGTCCCTCAGGAGGATGAGCATGCCTGGGAGACGGTTCCTGAAGAGGAGAAGGCTGTTGGTATACAGCCAGCACCAGTGGCTCCACTGAGAAGGAGTGACAGAGAGCGTCGACCATCTACGAGATACTCACCGGATGAGTATGTGCTATTGACTAACGGGGGAGAGCCCGAAAGTTTTACAGAGGCTATGGAAGACGAACACAGACAGGAGTGGATACAGGCTATACAGGAGGAGATGAGTTCCTTACACGCCAATTCCACTTATAAGCTGGTGCGGTTGCCAAAGGGCAAGAAGGCTTTGAAGAATCGATGGGTGTTTAGAGTGAAACAGGCGGATGATGCTACTCGCCCTCGATACAAAACGAGGCTGGTAGTTAAAGGCCACGGTCAGCGGAAATACGTAGATTATGATGAAATCTTTTTGCCTGTCGTCATGCATTCGTCTATTCGGGTGGTGCTAGCATTGGCAGCCAGTTTTGACTTGGAGGTCGAGCAGATGGACGTGAAGATGGCATTCCTCCACGGTGACCTTGAGGAGGAGTTATACATGGAGCAGCCAGAGGAATTCTGTGAGAAGGATAAGTCACATTTGGTCTGTCGGTTGAGGAAGAGCTTGTATGGTCTGAAGCAGGCTCCGAGGCAGTGGTACAAGAAGTTTGAGTCATTTATGGGGGAGCGTGGCTATGCACGGACGACGTCGGATCACTGTATATTTGTGAGGTATTTTGCCAATGATGATTTTATTATTTTATTGCACTATGTAGATGACATGCTATTAGTGGGTCGGAATGCCACTAGGATAGCGGAGTTGAAGCGCCAATTGGACGGGCCTTCTCTATGAAGGATTTAGGCACAGCGAAGACTATCCTTGGGATGGAGATCAGCCGAGAGAGAGAGAGAGAGTCCAAGCTGCTTCACTTGTCCCAAACGAAGTACATTCACCGGGTACTTCAGCGTTTCGGGATGAACGGGTCGAAGAAAGTGAGTTGCCCCCTTGCGGCTCACTTTAAGTTCATTGAGGAGCAGTGTCCATCTATCGAGGATGAAAAAAAAGATATGGAGCGGGTTCCATATGCTTTAGCTGTGGGAAGTCTTATGTATACCATGGTGTGTACGAGGCCAGACATCGCTCATGCAGTTGGCACAGTTAGCAGGTATATTTCAAATCCTCAAAGGGTACATTGGAGTGCGGTCAAGTGGATTCTACTATACCTTCAGGGCACTGCCGATTGGAGACTTTCTTTTGGTGGTGACGAGCCGAAGTTGGTTGGGTATACCGACACTGATATGGCTGGAGATGTAGACACGAGGCGATCGATTTTGGGCTATGTGATGATGTTTGCTGGAGAAGCGATATCGTGGCAGTCGCGGTTGCAGAAGTGTGTTGCCTTGTCGACGACAGAGGCAGAGTACATTGCGGCGACAGAGGCTCGCAAGGAGTTATTGTGGATAAAAAAGTTGTTGCAGGAAATGGGGCTAAAGCAATAGCAGTATACTTTGCTTTGCGACAGTCAGAGTGCTATTCACCTTGTGAAGAACCAGACATTTTATAGTCGGTCCAAGAACATCGAGACTCGGTATCATTGGATACGGGATGTGGTTGAGAAGAAGGACGTAACGCTTGAGAAGGTCCATACTGATGACAATGGAACGGACATGCTCACAAAGGTTCTACCAAGGAGAAAGTTTGAGTACTGCAGGCGGATCGTCGGGATGACGAGTTCCTCCACCTAGTTGTGAAGGAGGAGATTTGTTGGAGTGGGTGGGGTTCCCAACCTATGTGGAGGATACCCCGTAGAGCGACGAGCGCCATCCGTGTGTCGGAGAAGCTCGGGGAGTACATGGATCTTATTTTGGAACATATATGGTAAGGAAATATATGATTGGATTTCCATATTTACTTTGATCATATATTTATGATTGGACCCTTCATATAGTAGCTTTCCATATAATTGGGTTTCCAATTATGGTAAGCCAATTATGATTGGATTTCCATTAAATATATGATTTATTCATATTGGAAGTTTCCATATATATTGGCCTTCCATGTATGGATTACCAAGGGCTTATAAAAGGGTGATGCATGCTAGTTGGAAAATTATCTCAAAACAAGAGTGCTTACAATCTTTGAGAGAGAGAGAGAGGATTAAGGACTATTGTGAAGGAGAGATTGCTTCGAATAATTTTTTGGCATCTCTTGTTCTTCGGAGTCCGCAATCAAAAATTTCTTCTTTCAAGTGAGTTGTGGTGATCCGTGTTGGATCGGGAGGAGCTTGTAGAGGGTGTATTCTCTTTATTCCATTAGTGGAGGTTCTTCTGGGTTGGACTCCGATCGTCCCGTGGTTTTTTTTGCAAGAATTTTCCACGTCAAAATTTTTTTGTGTCTGCGATTGTGTTTGACATTTTTTTGGTTTGTGTGCTTTTGTTCGGTTCTCTCGCAGGACTTTCTAGTTTGGGGGAACGGTTTCCGTGCTTCGTTCCCAACACTAACCTCCTCCATATAAAGAGGTACGAACTGGAAAATTCCTAATCATATTATTTCCAATCTTAATGAATTAATCGTTTATAATAATAATAATATGAAGTAAAATTTATTACTGTTAAAATAGAATAAATAGTATTTGATACTTTCATGATAATCTAAGGTATTTAAAATTATAAATAAGTTCGAAAATCCTTTTGTTTAGAAAATATTTATAATTCTAAAAATCTATTTTCGAAATCAAGTCATTTGAAGGTCCAATTGTGTATGTGCGTAGAATTTCAAAAAAAAAGTTCCAAAGTAATAATCAAACAACTTTTGTAATATAAAATAATGAGTTTTCAAGAATAACTATTTTTATTAAAATCAGATAGTATTTTCCAAACCATAAACTTTAAAATAGTTTTGAAATACAAAGTAACAACAAAATAACGTTTATGCATCATGAATTCGAAAATTCAAATATGCCTAGCTCACAATGCAGATAGTTAAAACGGTCTTTAACCAGTGGTTTTGTAAAAATATATGCTAGTTGATGATCCATGTCAATGAATTCTAAGCAAATATTTCCGTGTTGGTGATCACGTAAAAAGTGATGACGAATCTCTATGTGCTTTGTGCGTGAGTGACATACATGGTTCTTAGTCAGGTTAATCGTGCTAGTGTTATCACAAAATATGGGAATCTTCGTGTAGTGCAGATTGTAGTCTTCTAGGGTTTGCTTCATCCACAAAATTTGAGCACAACAGCGTCCTGCGACGATATACTCAGCCTCAATCGTTGATAGCGCTACAGAATTTTACTTTTTGCTAAACCAAGAGACTAAAGCTTTACCTAAGAAATGACACGTACCGCTGGTACTTTTACGGTCTACTTTGCATCCCACAAAATCTGCATCCGAATAACCGATTAGGTCAAAAGATTTGGTTTTGCGATACCATAAGCCGACTGTAGAAGTTCCTTAAGGTATCGAAAGATACGTTTAACTGCGCATAAGTGTGATTCCTTAGGGTTAGCTTGATATCTAGCATAGATGCAAATGCTAAACATAATATCAAGGCGACTAGCAGTTAAATATAGTAAACTACCAATCATACTTCGATACTTACGCTGATCGACTGGTTTGCCACTTTCATCAATGCTAAGCCGTGTTGATGTAGTCATTAGAGTTCCGATAGGCTTTACGTTGTCGAAGTAATATTTCTTTAGTAAATCCTTCATATACTTAGCTTAGTTGATGAATGTTCCCTGTGAGTGTTGTTTAATTTGCAGTCCTAGAAACAAGTTCAGCTCTTCCATCATGCTCATATCAAATTCACTCTGCATACACTTAGCAAATTCTTGACAAAGTTTCTCATCAACTCTTCCTTATGAAAAAGCATTTTCAAGTAGAAAGGCACTTAGGCGTTCATACCAAGCACGAGGTGCTTGTTTGAGTCCATATAGTGCTTTTCTAAGTTTGAAGACGTGATCAGGTTTTTGAAAATCTTCAAAACCAGGGGGTTATTGTAACACCCCAAATTTTTTGAAAATTTCTTTTTTATTATTTACTTGAATTAAATAGGATTTTATGGAATTTATGAATATTTTTGATTAAATAGTTATTATTATAGATGATCTTAGTCATGGTTAAGATTTGGAGTACAAGACGACTAAAAATTATGACACGGATAGTGTACACGTATGCTTTGACTTGTATTTTAGCCACGATAGGGAAGGCCGAGCCATAGGTGTGTTCTAACTAGGAAAACCATGCCAAGTTGCAACTTAACCCCCACCGATGATTTATTTATTTAATTATTAGAATATTGACTTTCTAGGAGACCCGGTTGTACCAATTTAGCCCCGACATGACCCGAACCAAATCTAAATCTAAATAGACATGTAGTACTCTCAAATACCTTCATGTTAATATATATTTTGTATATATATTTTATTAATATTAATATGTTTTCAATTTTGAAAAGTTTCTATTTCTAGAAAGTGTCTACATGTAATCCTAGTGTAATCCTAGTTGGCATTAGTTTATATTTGAACCAAAGTCCAACCCAAACCTATGTAGGCATGTTGGACATTAATATATATTAATAAATATATATATATTATATTTATTTCTGATTTGGATTGCATTTATATAAGATAGATTTAATTAGTCTATATTAGGAAAACTTTTTTAATCCTCAATCCAATCAATTAGCCAACTCATCAAACAACCAAACCATACCAAGTGGACCCCCACCATGGAGTGTTTGCCCAAGAAACCTCCTCCCTTGGCCGAACATCTCATTAGGAATAGGATTCCTACTCCTTTTCATGCATGCAACCCAAAAAGTCCACATATATACCTACTTTTAGCCAAATCCAAACCCTAACTTAATTCTCCCTTCCTCTTCCTCTCCATAGCCACCAACCCCCTCTCCCCCTCCAAATTTTGGCAGCACCTCTTCCATCCAAATCCATCATCTTCATCCCCTCCATCACCCAACTCTTTCTCCTCCATAAAAACTCCTTCTTTCATCATTTTTCTATCCAAACTCCACCAAACAAACCCTAAAAATTCCATCTTCTCCATCCAACCATCTAGAGCCATTGCCAACCCCTCCAAACTCATAAAGATAGGATTAGAAAACAAGGATAGCAATAAAGGTGGGAGCTTTGGCAAAGAGAAGCCTCCACAACCCAACTAGCAAGGACTTTTGGTAAGAAACCCTAATTTTTCCATCTCAAACCTATGCTATAATTCTGTAGAAATTCTATTATTAAATCTGTAAAAATAGTATTTTAGTACCTTTTTTTATGTATTTTCACCCATAAATGTTTCATGATTTATAGTTGTAATATTCATGTTTCGGTAGGATCAAATTTAACCCCGTTGTGAATGAACTATAAGTTATTGGTGGTTATTTTTGAAACTGAATTTTATGTGTGTTCATATATAGAAATTAGGATTTTTTTTTTAAGTATTTTTTACGAATTTAGCAACTCAAATCTGGTCGGTAAAATTATAGGTCAAAACTAGCTTTTTCAAGTAATCTACCGACTTAGAATGTTCCAAATTAGTAGCATAACTTAACTCTTGTATTCATATCTTAATTATGAGATATAATATAATTTTAATTCTGTATAAAATATTTTTTTGGGTATTTTAGCTATTTTGAGTAATTGGTAATGTTCAGGACGAGTTTCGGATAGACTAGCTGACGTAGTAGTCAACTAGTCACATAATTCTTTATAAATCGTAATTTTGGAATTTCAGAGTTAATACTGTAGAAAATAGTTTTAAATATTATTTTTAGGAATTTTCTATAATTTTTAAGTGTGTTATTGACGTGGGGTCATAATCGATTAATTAGAAGGTCGAAAACCCTAAAACTGTGTTCCGAGGTCTCGTTGAACACGTATGTATGTTATACAATTTAAGTAGTCCTACGAGATATTTAAATATAGTTAAAGTAGTTTAAAACACTAATTTAGTTAATTAAGTTTTGTTATAAGTTTTATAAGTAGTTAAATAAATTATTTAGGAGCATTGGATTCCGGAGGCATGGACACGGGAGCGAAACTTCATCCTCACATCACAGAACCAGACAAGTACACCTTGCCAAACTTTACAGTACTTACATGCTTTTCTATGCTGCTATTCTTTTATGTCTCACTTGGTACATATTTCTCTCCTGATCCATGTCATGGTTATTTCTAGTTTTACGTGCTCGTAGATTGTTACTCACTTTTTTTATATTGTTTGTTCTATTTTTCTAATCATGTTCATGTCTAGTGATACTATTGCTATGCCTATACCATGATCCCCTCACTTGTTTGACTTGGACTTGACCTTATCTTGATCCGATTACCGTACTGGATTGACTTGACCTGATCGTGATTGTTTTTACTTGACCCTGACTTGTTATTAGACGTGACTATACCTGACCACCATGTTCGTGAGCTCCCATCGAGTGCGAATGAGCCTTACTATAGTTAGGGATTCCCTATTGGCTATTGACTATAGGACGGTGAGCTCCCATCGGGCTGCGATTACCCCCGACTTACTATTAGTCACGCTTAATAGCACTATCCTTGACGGCATGCCATTTACACTTATTCCTTAGTCTCATATTGTTTACTTGTACCATTTCCTCTTTTTTTCTTGCATGTTATTATTGTACAGTAGGCATATATATTATGTGTCTTGCTAGTCCCCTGAGGACCTGGTGATCTCTCCAGGCTTAGTTAGAGACGAGGAGTACCCGGAGGTTTATGGCTCTGGAGTCGAGACTGGTAACGTACCTTCGCAGGAGGACGAGATAGTGGCCAAGGACTTCTCTTGAGACACGTCTCTTTATTTTAGACTTGATACATTATTTTCTTTCTTTTCATCAGTGGACATGTAGTTGATTATTCGTTTCTTATTACTGTGGTTTCGGGATGTCTTACCCGCACAGTTATTATTTCTATTTCATGTTGGACAGATCTTTATGATTATTATTATTTTATTGGACTTGATATCTCGTGTCTTATTTCTGTGTGGATGAGATTAGCTGTGACCTGTGACTTGTATTGTATTGTTGGGTTGTTATCATGATTTACAGCTTAAGCATTTTGCTAATGGGCTTACTTTAAGATTTGGCCCACTGGTAAACTGCTGCTGGCATGTACTGTATTCTGGTTCTATACCTATTTTGGGACTGGGGTGTTACATGTTTTTGTGGTGGCCCATGCAGGTCTACGTTAATCACTTCGGTTACGTTACTGTACCGACGTGAGCCTGCGAATAGGATAGAAAGGACCCATAGGAACTCATCCACATACTTGATCTCCTTCTTTGATTCCATTTTCGAACTCTCGTTTGAATGCCTTGAATTGCATCTGCTTGGTTCCTTTCCTATCTTGAGTCTTATTTCTTGTGAGATAGAATTTAGGAAGATGACTCATCCTAGGTATATATGCACTATTAATTCAGTTACACTATTAGTTAAACTCTTGAAAGTTGGGTAGAAAGCCTCACCAAATTACTTCCAATGTCCTCATGACCCAATTAATGAAGTATAGTTGAATGACACTGAATATAAGATAGTGTAGAAGGATAGGCTTACCTAGACTCTAGAGTCTTAGAGGCCCATACCCCAATTGGATGACCAAACCCTTAAACAAAATGACAGTAAGGAAACTATAGAGACACAAACACCGGACGAGTCTTAGACCTTGATGAACTTGAACTACTTGTGCTTTATTTCAAATCATATTCTCGCGTACTTATATTATTTGACTATCTTGACTGATGTTGCTATTATAGTCTATTTTTGCAAGCTTATTCTTTATTGAGCTTGTTCAGGACATATGTTTTATTGGGAACGCCCACTAACAATTTGTCTATTTAGAATCAGAGTATTATGGTCTGATCAACCTAGTGCACTTGGTTCGCTCTTCTTATGGTTATTCTACATGGATTGAGATATAGTTAACAAATGCTTGCCCTCTAGGATCTCATCCACAACTGCCTTAATAACTCTTTTTTTCGAACTATTCAATCACCTTTGAAATCCCGCAATTTTATTCGATTCTTGAACTCTCTATTATTTTATGTCTTCACCTATTCCGGGAAGACAAACCCTTGTGTTTGAGGGAGGGTATCCGTGTGGACTGCTTCTCGACTAGGCGATACAGTTTGTACAAGCTAGACAGCAGGCAGGAGCACAACGACCAAGACAGGCCTTTGCCATGAGGATTGAAGATGGAACAACGACACAAGAGGTAACGAAAGGTAATAACTTGATTTTGTGTTAATAATAGAAGTAGATTATTAGTTTACGCTAGTTTGGTGCATGTTTACTTAGGAATAACCATAGAGACAAAGCACACTTTAGAGACATCTTAGAACCAAAGACATGTTTACCTTAGTGAATTATTTTAATTTCGAGGACGAAATTCTTTTAAGGGGGGTAGAATGTAACACTCCTGAATTTTGGGAATTTATTTTTTGTTATTTATTTGATTTAAATAGGATTTTATGGATTTTATGAATATTTTTTATTAAATAGTTATTATTATAGATGACCTTAGCCATGGTTAAGATTTGGAGTACAAGACGACTAAGAATTGTGACACGGATAGTGTACACGTGTGCTTTGACTAGTGTTTTAGCCACGGCAGAGAAGGCCGAGCCATAGGTGTGTTCTAATTAGGAAAACCAGGCCAAGTTGCGACTTAACCCCCACCAATGATTTATTTATTTAATTATTAGATTATTGACTTTCTAGGAGACCCGGTTGTACCAATTTAGCCCCGACTTGACCCGAACCAAATCCAAATCTAAATAGATATGTAGTACTCTCAAATACCTTCATGTTAATATATATTTTGTATATATATTTTATTAATATTAATATGTTTTCAATTTTGGAAAGTTTATATTTATAGAAAGTGTCTACGTGTAATCCTAGTGTAATCCTAGTTGGCATTAGTTTATATTTGACCCAAAGTCCAACCCAAACCTATGTAGGCATGTTGGATATTAATATATATTAATAAATAAATATATTTTATATTTGGGAAGATTTATGAAATGCCCAAAAACTAAAAAAGTTTTATGTAAAACCCACCGCTAAAAAAACTTTCATCGCGTGCCCAGAATTAGAGAAACTTATCCAAAGCGGGTTCCAAATGACCCTTTTGCCCTTCCTTTTAATTTATTGGAAACACCCACAAAACTGCTCTTAAAAAAATGTTTCAATACTCCATCTTCTTCCATACGCTGCTCACTTTCGAATCTAGGTTTTCTCCTCAAAAATCTTCAAAAACTCGTCGAAAAATTTCGGAAATACCGGGATGAACGACAAAAGTGCTAAAACGGAGGTCCAAACATCATTTTTTTGCGAATCTAAAATTTCGGAAGGCCGTCTAACGGCGACGCTGTTACTTTCAGTCTCCTCGACGATACGCTCATTTTGCGACAAACGGGACCTCGTTTTGACCTCCCAGTCAAAAGTTATGGCCCTCCAAAGTTTCAGCTAACCATAAAATGCAGGAGAATGGCATTCTCCGTCTTAATTTACACGGAGAATGACCATTCTCCGTCTTAATTAGGACGGAGAATGACATTCTCCGTCTTAATTTACACGGAGAATGGTCATTCCAGTGTTAAAACGCAGGAGAATGACCATTCTCCGTGTTAGAAACACGGAGAATGTCATTCTCCGTGTTAAATGAAACGGAGAATGTCATTCTCCGTGTTAAATAAAACGGAGAATGGCATTCTCCGTCCTAATTAAGACGGAGAATGGCCATTCTCCGTGCTAAATTAAACGGAGAATGACCATTCTCCGTCTTAATTAGGACGGAGAATGCCATTCTCCGTGTAATTTATCACGGAGAATGGTTATTCTAGTGTTAAAACGCAGGAGAATGACCATTCTCCGTGTTAGAAACACGGAGAATGCCATTCTCCGTGTTAATTAGGACGGAGAATGCCATTCTCCGTCTTAAATAAAACGGAGAATGCCATTATCCGTCCTAATTAAGACAGAGAATAACATTCTCGGTCCTAATTAAGACGGAAACGGAGAATGTCATTCTCCGTCTTAATTAGGACGGAGAATGGCATTCTCCGTCTTAAATAAAACGGAGAATGGCATTCTCCGTCCTAATTAAGACGGAGAATGCCATTCTACGTCCTAATTAAGACGGAGAATGGTCATTTCCAGTGTTAAAACGTGTAATTTAGTTTTTTCAGGAATAAAGAGTTTCGTTCTTCTTTCAAAGCGATGATAATTCTTATGGAAAAGAAGAAGAAAGATCTTCTCTCCACAATTGAAGATCTGAGTTCAAATGTCTCCACGATGAAGATGATGATGATGGTGATGATGATGACGAGCGATGATCTGAGTTCGACTGAAGAAAAACACACCGAACTACGAACGATCTTTGCGATCTCTGCTGAATATGAGAGCAATGGAATTCAGATTTTCCGTGAAGAAGAAGAAGACGAAAATCGCAATCCAGATCTGAGTTTTTTGAATTCAAATACATATAGATGACCAATTCGCGCGGAGGGGTAGTTTCGGTATTATAAAAATAGCAGTTTCTAGCGGGTGGCATCTAAAAGGGAATCTTGGAATATTTAACGTGAAAATACTTAATTCTGGGTATTTCATAAAACTTATCCAGCGGGTGGGCATTTCATAAAAGCCCACCCCGAAATTGGGTTTCTCAGCAATTTCCAGTTTATATTTAATTCAGATTTGGATTGTATTTATATAAGATAGATTTAATTAGTCTATATTAGGAAAGACCTTTTTAATTCTCAATCCAATCAATTAGCCAACTCACCAAACAACCAAACCATACCAAGTGGACCCCCACCATGGAGTGTTTGCCCAAGAAACCTCTCCCCCTTGGCCAAACATCTCATTAGGAATAGGATTCCTACTCCTTTTCATGCATGCAACCCAAAAAGTCCATATATATACCTACTTTTAGCCAAACCCAAACCCTAACTTAATTCTTCCTTCCAATTCCTCTCCATAGCCGACCAACCCCCTCTCCCCCTGCAAATTTTGGCAGCACCTCCTCCATCCAAATCCATCATCTTCATCCCCTCCATCATCCAACTCTTTCTCCTCCATAAAAACTCCTTTCATCATTCTTCCATCCAAACTCCCCCAAACAAACCCTAAAAACCCCATCTTCTCCATCCAACCATCTAAAGCCATTGCCAACCCCTCCAAACTCATCAAGATAGGCTTAGCAAGCAAGGATAGCAATAAAGGTGGGAGCTTTGGCAAAGAGAAGCCTCCACAACCCAATTAGCAAGGACTTTTGGTAAGAAACCCTAATTTTTCCATCTCAAACCTATGCTATAATTCTGTAAAAATTCTATTATTAAATCTGTAAAAATATTATTTTGGTAATTTTTTTAATTTATTTTCACCTATAAAAGTTTCATAATTTATAGTCGTAATATTCATGTTTCGGTAGGATCAAATTTAACCCCGTTGTGAAGGAACTATAAGTTATTGGTGGTTATTTTCAAAACTGAATTTTATGTGTGTTCATATATAGAAATTAGGATTTTTAAGTATTTTTCCACAAATTTAGCAACTCAAATCTGGTCGGCAAAATTATAGGTCAAAACTAGCTTTTTCAAGTAATCTACCGACTTAGAATGTTCCAAATTAGTAGCATAACTTAACTCTTGTATTCATGTCTTAATTCTGAGATATAATGTGCTTTAAATTCTGTATAAAATATATTTTTTGGGTATTTTAGCTATTTTGAGTAATTGGCCATGTAAAGGACGAGTTTCGAGTAGACTAGCTGATGTAGTAGTCAACTAGTCCCATAATTCTTTATAAATCATAATTCTGGAATTTCAGAGTTAATATTATAGAAAATAGTTTTAAATATTATTTTTAGGAATTTTCTATGATTTTTAAGTATGTTATTGACGTGGGGTCATAACCGATTAATTAGAAGGTCGAAAGCCCTAAAACTGTGTTCCGAGGTCTCGTTGGACACGTATGTATGTTATACAATTTAAGTAGTCCTACGAGATATATAAATATATTTAAAGTAGTCTAAAACACTAATTTAGTTAATTAAGTTTTATTATAAGTTTTATAAGTAGTTAAATAAATTATTTAGTAGCATTGGATTCCGGAGGCGTGGACACGGGAGCGAAACTTCATCCTCATATCACAGAACCAGGCAAGTACACCTTGCCAAACTTTATAGTACTTACATGCTTTTCTATGCTGCTATTCTTTTATGTCTCACTTGGTACATATTTCTCTCCTGATTCATGTCATGGTTATTTCTAGTTTTACGTGCTCGTAGATTGTTACTCACTTTTTTTTATATTGCTTGTTCTATTTTCCTAATCATGTTCATGTCTAGTGATACTATTGCTATGCCTATACCATGATCCCCTGACTTGTTTGACTTGGACTTGACCTTATCTTGATCCGATTACCGTACTGGATTGACTTGATCGGATCGTGATTGTTTTTACTTGACCCTGACTTGTTATTAGACGTGACTATACCTGACCACCTCGTTCGTGAGCTCCCATCGAGTGCGAATGAGCTTACTATAGTTAGGAATTCCCTATCGGCTACTGACTATAGGACTGTGAGCTCCCATCGGGCTGCGGTTATCCCGACTTACTATTAGTCACGCTTGATAGCACTATCCTTGACGGCATGCCATTTACACTTATTCCTTAGTCTCATATTGTTTCCTTGTACCATTTCTTCTTCTTTTTCTTGCATGTTATTATTGTACAGTAGGCATTTATATTATGTGTCTTGCTAGTCCCCTGAGGACCTGGTGATCTCTCCAGGCTTAGTTAGAGACGAGGAGTACCCGGAGGTTTATGGCTCTAGCGTCGAGACTGGTGACGTACCTTCGCAGAAGGATGAGATAGTGGCCGAGGACTTCTCTTGAGACACGTCTCTTTATTTTAGACTTGATACATTATTTTCTTTCTTTTCATCAGTGGACATGTAGTTGATTATTCGTTTCTTATTACTGTGGTTTCGGGATGTCTTACCTGCACAGTTATTATTTCTATTTCATGTTGGACAGATCTTTATCATTATTATTATTTTGTTGAACTTGATATCTCGTGTCTTATTTCTGTGTGGATGAGATTAGCTGTGACCTGTGACTTGTATTGTATTGCTGGGTTGTTGTCGTGATTTACAGCTTAAGCATTTCGCTAATGGGCTTACTTTGAGATTTGGCCCACTGGTGAACTGCTGCTATCATGTACCGTATCCTGGTCCTATACATATTTTGGGACTGGGGTGTTATAGTTGTTTCACAAAAACTTCTTCTTTCAAAAAACCATTTAAAATGCACTTTTCACGTCCATTTGAAATAATTTGAAATCATGAAAACATGCAAATGCACAAAATATGTGGATAGCTTCTAGTCTAACAACATGAGCATATGTTTCGTCATAATCAATTTCTTCTTCTTGATTATAACCTTGTGCCACTAAACGTGCTTTATTGCGTAGAACTTGCCCATCCTCACTTAGTTTATTTTGGAACACCCACTTGGTACCAATTATCGATTGACCAATAGGTTCAGGAACAAGTTCCCAAACTTGATTTCTCTCAAATTGATTAAGTTCCTCCTACATCGCATTAATCCAAAATTCATCATTAAAAGCATTTACTACTGTCTTAGGTTCTACTTGCGATATGAAAGATACATTAGCTTCTATATCAGTGTCTTTAGTAGAAGAACGTGTACTTACACCTTTCGATACATCACCTATAATGAGCGTCTCTGGATGATCTGGTAGAAATTTTCAAGATTTGAATCTCTCTGTTAGATCTTCCACAGGGCTCTCTTCGATAGCAGTATCTTTGGATGACTTGGATTTAACCTGTGCATCTTCGTCATCACTGTCGCTAGATCTGTGACTATTGAGCTCATCAAAAGTAACATTAATAGATTCTTCAACAATCATAGATCTTTTTATTAAATACTATGTATCTCTTACTCTTAGCAGCGTATCCGAGAAATATTTCTTCATCTGCTTTAGAGTCGAACTTTTTCATGTTATTCTTGGTTTTCATGATAAAACAGCGACATCCAAAAACTTTAAAGTAAGAAATATTTGGAATCCTTCCAAACAAAATCTCATATGGCGTTTTCTTCGAGATAGGTCAAATTAACACCCTATTTAAAATATGACAGGTTGTACTAACAGCTTCTGCCCAAAAATATTTAGGAAGATTATGCTGATTTAGCATGACTCTAGCTATCTCGCTTAAAGTATGATTCTTCTGCTCCATAACACCATTATGTTGGGGAGTTCTAGGACAAGAAAACTTGTGAAAATATCCACTACCATCACAAAACTTTTTGAAATCAGAATTTACGAATTTGCCACCATGATCACTTCGAATATGAGTAATCATGAAGCCTTTTTCGTTTCGTACCTTTTTGTAAAATATCTGAAATTCAAAAATTGTATTACTTTTGTTTGATAAAAAGTAAACCCAAGTAAAACGAGAATAATCATCAACGATAACAAAAGCGTAGAGCTTATCGCCAAGATTAGCGACTCTACTAGGGCTAAATAAATCCATATAAATTAACTGCAAGGGTCTAGAAGTACTTACAACGTTAATGGATTTAAAAGTAGACCTAGTGGCTTTGTTCTTTTCACAGTCAGCACATACCATATCTCTCTTGAATGTGATCTCAGGGAGTCCTTTTGCCAACTTTTTGGTGCTTAGTCGTGAGATAGTATCCATAATAGCATGTCCTAGCCTCATGTGCCATAGCCAGCTTTCATCTTGATTTGCTACTAGGCACCTTCCTGTATTGTTAGTACTCTCCAGAAAGAAAACATAAATATTGTCTTCCCTAATCCCTTCATATACGGGATTACCATATGACATTTCATATATAGTACATTTGTCTTTTACAAAGTTGATGCCATAACCATTATCTGCCAAATGACTTATGCTCAGTAGGTCATGTTTCAACTCCGTAACTAGACAAACATCCTTTATTACTGGGTAAGGAGACATACCAACAGTGCTATTTCCAATTATATTACCTCTCAAGTTATTTTCGAAGGAGACATATCCTTATTTCTTCATCGATAGCGTAGCGAACAAAAATGCATCACCAGTCATGTGCCGCGAACATCCGCTATCGAAGATCCACTTGCTTCTAGCATGAGAGGGTTGAGGGTCTACCTTATCGAATGTCATAAGACAGACATTGGCAGTGCTGCAGGGTCTGTCCTCTTCCTCTGAATCACTGGCATCACTTTCGTGTCAGATGCTTGTATTTGCATACTTTCGACCACTTGTAGCTTTTATGCTTGATCTTGATCTATCATATGGACTGCTTTTCTTTGACAATGGGCAGTCCTTCTTCATGTGCCCTGACTTCTTGCATCCAAAGCATATAGTTGAAGTACGTGTAGGCAACTCTAGAGGGGGTGAATAGAGTACTTGTGAAAATAATGATCAATTAAAAACTCAACTCTAAATAATTAATCAGATTATAATTGTAGAATTTAAATAGAGATCAGAAAGCATACGCAGACACAGCAATTTTTAACCTTGTTTTCCTCGTAGAGGACTAGTCTAGGCCTGAGAACTCTAGCTCAGGATTGAAATCCACTATTTGTGAAATAGTTTTACAACCACGTGCCTTTACACAGAAGAGCATGCCAACTTCTTGAAAAGATCGCTGAGGCGAAACTTGGAATTTTCCAAGTGACTTCTTGAAGACTCTTGTACAAAACTTCTAATTGACTCGCACCGAGCACCTTGTAGGCTTGGGAAGTTTTGTGGCTAATAGATGAGAAGAGTATGGCTCTTTAGGATGTATAGGCTATAAGAGAGAAGAAATGAGAAGATTGGATGGATTGAAATGGAAGAAAAGGGTGCCTATATATACTAGTCCTGGGAGGCAGAGTTCGGCCAGAACTTTGTCCAAAATTCAAAAATTATGGCCGTTGGACAACTTGTAATGAGCAATCCCTAAAAATTAGCTCCTAAAATTTATGAGACAGAGTTCGGCCCGAACTCTGTGTGGGGGCAGAGTTCGGCCCGAACTCTGCTTCCTAGGAGACAGAATGCTCATTGGGCTAAATGGGCTTTGGCAGCTTGGCTTTTTATTTGTGGGGCTTTTTGGTTATCTAGTCTATGGTTGAGGTACTCAGTGCGACTCAATGTACAATAGTCTAGACTCAAATAAAATATAAAAATACAGACTTCCGAAGGCAAGTTCTAGCAGTATTCGTCGAGCAATCGTCGATGATGATTATTTGACTTGATATGAGTTACTCGTCTGTAGCTTTGATGACGATTTATGTGTCGAGTTGGATCATGTCAAATATCGATTTGTTAATTATCAAGATTATGTTGACTGCGATCCAGTTTGGGTCAACAATCTCCTCCATTTTGATAATTGACAAAATTGCGATATTTGCGTGTCGCAACATTCATACCTGGACACATATATTGCTCTCCCGTAGATGGACAATTCGGCTCCCCCGTAAATAGAGAAGTCCTGATACAAGTACTAGTCCAAACAATATATCACAAGTGTAGCACAATATAGAACAAGTATTTATCCAAAAATGGTTAAGCAAATATCACATATATCTCCCCCTTTGACATTTAGCAAAATAAAATAGAAGCTCCCCCGTAAGAAAATAGCCATGGAGAAAATATGCAATCACACAACCAAGCTTAAGTCCAACGTAAGAGATAACTAGCAAATAATTCAAATAGAAGCCATAAAGCATAAAGTAGTACAAAGCATAGTTTTCAACTACATAATCACGGAATGAAAATAACAAAGTGCATAAAGAAAAAACATCCTAAGCATCAGCAGCATCATAGAATGGACCACGGTCGTCACGGAGCACGGAAAGGTCCAGCGGAGTCGGATGGGTCGCTGGCAGAGCGACGAGGATCAACAAATGCCGCATCTGGATCCAAATACCTCCTGATCCAGGTGTCGTCGAAACAGTAACCTTCGCGAGATAGGTTCCGTACCATAGAATAAGACACCGTAGGATGAGTAGCCAGGGAGTACTGATATCATACAGGGTGTTGCTGATAGCTGACATCTGTAAGGTGGTACGATAGTCCATCTGAGTCCAGCAATCGTCCTCCAAGAGAAAACGATCACGCAGCATGGTCTGAATGGACTCGAGAGTAGCAGGTGACTCGGACGCAGGTTGGCAAAGAGCAGGGGGATCAGCCTGAGCATCAGACTCGAAATACTCTGACTCAGCAGGAGACTCAATAGCTGCTAGAAGCCGCCGTGCCTTAGACAGATAGACAGGGGCAGGAAGGAACTGGCACTCATCAAGAGGAACATAGAACGCACAAAAAATCATCGGCAAATATAGGGCGTAGACCAATGATCGAGGTCTCTTCCGTGCACTAACTATTCAGTCCATCATAGTACGCAGAAAGTTAAAAGGGACATGGAAGTAGAGATGATAAAGTGCAAAGATCTCAATATAAGATACTTCATCGGTCGATCCCACTTTGGGCAAGATCGTGGAGAAAATGATACGATGAAGTTCATAGAAATACGGGTTAAAAAATTTAGCCCGTAGCTTGTGTGGACGAGTATTGGGAGTACACAAATCATCCTTGAAACTCTCAAGGGACGATCCATCAAGAAATTGAAACTTGCGAGCATCGACAAGTTTCTCCCAAGAATTGGGTTCCGGGATCTCGAGATATTCCGCAAGCTCAAAATCATCAAAAGTAATATTGATACCGGCGACACGAGAATAGATTCGCGTGTCGTCAAAGGTTAGATTACAATAAAACATTTGGATAGCATTAAAATAGATAAGAGATGATGTAGAAACTAACTCATCTAGACAAAGATCATGGAACAATGAGTCATAAGCCAAAAATATTGTGAAATTGATAGGATGACCCGCATACACACTCCTTGAACGAAAGTCATTGAACCATTCATTGGAAGCCTCCAATGATACAAAAATTTATTCATTGAATGTGTTGGAGTCATGAGGTTGTGGTGGATTAAAGAGTGGATGTATTGGAGGAGCAAGAGGAGGAGGAGGATTGGAGGATGAACCACCTTCACTCCTTCTTCTCTTGCCTCTTCCAAAAAGTCTAGGAGCCATGGAGAATTTGAAATAATTGACAAGGAAATAGAGAGGAATATGAAATTATTCCTCATAAAGTTGAGAAAAGATAGAAGAGATCTCCCCAAAAGCTTGAAATCTTGAGTTTGGGAAGAAAGATAGCCCTAAAAGTGGAGTTTCTAGGGTTAGGGTTTGAGAAATTTGTGTTTGAAGGAAGGTAGAATAAGAATAAATTGAAGAGAGAGGGTTGTTTCTCGGGTTTAAGGAGTTTAGGAGCAGCCAAGCGAGTTAATCTGGACCGTTGGATCAAATCAATGGGTGGCTGAGCATCAGGGAAGGTTCTGTGACCAGGGACACAGAGTTCGGCCTGAACTCTGTGTCCCTGGTCACAGTTCGGCCCAAACTCTGACTCCATGGGCACAGAACACAGAAAAGTTAAAAAAATGGCTAAGTGTTGGTTCAAAATGAATGGAATTTTGAAAGTTTGAAAAGTGACAAATTTTTGATGAAAAAGAATGGAATTTAGAAATTTTGAATTAACTAAGTTATAAATAAAATTAAGCCATATAATAAACAAGGATTTATGACAACGACCATTATGATAAAATTGCCATGGGGTAGCTGTAGGGGCCGAATTTATTTAATGACCATTTCATCCATGTCGCTTAGGCTTTTACGTCTTGTTGTCAGAAGGACCCTTTCGGCTTGTACCCATAGCAAGGTCACCATAAAGATATATGTCATAATCGTTTATTTATACAGGCCAATTTATTTAATGACCATTTCATCCAAAATTACTAATTCACGACAAAGAAAGTTGAAGCGCTCTTCGGCCAGAGGTTTGGTAAAGAAGTCTGCTAGTTGAAGTTCAGTGTCTATGAATTCTAAATTAATCGTGCCTTGTTGTTGATGATCACGCAAAAAGTGATATCTAATCTCTATGTGTTTAGTGCGTGAGTGACAAACTGGGTTCTTGATCAGATTAATGGCACTAGTATTATCGCAGAAAATAGGTATGTGCTTGAAACATAAGTTGTAGTCTTCAAGGGTTTGCCACAGAATCTATGCACAACAACGACCAGCTGCGATGTATTCAGCTTCTGTTGTGGATAGTACGACAGAGTTCTGCTTCTTGCTAAACCATGAGACTAATGCCTTTCCTAGTAAATGACACATACCGCTGGTACTCTTACGGTCGACTTTGTATCCCGCAAAATCAGTATTAGAATATCCGATTAAATCGAAGAAAGTGGTTTTGGGATACCACAAGCCTACCGTAATAGTTCCTTTAAGGTATCTAAAGATACGCTTAACTGCTGTCATGTGTGATTCCTTAGGATTGGCTTGGTATCTAGCACATAAGCAAACACTGAACATAATATCGGGGCGACTAGCAGTTAAATATAATAAACTACCAATCATACCTCGATACTTACGTTGATCGACCGATTTGCCGCTTTCATCAGGTTCCAGCTTTGTGGTAGTACACATAGGGGTGCTGATAGGTTTGATGTTGTCAAGCTCAAACTTCTTCAGCATGTCCTTGACATATTTTGATTGACTGATGAAGACGCCTTGTGAGAGTTGTTTGATTTGCAATCCAAGGAAGTAGTTGAGATCCCCCATCGTGCTCATCTCGAACTCATCCTGCATACACTTGGCAAATTCCTTGCATAGACCCTCATTGGTAGACCCAAAAATAATGTCATCAACATATATTTGAACTAAAAGAATTGTGTCATCAAGAGATTTTATAAACAGTGTAGTGTCCACTTTTCCTTTTGAAAAATCTTTATCTAGTAAGAAAGTACTAAGACGATCATACCAAGCTCGAGGAGCTTGTTTGAGGCCATAGAGAGCTTTCCTAAGTTTAAAAACATGGTCAAGAAATTTGTGATTTTCGAAACCAGGTGGTTGTTTGAAAAAAACTTCTTCCTTGATAAAACCGTTTAGAAAAGCACTTTTCACATCCATTTGGAAAAGTTTAAAGTTTTAAAAATTTGTAAATGCACAAAGCATCCGAATAGATTCTAGTCGGGCAACAGGAGCATACGTCTCATCATAATCGATGCCCTCCTCTTGATTGTATCCTTGGACTACGAGACGAGCTTTGTTGCGAGTGACTGAACCGTCCTCGTTTACTTTATTACGAAAAACCCATTTAGTGCCAATTATTGAGTGGCCAGTCGATTTAGGAACAAGTTCCCAAACTTTGCTTCTTTCAAATTGGTTGAGTTCTTCTTGCATCGCGGAAATCCAAAATTCATCATTAAAAGCTTCTAAAATGTTTTTCGGTTCTATTTAAGAAATGAATGCAGTGCTAGCTATAGTGTCTCATACAAAGGATCGAGTAGTTACCCCTTTTGATATTTCACCTATTACCAAGTCCTTTGGATGAGAGGGAGTGAATTGGAACTTCTTTGGTAATTCCTTTGGAGAGCTGGTTTCAGACGTTGCATTTATTGATGTCGAAGTAGATGGTTCATCATCGTCATTGGGAATAACAGCTGTACTATTTTTCTCATCAAAAGTTATATTAGTAGACTCTTCAACAATCATGGAGCGCTTGTTGAATACTCTATATCCCTTACTCTTGGCCGCATAGCCAAGAAAAATACCTTCGTCAGCTTTGGCATCAAATTTGCCTAAGTTGTCTTTGGTATTCAGGATAAAACAGCGAAAACCGAACACTCTAAAATAAGAAACATTAGGAGTCCTACCAAATCAAAGCTCATAGGATGTCTTCTTCGAAATAGGTCGAATCAACAGCCTATTCAAAACATGGCACGGTATGCTGACAGCTTCTATAGTGCCCCGTCCCACAAAGTCAATCGGAGGAATCGAAACACCGACAGCGTTCGGACTTAGCCTTACAATGGCTGCTCAAAGGCTCGTTCGATCGAGGCGACTCCTCGCTCAGGTGGGGTAGTTTCGGTGAACTTGCCTCATCTTAGCCTTCACATAATAAATTGCGTGTTTTCAACTTGTACAGTAGGCTTAATAATAAAAAGAGACGAATCCACATAGCTAAGGGAATAATCCCGACGGGTCGAAATAAGTTAGAATATGGAAAGGTCCAACGGTCGGCTTAGAGTTGGTGCACAGCGTGCTTTGAAACTGACACTCGGTCCTTCGTCCCGGGGCTTGGAAGAAGGGAAAGTTGGTCTTCGACACAAAACTATGAATTTGCCTAAGTCATAGGCGTCTCCCGCGTAAATGCTCGATAAAGCATGCACGCTTCTACTGCGCAAGGCTTGGCATAGCCTTTGCTCGTCCCTTGGGTTAAGTTGTAGGCTTGAGTAAGATAGACAAAGTTATGCCGGTCGACCTAAGTCATTCCGAGTGCTGTCCCGCTCATTCTGCGGTTGTCAAGTTAAATAGTCCTACGATCGTAAGGCCCGTCATATAAGGTATGACTTGGGCAATAGCGTTGCGTAGAACACGAGTCGGTTTAAGGCACGGGCCACGGTTGGTGCAATGGAAAGTTAGCCACGGTCTGTCGATACTTAAAAAACACGTTATGTTCAAGTTAAGTTGGAAGGCTATGCAGTAGCCGTTCCCTGAGTTCAAAGAATATTAAGTCTAAGCGATGGTTAGTCGTCGAGAGAAAATATGTCGGGACTGTAGTTCAGTCGTCGAGGCAACCCTAGTTTGGGCTCTACAAAGAAGTGTGAAAAGTGGAAGAAGTAAAGCAAAGAAACTAATTGATGATGATGAGACCATGCAAATTACGTTAAGTCTAGAAGTTAGCGTAGGCGCGTGGTCATGGACAACTTGTCGACAAGGACGATGGTTTCTTCGAGCGGCAACCCGGGGCCACGGGACCGACTCGGCCTAGGAAGAAACAGGTTATAGCCGAGCTGGGTATAAAGAAATCGGTAGGTCGGGGACTTGCATCGAGGATCGCTACCTGCGGTGCAAGGGTCCCGAATGCCAGGCTATGTCCACGATGGCTAGTCAATGCCAGTGACCATTCATATAGATGTATCGGCACGGACGGTAATCCGCGTGTGTGCCTTTGGACTGAGTTGAGTTGAATGTGTATGCAGTTAGAAGACACAATGTCTGGGCCTAATATTTGGCTACAGCGAAGTCGGCGTGCTTCGGCACGAGATGTGGCGTCGAGTGTTAAGTCGTTGGCATAGAGTTACAATAGTTAGATTTGGGTTGTTGCGAGTTTAGTTCGAGAAGGGCCGTAGGACAAGATGGGTGAAGTTACATTGAGTTGCTGGGCACGACCTCAAATATGAGGTACGGCTGCGCTGTCATAACACAAAGTTGGTTTGAGTCGTGGAGTTTAAGTCAAGAAACTGCCGTAAGGCAAAGTCGATTGAGCGACACTAAGTTCACAAGTCTCGATTGGGTCAGTTGGTCACCAAAGTAGCAAGGGCCGCGAGGCGGCGATGTAGTTTAGTCTCACCGAAGTGTGAGGCACGGCATGATGGATTGGTAGCACGGTTACATGGAAATATAATTGGGTTTTATCGTGTAGTTGCGTCTCTGATTATGGCCGTAAGGCAAACACGACTTGATAGGTTAACGTTGTTGACACGAGAAGGGGTCTAGAGGCAGAGTATGAGTTAACGTTGTTGTTGCAAGCACAGGATGGTCCCCAGACACAAGTATGCCAAGGTATCGGTCCTAAAACTGATCCTAAGGCAAGAATAGAAAGACAATCGTAAAAGGGAAACATTGCACAAAAGTAAATTAACGTGTTGGTTTTGTATGGGTGGGCGAGGAGCTCACTCCACCAGTACAGTTGAGTACTGACACCCACATAGTTTACATGTGCAGGCACAGGTAGAAGCTCGTGGCGCGGATCTCACTTAGATGCATCGAGGCACGGAGTTCCTTGGCGATTCAAAGTGTGCGGCCGCATGGAGTCAAGACTTATACGGGACATAATGTATAGATGTCGCATTCCGAAGCTTCCGCTGGCTCAAGCATTATATCGAAAGATGAGAGAGAGCAGAATGAACTTGTAATGTGAGGAAAGTGAGCTCGAGAGAATTATAATCTTGGCATTACGCCCTTTGTAATCTTTGTTTCAATATCAATAAAGAGTTTATTTGAATAACTTGTGTTTTGCTTTAAAATTTCTGCTGCTATTGTTCAATGTCTCTGCATGGGACTTCTGTGCGACGACCCCGTCGCAGCCGCTGAAATCGGCCGTTATGGAACCTGCCTTGCACGAGCGCAATCTAGGCTCATGCGGCATCACGCCTTAGCGAGGACGATCACTCCTACGGGAGCGGGGCGTGACAGCTTCTGTCCAAAAGTATTTTGGAAGAGAGAATTGATTTAGCATAACTCTAGCCATATCGCCAAGAGTTATATTCTTCCGCTCCACAACAATATTTTGTTGAGGAGTTCTAGGACACGAAAATTCATGACTAAAACCATTTGAATCACAAAAATTTTCAAAATAAGAATTTTTGAATTCACCACCATGATCACTTCGGATACGAGTAATCATGTAGCCTTTTTCGGTTTGGACCTTTTTAGCAAAAACTTTGAAAACAGAAATTGTATCACTTTTGTTTGTAAGAAAGAAGACCCATATAAATCTTGAGAAATCATCTACAATAACAAAAGCGTAGAGTTTTCCGCCAAGAACTGGCTACTCTACTAGGACCAAATAAGTCCATATGAAGTAATTGCAAAGGTCGGGTAGTACTTACAGTGTTTATTGATTTAAATAAAGATTTGGTGGCCTTATTTTTTTCACATTCGGCACATACCGTATCTTTCTTGAATGTGACATCTGACAGTCCTCTGACTAGCTTTTTGGTGGATAGTCTGGATATAGTATCCATATTAGCATGACCAAGACGCTGATGCCATAGGAGCTTTTCGTCTTTGTGAGCATAAAGGCATCTTTCTGCACTGTTAGTATCACTAGATAGATAGAAAATATTAAATATTATCTTCCCTTATCCCCTCAAAAGTAATGTCTCCAGATGATCAATCATAGATAAAGCATTTAGTGTTCCCGAAGTTAATATCATAACCGTGATCAGCAAGATGACTAATGCTGAGCAAGTTATGCTTTAACTCGGTCACTAAACAGACATCGTTAATGACGGAAGAGGGAGGATAACCAATTGTACCGTTACCTATGATGTAGCCTTTAAGATTATTGCCGAAGGAAACGTATCCTTCATTTTTCATCGATAGTGTTGCAAATAGATTTGAATTTCCAGTCATATGGCACGAGCACCTACTATCGAAAATCTACTTGCTTCTAGTTGAGGAGGGAAGGTCCACCTACACCACGAGTAGATGTGACCTTTGGTACCCAGATTCTTTTGGGTCCTGACAGGTTAGACTTTGGTACCCATGCATATATATTTCTATCAACTAATCTTCTAATCCTACATTGTGGAGAAATGTGTCCATGTAGGTTACAATATATACATCTAGCATGTATGTTTATACTAGGAGCATGTTGATAGTGGTGTCTATAAGTAGGGAGATGATAGCTACGTGCAGCAGTAGAGTGAGTATGGTGATTGTGTGCAGTAGCAGGGTAATTATAGTGACTGTGTGTAGCAGCAGGGTAGCTATAATGATTATAGTGACTGTGTGCATCAGCATGATGATAATAATAATTACGTGTATGCGTCTTACGTGTTGCATGAGAATAGGTGTACATGAAAGCATGATTTTGTTTAGCATGTGGATGAGTATTTTTGTGGTGACGTGCCTTTTTGTGTTGGTTTGGCACGTGTTTGTGACTATGAGACTGAACTTGCGGTTGAATGACCTGCTTGCCCAGTTTAATCTCTAATTTCATAGAGATAGCATTCAACTCATCATATTTAGCAGTAAGACCGTGTATTCTACCTGTAGCAATTTTGAACTTATTTTTCTTTTCAGCAAGTTCTTTGTTTAAAGCCGTAATCTCAAGTGTTTGTTTATCAATGATTGATTCGACATCGTGTAAGCATAATTTAAGCTTAGATACATCTTCAGTATTTTCGTGGGTGTAGTGTTTCTAACATCTTCTTGTAAACATGAAAGTCTATGGATCTCGATTTCGTAGTCCTTGATCTTATCCTTCGCATGTTTATATTTATTGATTACCTTTTTGTGATCTTCAAGAAGATCACCAAAGGCATCACCAAGTTCATCAAAAGAATCTTTTACCTTTTCTGAAGTTGCCATTAGACAGACGTTAGCCGTGTTTTGTGGAGAGTCTTCTTCTCCGTCTGAATCACTAGCCTCGCTTTCATGCCAGATGCTAGTGTTGGCATACTTCATAGTAGTTGGCTTCTTGTACGGCTTCTCATATATGCTTTTTTTTTTGCTAAGTGACAATCTTTCTTGACATGTCCCGGCTTTTTGCATCCGAAGCAGGTGGGTTCTTTCTCATCGTCTCTTTGTTCTCTCTTCTTTTTGTTAAAGCGTAGAAACTTTTTGAAGTTTCGAACTAAGAAAGCATGATTGTCACCTTCGGAGTCGTCGTCATTGGTATCTTCTGAGCTAGTTCTTCGGCGATGAGCTCTCAAAGCAATCTCCTTCTCTTTTGGAGATGTTTCTTTGAAGTCTTTTAGATCGAGCTCATGCGTCATCAACTTGTCCATCAATGTTTCTAGGGACATTGTCGTGAGATTATTGCCTTCGATGATCGTCGTGACTTTGGGGTTCCAAACCTTCGGCAATCCTCGTAGCACTTTGCGTATCTTCTCATGGTTGGAATAATCTTTTCCAAGAGAAGATAGCGGGTTGACGATGTCGAGAAATCTGGTGAACATTTGAGTGATCGTCTCATTAGGCTTCATCTTGAAAGCCTCATACTCCTGTGTCAGACGGCTGACTTTTAATTCTTTGACTTGCGTGGTCCTTCATGAGTCACCTCCAAAAGCTTCCATACTTCATGCGAGGTGGTGCATGTGGAGACCCTGTTGAATTTAGTCATGTCTATGGCACAGAAAAGAGCATTAATAGCCCTAACGTCTAGACTTGTCTGTTTCTTCTCCTGCTCAGTATACTTGTCGTGGGGTTTCTCGACGAGACTTCCCTCGACAATTATTCTGGAAGGTTTTTTGTAGCCATCAGTGACTACAGTCCATAAGTCAAAGTCTAGAGACTTAAGATAAAAACTCATTCTAGTCTTCCAATAAGTGTAGTTGGTCCCATCAAATAGAGGTGGCCTATTTGTGGATTGACCCTCACCATAGTTGGTAGAAATGGGTTGTGTGGTTGCCATGGATCAACTCTAGGATGTAAATCTTGTATCAAGAGAACAAGGCTCTGATACCAATTGAAGTACGTGTAGGCAACTCTAGAGGGGGTGAATAGAGTACTTGTGAAAATAATGATCAATTAAAAAATTAACTCTATTCAATCCTAACTAATAAATAATTAATCAGAGTATAATTACGGAATTTAAATAGAGATCAGAAAGCATACACAGACACAACAATTTTTAACCTGGTTTTCCTCGTGGAGGACTAGTCCAGGCCTGAGAACTCTAGCTCAGGATTGAAATCCACTATTTGTGAAATAGCTTTACAACCACGTGCCTTTACACAGAAGAGCACGCTAACTTCTTGAAAAGATCGCTAAGGCAAAACTTTGAATTTTCCAAGTGACTTCTTGAAGACTCTTGCACAAAACTTCTAATTGACTCGCACCGAGCACCTTGTAGGCTTGGGAAGTTTTGTGGCTAGTAGATGAGAAGAGTATGGGTCTTTAGGATGTATAGGCTATAAGAGAGAAGAGATGAGAAGATTGGATGGATTGAAATGGAAGAAAAGGGTGCCTATATATACTAGTCCTGGGAGACAGAGTTCGGCCAGAACTCTGTCCAAAATTCAAAAATTATGGCCGTTGGACAACTTGCAATGAGCAATCCCTAAAAATTAGCTCCTGGAAATTAGCTACTGGAAATTAGTCCTGGGGGCATAGTTCGGCCCGAACTCTGCTTCCTAGGAGACAGAATGCTCATTGGGCTAAATAGGCTTTGGCAGTTTGGATTTTTATTTATGGAGCTTTTTGGTTATCTAGTCTATGGTTGAGGTACTCAGTGCGACTCAGCGTACAATAGCCTAAACTCAAATAAAATATAAAAATACAGACTTCCGAAGACAAGTTCCAGCAGTATTCGTCGATCAATCGTCGATGATGATTATCTGACTTAATATGAGTTAGTCGTCTGTAGCTTTGATGATGATTTATGTGTCGAGTTGGATCATGTCAAATATCGATTTGTTAATTATCAAGATTAGTTGACTGCGATCCAGTTTGGGTCAACAATAGTTTCTTCTTTGTTGCTTTCGTAGACGTCTTTAGAAATTTCCTGAAGTTCTTCACTAGCAAGGCTTGTTCATCACCACTGGATGATTCTTCATCAAAATTATTATTTGTCATTCTTTTAGCTTGTGCTTTGAAGGCGGTAGATTTTTCTTTAGGGGCCGCTTCTTCAAATTCTTATAGGTCCAGCTCGTGGGTCATCAGCTTGTCCATAAGTGTCTCTAGCGTCATGGTGGTAAGATCATTTTCTTTAATGATTGCTGTTGTCTTTGGGTTCTAATTCTTGGTTAGAGCTCGTAGCACCTTCCTGATCTTCTCATAATTACTGTAATCTTTACCAAGAGATTGTAAAGAATTAGTAATATCTAGGAAACGAGTAAACATTTGTGTAATTTACTCGCTGGGTTTTATTTTGAATGATTCATATTCCTGTGTTAGTCTGCTGATTTTGGATTCTTTTACTTAGGAAGTCCCTTCATGGGTTACCTCAAGAAGTTTCCAATTATCATGGGACATAGTACAGATAGAAACTCGATTGAACTCCGTCTTATCAATTGCACAGAATAGTGCATTGATGGCACGTGCATCTAGACTAGCCTTTGACTTTTCTTTGTCAGTATATTTGTCATGTGGCTTGTCTATAAGTACGCCCTCAATCACTATACATGCTGGTTTCTTATAATCATCAACAACTATAGACCAAAGATCAAAGCAAGAGACTTAAGAAGAAAGTTATTTGTGTTTTCCAATAAGTATAGTTTGTTCCATCAAATAGTGGAGGTCTATTTGTGGATTGCCCTTCACCGTTGAATATTGATTTCACGGCTGCCATAAATATATACTCTAGGGTTGTTATATAAGAATATAACCTACTTTGATACCAATTGTAGGACCATTGAGCACCTCTAGAGGGGGAGAATAGAGTGTGTGTGAGTGCAGCAGAAATAATCACTAATTAAAAAATTGAACAGATATAATCTATGGCAGAAATAAAGAGACAGTAATATAAATACAGCAAGAGATAGAAGATCAAACTCAGTGAACACCGCGATATATACTGGTTTTCCTCTGAGAGGACTAGTCCAGTCGCGAGTACCCTTGCCCGCTGTTAATCTACTATTTGCCAGTTAAATGAGAGCTTGTCGTCTCTTTACAATACCGTGCTTGGTGACAAGTGCACGACCGACTTCACAACATCGTGCTTGGTGACGAGCGCACGACCGACTCCGAAAATTGAGATGTTTTTTGAACTTGAAACATCTTTACAACTCTGTTAACCAAATACTCTAAATCGAACAGATGTTACTGGATTTGGCTAAGAGAAGTACAAGCGAGATGTGAAAGCTTTTGATCACTGAAAAACACTTTAAAGAATAGATAGATAGAAGAGTGAATGAGTGATTAGAAATGAAAAATTATCTTCTATTTATAGGTTTTTTTTTCCTGACCGAACTCGGGCAGAGTTCAGACAGAGTTCGGATGTGAAGATCTCGCAAATGAACATTGTATGTAGATTTGGAGGCAACTGAATTTTGAATTTGAGTTGACCGAACTCAGACCAGTTCTGTCACTTCAGAACATTATATTAATAGCCAAATTTGCATAGTTATTTATGGGCTTTTTGGATAAGTCGAGTTAAGATAAATATGTAGGCTTTTTAAAAAAAAATGGACTAGAGATACCTAATCCAGTAATACCTAATCGATTTTACATTCTATATCATAAACTCAATAAAGAATAAAATATAGAAGAAATATAAAAAAGACTCGATTTGGATTCTGGTATATGTGGCTTTTGGATAATGACTTGAGTGCTTATTGTAGATACAGTACGTTCTTTGATATTGATTTCACTGACCTAAAACATTAGTAACGGTTTTGTATATTTTGTGTATCGACTTAAGTCATCATTGATTATCAAAATCAGGTGTGACCATTAGGCATTGAGCCAACAAAGGTGGCCCATGTTGGTTGATTTTCTTAGAGGGTTAAGTTTAAATCACATAGAACAAACCTTTATTTTGTCACTATCTTTGTGTTCCATAGGAGGGGCTTAGCGACTCGAACTCGGACTCGGGCGAAGGGCGCAAAGTGGCGCTTGTGCGACGTTATTCGTAAGTCATATTCAGGCATGGCACATTGTGGCCATATGCTTCTATGGCCATGCGCATTAGCATTAGCATCCATGCGCATTACGTCCATGCACCTTAGTGGCCATGCGCTTTGGTGTCCATGCGCCATGAGGCTAGACGCATTTGTATAGTTACTTTCGGTGCGTGGCGTTGTCAGCTTGTAGCACGTAATGGTGTTTCTGCTGTCAGCATGTGGCACACTATGACGTATGTGTATCGAAAGTATACGCGCAGATTCTGCTGTCTGTGTACGACATGTTGTTGCTCTGACAGCATGCTGCACACTGCTCTGTCGGTGCACAGACCCGAATTTTATAGGATTTAGTCGATCTACGCTCATGGGCATTCGTATGTGTGCATGGAAGCCAGCCATCTCTAATAAATAGAGCCTCAACTCCTTCATTAGAAAGAGTTCGAAGAGGGAGAATTTGAGTGCCACTAAATCCCACTCCAGCAAGTCCATGCGCCAGCAGCAGCAGCTCCAAGTCTATGCTCACATACAGCTTTTCTAGCTTATTTTGAGTTATGAAATCTTTTCAAAGTTGAAGAAGAGCATTCCAGAGGTTCATACTTGAACTTTCTGGTTCCTGGAGGCAGATCGCGGATAGGGCGAATCTTACTTTTTGCACCGGTGACTTGTTCACCCCAGCAAGGTGGCTTTCTTTGTGTTTTCTTTTTGTGTTTTGTATTCTGTCTCATTATAGCATCTGCGAACATAAAGAGAAGAACATGATTTTCTACTTTGTTGTTATATTTTGTATTTCTTCAAGTTAGTTTGTAACCTTCTCTTAGTGCTTCTTTTGAGTTGGCTAGAGTGCAGAATTTGTGTCTTGCAAGAAGACTCTACGCCTCTCTCTCGTGTTGTTGGCTAGAGTGCAGACTTTGTGTCTTGCTAGAAGATTATGCGCCTTCCTTGGATCCCTCCACTCTTTAGATCTGTCTTCAGGACTAACAATCTCGAAGCAAGATCACAGAAGAAAGAATGGAGTCCAACCATTCAATCCTTCTCGATACAAGTTTTCACAAACTTGAGAAGTTTGACGGTGAATACTACAACATTTGGAAGAGAAAGATTTCCTTGAATGTTCAACTTGACAATGTTGGCTATGTGTTGACAGATCCAGAACCTACCATTCTCAAAGATAGAGGTGAACTTGATATTGGTGTCGCTATGACCGAGCATGCCAACTGGAAGAAAGACGATGACCTCTGCAGGTTGTTGATTCTGAATGCTATGGACGACTCGATGGCGGAGTCCTACAGCAAGAAGGAAAAAGCTAGAAATGTCTGGAAATCTCTAGAGAAGCATTACAAGACTGATGAAAAGATGTCCAAAATCCATCTCGTTGAGAAGTTCTTCACCATGCAATATGAAGATGGGAAGACCATGCTGCTACAAGTCAAAGAACTGTTGAAGTTGTAGATAAAGCTGGAGGAGGAGGGCATGAAACAAGAAAACAAGTTCATGGTGGGTGCGATAGTCACCAAACTTCCTCCAGTTTGGATCACTTTTAAGACTGATATGTACCATAAGAACATGAAGATCTAGCTCAAAAATCTTCTACACTGGATCCACATTAAAGACGAAGCTAGAGTCAGTTAAAGGTAGACAGCTTGACTAAGTAGTTGTCCAAGGCTAACATGCTGTAGTCTAGTGATCACAAAGGAAAGCAGAAGGCTTCCTTAAAGAACAAGAAGAAGGACATTAACCAGCTGAAGGTTAAGTCAGCTCCTTTCAAACCAAAGCCAATGTCTGAAGTTACATGTTATAACTGTGGCAAGAAAGGTCACAACAAGAAGGATTGTTGTCCAAGCCCAAGTCGAAAGAGCAAGATGAGCTTAACTTGGTTGTTATAATTTTGCAGGTTCAACCTAATAGCATGGACACTGACTGGTGGGTGGACACCGATGCATTATACCATGTATGCTCGAAGAAAGAACTATTTACCAAGTATGATCCTACTTATAAGAAGGTCTCAATGGCAAACAAGACTCAAGCTGTGTAACGCCCTAGTCCCAAAATACGCAGGACTAGGATACATACATGCCAATTATATTTATACGCAAAGCACTCCAAGGTATGGTAATCTACGCGTACACACATAAGCCATAAGATAAGAGCTACATCTCATGAATAGTCACATGCAATACTAAATCTCATCCACGACAACAAATAGAAGAAATAACTAATCAATTATATTAATTGAAATGGAGAATGTAATAATTGTCGGATGGAGGAAAATCCACTACCGATTTGTAAAGAATGGAATCAAATAAAAAAGATCAAAATAACAAATCTACTGTCTAAAGGAAAGATCATATGGTCTTGCGAAGGAAGAGTCTAGTCCGGGTTATACTCCTTGAGATTTTGTCGATCATTTATACCTTAAGAGATAATCATGTCCTCAGGGGATATAGCAAAATATGCCTACCATGACAGTAAATAATATGCATAGAAGGACATAAATAGTACAAGAAATAAAGACTAGACAAAATACATTACAAGAACGAAACATGGAAGAAATAGCATGTCGTCGAGAATCGTACTAATAAACGTGACTACAAATCATGGTAAACCGCAGCCATGTGGTCGCTAACGACCCTATAGTTTACAGCCCGCTGGTTGCTAACAACCTATAGTAAGTCTCTATCGCAGCCCTGTGGTTGCTAACGATAGAGAGTAGACAAGTATACTCACCGCATATAACCAAATCCTCGCCTAGAACTGTGAGTCAAGTAAATCTCAAGTCAATCATGTCTAGTCCAAGGCAAGTCAATGTCAAGTGAATGTGAGCCCCCTAAATTTTAGGGATTTTTTCAAATTTTTTAAATGAATTATTTTCAATAATTTATTTTTTATTTAATTTTTTTTATCATCAAATGTTCTTTTTCGTGACTTTGATTTCTGGAGTGTCAGAGATGTCAATCTCCGGAAACTTCCTTCATGAGTTTGTAGTAGACAAGATTATCTTCATTTTGATATATCATATCCCACTCAAACTTGTTCCCTTGTGCTCTTTTTGTATCACACAACTTCGGATCAATTTAGGCCATAATTTCCCATTTTTATCTTTGATCATCATATGCACGTTGCCGTGACTTTTAATTTAGGAGCACAAGACTAGTTGTTTTCTCAAAACGAACTTCTCGTGCATGATCTAATCGAGGCACCCTACACCCATGATCTTTATGACCCTCTCAGACACATCATCTTGTGCTTCACTTGAATCGCACAATTTTTTTGACACAAGACCCAATCTTAATTCATCCCACGAAGTCATATTTATTTTCGACTTGAATTGGGGATACCATTTCGACCCAAATCCATCGATCCAAGATATGGACACAGCCCACATTAAGCCTACTACCCAAATGACTCTTGTGTCCCATTCAATTGAGCCCCCGCATGCTACTTATTTACCCGTGATCATAAGTTGCTAAATTAAGCCATTTATTGCATCAAACCCGATTTTGACCCGACCCGACTCATTTGAACCAAACCCAAGCTTCATGTTGTCCTCTCATGAATACTAGCACTCATCCCTCTACAAAATACCAAACGCCTAGTATTCCCACTTAAAATATTCAATGACAATTCCATTGGACAAATTCCTAAAGAATAACTTAATATAGCTACACAAAATCTTGGCCCTTTATTTTTAACTCCACTCATCCCTACCACTCATTCCTACATAGTACACACACACCCCCCATTGGCCATCCCATATCCCCAAAATTTCTCTCTTTTCTTTGTGAAGATACTACTCTCTCTCTCTCTCCCTCTCTCTCTCTCTCTCTCTTTCTAATAATATATATACAAATATCTCTTTTTCTCTCTCATTCTAATATAACATATCACTCTCTCTCTTCTTTTTCTCACACACAACCCCATCACCATCAGCCAACACTCCTCTCCCCTCTCCCATCACAGCCGACAATGCCCCCTCCTCTCCTTTCATCTTTATCATCATCATCACCATCACCCTCACCATTATCATCACCATCACCGTCACCATTAACATCACCACCACCACCATCACTCTCACCATAACCATCTACTTCTCCTCCTCCACCTTCTTCTCCTTCTCCTCCTCTTCTCCCGGCCAGCAGCTGTTGGCCACCACCGCCGGGCCACCGCTACCTCGATCAGCTGCGGCTGCAGTAGCAATGCAGCAGCGGCTGCAGCAACAGCAGCGTATTGTCGTACTATCGTGCTACCACCGCACGCCGGCGGCCACCGCGCGGCCACCCCGGCCTCCCCTTCAGCCGCACACGAGCCAGGATGACCCCGCCTAGGTGGTCGTCAACCTCCTCGACGCATACAAGAGGCGATTCGTGCATTTTGCACGGGATCCCGTTGTGACGCGCGAGTTTGAACTCAGAATTTGTGTCTTGTCGTAGCGACTTCGTACACTTTTTTTAAGAAATTCGACCGTTGGATCGTTGATCTGTTTCTTTTTCTCCATTTTGGTATATACTTCTTCACCCATGTCAAGTTTTAACCGTTAATTCCGTTGTTTGATGTGTCAAAATCGGCCACCAAGTTGACCCTTTAAATTGTGTATATTTTGGACAGTTTTGTGCAGCCAACTTCGTAGACTCGTATCTCTGCCATTATAGCTCCGTTTAGCTTGCCACTAGTTCCTGTGCATAGTTGGTATAACCCTCTTCCTGTCCCCCTTAAACTTCATTTCATTATGAGCTTGTTTGATTGGTTGAATTTGACGCCAAAATTGGTCGTCCGAATTCGTAATTTTCAACTTATAAAATCCTAATTTTGAACCAGGGACTCCGGATTCAAATTCTGACACCACCAGTATACTCGTGGTGTTGTTTTAGCACAAAATCATATAAAGTTTGCTTGATTTGGAGGACGTAGGCCCGACACGTATTTTGGTACAAGGTGGGCCCCACAGTCCGAGTCAATAGACCATTTTGAGATCGGCTCATCGGAATTCAGTTCTGGATATACCGTTGAGTTCGTATCATCATTCTAGACTCGTTGACATATACTTTATCAGATTTAGTAGACCTTGGTTCTGGCACGCATTTTCGTACAAACCGGAATTCCAATATCCGGGTCAACGGACCATTTTGAGATCGGGTCATCGGAATCCAATTCTGAATATACTGTTGAGTTCATATCGTCATTCTGGATTCGTGGACATATATTTTGTTAGGTTTTGAGGACTTTTATCCTGACACATTTTTTGGTTCAAAGTGGGTCCGACACGGACACCGTTTTGATCCGAAATTACCTTTTTGCTCCTATGTCTAAATTAGACTTATGGGTAGGCTATTCTAGCTATTTTGACCGTTTTGGACACGTTGATGATAGTTGTTTCATCATCCGACAACATCTGTAGATTTTTTTTCCTTATCTATCACCATTTGTTATAATCCTTCTCTTTTTGGTTCGTATTTTGAGATCCGTGCATCGAAATTGAGATCCGTCGATTCCAGTAATTTCACATCACTAAAATTGATAAGTTGACCATGTGGATGATTATAGATACTAGTTTTGACCTAGTTTAATCTAGAGTGGACTTGGAGTTGACTAGAGCTGACCAATTGACCGAAGTCAACTGTAAGTCAACATTTGACCCAGTTTGACTTAATTTGACTGAGTTTAACCTAGAATAGGCCTAGAAGCATAGAATTAATGTATTTATATATATTGTTTACTCTAGATCATTAAGTAATTTTGTAAATTTATATTAGGTCTCTGTGACGTCGGTTCAGGCATAGACCCACACTTATTGCTCAGGACAGCAGGCGAGTACATTCTCTGATAGTTTTCATTGTCTTGATATCTGCTATATCCGATTCAGTTGTAATATTTTACTTGATTTCTGACACGATAGTACACGGACTAGTATGCGTCAGATCATGTCATGAGACATCATTCCTGGGTTACTATGGTATATATTGGTATATTGTTCGATCTTGTTTTCTTGTACTTGTATAGACACCGATTCCTAAGGGAATTTGCTACCCTCTTAGAGAATCCTACATCATGATGTGACATGTCCGGATCTATTATACTACTCGGGGATGGGTAGTTATTAGAGGTTATGTGATCATACCCCACCATGCGTGTTTCATGTGAGTTTTGATTATACAACCCATGTATGATTAGCCAATTGTTAGTCATACATCTCACGTATGACTAGCCAGGCCATATTCCTGTGCAAGTTCCTAAGCCGATCACATAATGCTCTAATATCTCAAGACATTATTTATATTTATATTATACATCAGATACTACTGTACTGTTCTATATTCCAGTATCTTATACCCTGACATGATATCCAGTTTTATATATCCTGTTTATATTCCAGTCTTGATATTTTATCTTGTATTTTATTATAATTATCTCTTATAGAATTTGTCAATTCACATGGAACTGCTGTTAGTTTATGTACTCGTTCCCATCCTGACTGGATACGTTGACAATATTTCTAGAAGTTGTTATGCCCTCATTATTGGACTACATGATGATGCTAGTTGAGGCAGATCTCGATATTCTTTCACCGTGAGTTATCTTCCAGGAGTTCTAGGTCTGGTAGTAATTTTAGTTTTGTTATTGTTTTTCCTCTGTTTCATTCTTGTCTCATATGATCCTTTTGTAGATTCTAGTTGTTCTAGTGATATTGTTATCTTTCTTGTCTTATCTTCCTTAGCATTTGTGATGTAATATGAGTACCATTATAGTTATGGACCTTTTAGATGTTGTAGTTAGTATCGGGTACTTGACAGCGGTCTACCGCCGATATTGCGGCCTATACTGGGTATGGCCCACGTATTCGTACCCGTATATCCGGGTGCGGATCGTGACACATTTTTAGTGGTGCCCATGTAGGTCAGTCTTTGCGATTAATACGAAGTCGTGGTAGTACTTGAGCTTATCTATACTACTACGAGCCTGCCCTAGGATTAAGATTAAGTCATGGAATATTTTAGGATTTTGGTACTCGGCCACATATTAGGAACTCTTGATAGATTCCAGGGATGACCCCTGGGATTCTTATTTTGAAAGTTTTTTTATTCTATTTTTCCACTTGCTTCTATTCGTCCTGATTTTGAAATATCTGTCCGTTATCGAACCCTATTCTTGCATTGGGATGTGTTTATGGACCCCAGAGGAAACTAGAAGGTAGAAGTTGAACTTATATATCATCTAGGTTGATAAGAGAATATGATTAGTCAATCTTATATAAAGGTTAAGAATTTTTTTAGATTATATCCCAGGAATCTTGATCTAGATAGTACCTTTGGGACATCTCCTGAGCACCTCCCTCTAAATCCTACCTCGAAATCTGTTTTCGCTTGTTTCCATTTACTTATCCTTGATTCGTTGATGAATTTTGAATCTTGATGTTCGTTGTTGACTTTAATTTTGTTTCTAGATAAGTTTTTATGAATTGAGTTAAGATATATTCTGGTAACATATTTGATGAGGACAATGAGAAGGGTAAATGTCTACTTTATTTATGAAGTTTAGAATTTATCGCAGTCATACAAGCTAGCATGACAAGGACATGGAGCCTGATTTTGGATATACTATCCTAGTTATGAAATTTAGATTTTCTTGCAGCCATACCGATTGGCATGGTAAGGAATCGAAAAAATATGATTATAGGGTGTATACCTTAGTTATGGACTCTATCGTTTATTGCAGCTATGCTTACTGGTGTGGCAAAAATTCTGGCAACATAATTTCGGATAGACGTGTATGGTTATCAGATCATATCTTAAATTGATTCACTTCTTTTGACCAAATGAGCAAGAACAATTCCTACCATTATTTTTTATTTTATCATTCCTTATCAGATGATGATTTTCTCATCTTACCATTATTCTCTTGTCTTATTTAATCTTGTCCTACTTACCTCGATCAACTATCTCGTATCTACATCTGTCATCTACACTTTAAAATTTTTGAAATTCTCATATCTCTTTACCTTGGAAAAAGTTGAGGAAGTATCGTAATCGTCTATCCCGTAGAAGACGAATTTGTTATCAAGTGGTATCTTGGTAGGAATATGAGATGTTGGACATTTAGAGAAAAAACAATTTTGGGATAAATATATGACTGAGATTGGAAATGAAATCAAGAGGCCGGTAATATCAATTGGAAAAACGATTACACTTGGAGAATTATTTTGAGTATGGATTATTTTAGGAGGAACGAAGAATGATTTCGAGAATTGGAATGTGCATGAAACAGTAATATTTATAGTTATATTTTATAGCTGATGAGGATATTCGAAGACAACTGGATTTTAAGAACCTAAATATTTTTAAGATAAGTGATTCTTGAGATATTTTATTTTGAATTAAGGCAAGGTACTAAATTTAGGAGTTCAAGATACATGGAAAGGATATTATGATTGCATGCAATGATGATGCTAAATCAAATAAGTATTGGTAGAGAATGAATAAGAACCGGTAGAAAAAAAAATTGAGTTATAAGAAAATCTAGAGATTTTGTAAGATTACCAAATTTAAGAAGGGTGATATCTGAAGGTACAATTGAAAGACATGTGGAGGTTGATTTATATAATGAGGAATGAATTTTATTTGTAGTGGCATAAATAGGAGGAGTATAGATTCGGACAATGTCCAAGAACTTTATAATTCTGATATGAGGATTAAATTAAAATTTAGGACAATGTAGAGGAATTTGGACTTTCAAGATGACTAAGTCGAAAGGATTACAAATCCGGTAAAAAGAAAGAAAAGATTAATCGGGAGTTATAACAAGAATATGCTTCATGAGTGGTCATCTTCATGACTGAAAATTTTGGATCTTGGTAGTAGTCGAAGCAGAGCGAGATGATTACCCCGACTCCCTTTTACAAATCCTACATTTTGGTTTTCTGTCATATCAGAAGAAATTCATTTCTTTATCCATGAATTATTTCTTAAATTTTAATATCATTAAGATTTTGATCCCCTCTGATTATGACCAATCGATTTTGGTCGTCTTGTATATCGTGCCAAAGAGTCTTGATTGTCGACTAGACTTAAATGACTTCAAATTCAATTGTGACCTGGATTTCTATCCCCGGATGCTCGTGCTCAGACTTCGATGACCTTGTTCTTTATCTTGCCTAAATCTTGTTTTAATCAAGAATTGATCAACTTAGATCGTATCGAGACTTAAATTTTTATTCGTGATTGGATTTCAGTGCTATTACCACTCGTGCTTTAACTTTCGATTTAATTCTTACTAATGACTAAGTTTTGTTCCAATCTCGTTTAAGCTTCATGCTATCCTTGATCATACCGAAATCTCATGTTTGGTCATGCCTAGGCTGCTATCATACTCTTCATCATATGTAATACTGTTGACCAAGGTTAGACTGACCTTATCTATAATCATGTCGAATTACGATTTTTATCATGTTGGTTTTTTTTATCGTGCCAAAATCTTTTCTGACCATGATTTGATTTCTCGAATCTTATCTGAAATTCTCGTGATTCTATCGTACCAAAATTACTAGTCGTGTCTAAGTAATTCTGAACTGATTATCTTGACCGTGTAAAACTAGTCGTTCTTTGATCATGCCTAAGATATCGCCTAAACTTTCTATCATGTTTTAACCCCACAACCAACCTTTAATTTCGAGGACAAAATTATTATAAGGTGGGTAGGATGTGAGCCCCCTGAATTTTAGGGATTTTTTAAATTTTCTAAATGAATTATTTTCGATAATTCATTTTTTATTTAATTATTTTTTATCATCAAATGCTCTTTTTCGTGACTTTGATTTCTGGAGCGTCAGAGATGTCAATCTCTGGAAACTTCCTTCATGAGTTTGTAGTAGACAAGATTATCTTTATTTTGATATATCATGTCTCAATCAAACTTGTTCCCTTGTGCTCTTTTTGCATCGCACAACTTCGGGTCAATTTAGGCCATTCGATCGTTGAACAATTATTAATAATTTTCCACTTTTATCTTTGATCATCATATGCACGTTGTCGTGACTTTTAATTTAGGAGCACAAGACTAGTCATTTTCTCAAAACCAACTTCTCGTGCATGATCTAATCGAGGCACCCTACATCCATGACCTTTGTGTCCCTCTCAGACACACCATCTTATGCTTCACTTGCATCGTATAATTTTTCTGACACAAGACCCAATCTTAATTCATCCTACGAAGTCACATTTATTTTCGACTTGAATTGGGGACACCATTTCAACCCAAACCCGTCGATCCAAGATATAGACACAGCCCACATTATGCCTACTACCCAAATGACTCTTGTGTCCCATTCAATTGAGCCCCCGCATGCTACTTATTTACCCGTGATCATAAGTGGCTAAATTAAGCCATTTATTGCATCAAATTTTGACCCGACCTGACTCATTTGAACCAAACCCGAGCTTCATGTTGTCCTTTCATGAATACTAGCACTCATTCCCCTACAAAATACCAAAGCCTAGTGTTTCCACTTTAAATATTCAATGACAATTCCATTGGACAAATTCCTAAAGAATAACTTAATATAGCTACAGAAAATCTTGGCCCTTTATTTTTAACTCCACTCATCCCCACCACTTATTCCTACATAGTACCACTCACATACATACAAACACACCCCATTGGCCGGCCCATATCCCAAAAATTTCCTCTCTTTTCTTTGTGAAGA
>JANAVB010009599.1:8257925-8335425 GCA_029216955.1 Iris pallida
GAAAACTTGTGAAAATATCCACTACCATCACAAAACTTTTTGAAATCAGAATTTACGAATTTGCCACCATGATCACTTCGAATATGAGAATCATGAAGCCTTTTTCGTTTCGTACCTTTTGTAAAATATCTGAAATTCAAAAATTGTATTACTTTTGTTTGATAAAAAGTAAACCCAAGTAAAACGAGAATAATCATCAACGATAACAAAAGCGTAGAGCTTATCGCCAAGATTAGCGACTCTACTAGGGCCAAATAAATCCATATAAATTAACTGCAAGGGTCTAGAAGTACTTAAACGTTAATGGATTTAAAAGTAGACCTAGTGGCTTTGTTCTTTTCACAGTCAGCACATACCATATCTCTCTTGAATGTGATCTCAGGGAGTCCTTTTGCCAACTTTTTGGTGCTTAGTCGTGAGATAGTATCCATAATAGCATGTCCTAGCCTCATGTGCCATAGCCAGCTTTCATCTTGATTTGCTACTAGGCACCTTCCTGCATTGTTAGTACTCTCCAGAAAGAAAACATAAATATTGTCTTCCCTAATCCCTTCATATACGGGATTACCATATGACATTTCATATATAGTACATTTGTCTTTTACAAAGTTGATGCCATAACCATTATCTGCCAAATGACTTATGCTCAGTAGGTCATGTTTCAACTCCGTAACTAGACAAACATCCTTTATTACTGGGTAAGGAGACATACCAACAGTGCTATTTCCAATTATATACCTCTCAAGTTATTTTCGAAGGAGACATATCTTATTTCTTCATCGATAGCGTAGCGAACAAAAATGCATCACCAGTCATGTGCCGCGAACATCCGCTATCGAAGATCCACTTGCTTCTAGAATGAGAGGGTTGAGGGTCTACCTTATCGAATGTCATAAGACAGACATTGGCAGTGCTGCAGGGTCTGTCCTCTTCTCTGAATCACTGGCATCACTTTCGTGTCAGATGCTTGTATTTGCATACTTTCGACCACTTGTAGCTTTTATGCTTGATCTTGATCTATCATATGGACTGCTTTTCTTTGACAATGGGCAGTCCTTCTTCATGTGCCCTGACTTCTTGCATCCAAAGCATATAGTTGAAGTACGTGTAGGCAACTCTAGAGGGGGTGAATAGAGTACTTGTGAAAATAATGATCAATTAAAAACTCAACTCTAAATAATTAATCAGATTATAATTGTAGAATTTAAATAGAGATCAGAAAGCATACGCAGACACAGCAATTTTTAACCTTGTTTTCCTCGTAGAGGACTAGTCTAGGCCTGAGAACTCTAGCTCAGGATTGAAATCCACTATTTGTGAAATAGTTTTACAACCACGTGCCTTTACACAGAAGAGCATGCCAACTTCTTAAAAGATCGCTGAGGCAAAACTTGGAATTTTCCAAGTGACTTCTTGAAGACTCTTGCAAACTTCTAATTGACTCGCACCGAGCACCTTGTAGGCTTGGGAAGTTTTGTGGCTAATAGATGAGAAGAGTATGGCTCTTTAGGATGTATAGGCTATAAGAGAGAAGAAATGAGAAGATTGGATGGACTGAAATGGAAGAAAAGGGTGCCTATATACTAGTCCTGGGAGGCAGAGTTCGGCCAGAACTTTGTCCAAAATTCAAAAATTATGGTCGTTGGACAACTTGTAATGAGCAATCCTAAAAATTAGCTCCTAATTTATGAGACAGAGTTCGGCCCGAACTCTGTGTGGGGGCAGAGTTCGGCCCACTCTGCTTCCTAGGAGACAGAATGCTCATTGGGCTAAATGGGCTTGGCAGCTTGGCTTTTTATTTGTGGGGCTTTTTGGTTATCTAGTCTATGGTTGAGGTACTCAGTGCGACTCAATGTACAATAGTCTAGACTCAAATAAATATAAAAATACAGACTTCCGAAGGCAAGTTCTAGCAGTATTCGTCGAGCAATCGTCGATGATGATTATTGACTTGATATGAGTTACTCGTCTGTAGCTTTGATGACGATTTATGTGTCGAGTTGGATCATGTCAAATATCGATTTGTTAATTATCAAGATTATGTTGACTGCGATCCAGTTTGGGTCAACAATCTCCTCCATTTTGATAATTGACAAAATTGCGATATTTGCGTGTCGCAACATTCATACCTGGACACATATATTGCTCTCCCGTAGATGGACAATTCGGCTCCCCCGTAAATAGAGAAGTCCTGATACAAGTACTAGTCCAAAATATATCACAAGTGTAGCACAATATAGAACAGTATTTATCCAAAAATGGTTAAGCAAATATCACATATATCTCCCCCTTTGACATTTAGCAAAATAAAATAGAAGCTCCCCCGTAAGAAAATAGCCATGGAGAAAATATGCAATCACACAACCAAGCTTAAGTCCAACGTAAGAGATAACTAGCAAAAATTCAAATAGAAGCCATAAAGCATAAAGTAGTACAAAGCATAGTTTTCAACTACATAATCACGGAATGAAAATAACAAAGTGCATAAAAAAAAAACATCCTAAGCATCAGCAGCATCATAGAATGGACCACGGTCGTCACGGAGCACGGAAAGGTCCAGCGGAGTCGGATGGGTCGCTGGCAGAGCGATGAGGATCAACAAACGCCGCATCTGGATCCAAATACCTCCTGACCCAGGTGTCTCGAATAGTAACCTTCGCGAGAAGGTTCCGTACCATAGATAAGACACCGTAGGATGAGTAGCCAGGGAGTACTGATATCATACAGGGTGTTGCTGATAGCTGACATCTGTAAGGTGGTACGATAGTCCATCTAAATCCAGCAATCGTCCTCCAAGGAAAACGATCACGCAGCATGGTCTGAATGGACTCGAGAGTAGCAGGTGACTCGGCGCAGGTTGGCCAAGAGCAGGGGGATCAGCCTGAGCATCAGACTCGAAATACTCTGACTCAGCAGGAGACTCAATAGCTGCTAGAAGCCACCATGCCTTAGACAGATAGACAGGGGCAGGAAGGAACTGGCACTCATCAAAGGAACATAGAACGTACAAAAAATCATCGGCAAATATAGGGCATAGACCAATGATCGAGGTCTCTTCCGTGCACTAATTATTCAGCCCATCATAGTACGCAGAAAGTTAAAAGGGACATGGAAGTGGAGATGATAAAGTGCAAAGATCTCAATATAAGATACTTCATCGGTCGATCCCGCTTTGGGCAAGATCGTGGAGAAAATGATACGATGAAGTTCATAGAAATACGGGTTAAAAATTTAGCCCGTAGCTTGTGTGGAAGTATTGGGAGTACACAAATCATCCTTGAAACTCTCAAGGACGATCCATCAAGAAATTAAAACTTGCGAGCATCGACAAGTTTCTCCCAAGAATTGGGTTCCGGGATCTCGAGATATTCCGCAAGCTCAAAATCATCAAAAGTAATATTGATACCGGCGACACGAGAATAGATTCGCGTGTCGTCAAAGGTTAGATTACAATAAAACATTTGGATAGCATTAAAATAGATAAGAGATGATGTAGAAACTAACTCATCTAGACAAAGATCATGGAACAATGAGTCATAAGCCAAAAATATTGTGAAATTGATAGGATGACCCGCATACACACTCCTTGAACGAAAGTCATTGAACCATTCATTGGAAGCCTCCAATGATACAAAAATTTATTCATTGAATGTGTTGGAGTCATGAGGTTGTGGTGGATTAAAGAGTGGATGTATTGGAGGAGCAAGAGGAGGAGGATGATTGGAGGATGAAGCACCTTCACTCCTTCTTCTCTTGCCTCTTCCAAAAAGTCTAGGAGCCATGGAGAATTTGAAATAATTGACAAGGAAATAGAGAGGAATATGAAATTATTCCTCATAAAGTTAAGAAAAGATAGAAGAGATCTCCCCAAAAGCTTGAAATCTTGAGTTTGGGAAGAAAGATAGCCCTAAAAGTGGAGTTTCTAGGGTTAGGGTTTGAGAAATTTGTGTTTGAAGGAAGGTAGAATAAGAATAAATTGAAGAGAGAGGGTTGTTTCTGGGTTTAAGGAGTTTAGGAGCAGCCAAGCGAGTTAATCTGGACCGTTGGATCAAATCAATGGGTGGCTGAGCATCAGGGAAGGTTCTGTGACCAGGGACATAGAGTTCGGCCTGAACTCTGTGTCCCTGGTCACAGTTCGGCCCAAACTCTGACTCCATGGGCACAGAACACAGAAAGTTAAAAAAATGGCTAAGTGTTGGTTCAAAATGAATGGAATTTTGAAAGTTTGAAAAGTGACAAATTTTTGATGAAAAAGAATGGAATTTAGAAATTTTGAATTAACTAAGTTATAAATAAAATTAACCATATAATAAACAAGGATTTATGACAACGACCATTATGATAAAATTGCCATGGGGTAGCTGTAGGGGCCGAATTATTAATGACCATTTCATCCATGTCGCTTAGGCTTTTACGTCTTGTTGTCAGAAGGACCCTTTCGGTTTGTACCCATAGCAAGGTCACCATAAAGATATATGTCATAATCGTTTATTTATGCAGGCCAATTTATTTAATGACCATTTCATCCAAAATTACTAATTCACGACAAAGAAAGTTGAAGCGCTCTTCGGCCAGAGGTTTGGTAAAGAAGTCTGCTAGTTGAAGTTCAGTGTCTATGAATTCTAAATTAATCGTGCCTTGTTGTTGATCACGCAAAAAGTGATATCTAATCTCTATGTGTTTAGTGCGTAAGTGACAAACTGGGTTCTTGATCAGATTAATGGCACTAGTATTATCGCAGAAAATAGGTATGTGCTTGAAACATAAGTTGTAGTCTTCAAGGGTTTGCCACAGAATCTATGCACAACAACGACCAGCTGCGATGTATTCAGCTTCTGTTGTGGATAGTACGACAGAGTTCTGCTTCTTGCTAAACCATGAGACTAATGCCTTTCCTAGTAAATGACACATACCGCTGGTACTCTTACGGTCGACTTTGTATCCCGCAAAATCAGTATTAGAATATCCGATTAAATCGAAGAAAGTGGTTTTGGGATACCACAAGCCTACCGTAATAGTTCCTTTAAGGTATCTAAAGATACGCTTAACTGCTGTCATGTGTGATTCCTTAGGATTGGCTTGGTATCTAGCACATAAGCAAACACTGAACATAATATCGGGGCGACTAGCAGTTAAATATAATAAACTACCAATCATACCTCGATACTTACGTTGATCGACCGATTTGCCGCTTTCATCAGGTTCCAGCTTTGTGGTAGTACACATAGGGGTGCTGATAGGTTTGATGTTGTCAAGCTCAAACTTCTTCAGCATGTCCTTGACATATTTTGATTGACTGATGAAGACGCCTTGTGAGAGTTGTTTGATTTGCAATCCAAGGAAGTAGTTGAGTCCCCCATCGTGCTCATCTCGAACTCATCCTGCATACACTTGGCAAATTCCTTGCATAGACCCTCATTAGTAGACCCAAAAATAATGTCATCAACATATATTTGAACTAAAAGAATTGTGTCATCAAGAGATTTTATAAATAGTGTAGTGTCCACTTTCCTTTTGAAAAATCTTTATCTAGTAAGAAAGTACTAAGACGATCATACCAAGCTCGAGGAGCTTGTTTGAGGCCATAGAGAGCTTTCCTAAGTTTAAAAACATGGTCGAGAAATTTTGATTTTCGAAACCAGGTGGTTGTTTGAAAAAAACTTCTTCCTTGATAAAACCGTTTAGAAAAGCACTTTTCACATCCATTTGGAAAAGTTTAAAGTTTTAAAAATTTGTAAATGCACAAAGCATCCGAATGGATTCTAGTCGGGCAACAGGAGCATACGTCTCATAATAATCGATGCCCTCCTCTTGATTGTATCCTTGGACTACGAGACGAGCTTTGTTGCGAGTGACTGAACCGTCCTCGTTTACTTTATTACGAAAAACCCATTTAGTGCCAATTATTGAGTGGCCAGTCGTAGGAACAAGTTCCCAAACTTTGCTTCTTTCAAATTGGTTGAGTTCTTCTTGCATCGCGGAAATCCAAAATTCATCATTAAAAGCTTCTAAAATGTTTTTCGGTTCTATTTAAGAAATGAATGCAGTGCTAGCTATAGTGTCTCATACAAAGGATCGAGTAGTTACCCCTTTTGATATTTCACCTATTACCAAGTCCTTTGAGAGGGAGTGAATTGGAACTTCTTTGGTAATTCCTTTGGAGAGCTGGTTTCAGACGTTGCATTTATTGATGTCGAAGTAGATGGTTCATCATCGTCATTGGGAATAACAGCTGTACTATTTTCCTCATCAAAAGTTATATTAGTAGACTCTTCAACAATCATGGAGCGCTTGTTGAACACTCTATATCCCTTACTCTTGGCCGCATAGCCAAGAAAAATACCTTCGTCAGCTTTGGCATCAAATTTGCCTAAGTTGTCTTTGGTATTCAGGATAAAACAGCGAAACCGAACACTCTAAAATAAGAAACATTAGGAGTCCTACCAAATCAAAGCTCATAGGATGTCTTCTTCGAAATAGGTCGAATCAACAGCCTATTCAAAACATGGCACGGTGTGCTGACAGCTTCTATAGTGCCCCGTCCCACAAAGTCAATCGGAGGAATCGAAACACCGACGGCGTTCGAACTTAGCCTTACAACGGCTGCTCAAAGGCTCGTTCGATCGAGGCGACTCCTCGCTCAGGTGGGGTAGTTTGGTGAACTTGTCTCATCTTAGCCTTCACATAATAAATCGCGTGTTTTCAACTTGTACAGTAGGCTTAATAATAAAAGAGACGAATCCACATAGCTAAGGGAATAATCCCGACGGGTCAAAATAAGTTAGAATATGGAAAGGTCCAACGGTCGGCTTAGAGTTGGTGCACAGCGTGCTTTGAAACTGACACTCGGTCCTTCGTCCCGGGCTTAGAAGAAGGGAAAGTTGGTCTTCGACACAAAACTATGAATTTGCCTAAGTCATAGGCGTCTCCCGCGTAAATGCTCGATAAAGCATGCACGCTTCTACTGCGCAAGGCTTGGCATAGCCTTTGCTCGTCCCTCGGGTTAAGTTATAGGCTTGAGTAAGATAGGCAAAGTTATGCCGGTCGACCTAAGTCATTCCGAGTGCTGTTCCGCTCATTCTGCGGTTGTCAAGTTAAATAGTCCTACGATCGTAAGGCCCGTCATATAAGGTATGACTTGGGCGATAGCGTTGCGTAGAACACGAGTCGGTTTAAGGCATGGGTCCGATTGGTTCAGTAGAAAGTTAGCCACGGTCTGTCGATACTTAAAAAAACACGTTATGTTCAAGTTAAGTTGGAAGGCTATGCAGTAGCCATTCCCTGAGTTCAAAGAATATTAAGTCTAAGCGATGGTTAGTCGCCGAGAGAAAATATGTCGGGACTGTAGTTCAGTCGTCGAGGCAACCCTAGTTTGGGCTCTACAAAGAAGTGTGAAAAGTGGAAGAAGTAAAGCAAAGAAACTAATTGATGATGATGAGACCATGCAAATTACGTTAAGTCTAGAAGTTAGCATAGGCGCGTGGTCATGGACAACTTGTCGACAAGGACGATGGTTTCTTCGAGCGGCAACCCGGGGCCACGGGACTGACTCGGCCTAGAAAGAACAGGTTATAGCCGAGCTGGGTATGAAGAAACCGGTAGGTCGGGGACATGCATCGAGGATCGCTACCTGCGGTGCAAGGGTCCCGAATGCCAGGCTATGTCCACGATGGCTAGTCAATGCCAGTGACCATTCATATAGATGTGTCGGCACGGACGGTAATCCGCGTGTGTGCCTTTGGACTAAGTTGAGTTGAATGTGTATGCAGTTAGAAGACACAATGTCTGGGCCTAATATTTAGCTACAGCGAAGTCGGCGTGCTTCGGCACGAGATGTGGCGTCGAGTGTTAAGTCGTTGGCATAGAGTTGCATTAGTTAGATTTGGGCTGTTGCGAGTTTAGTTCGAGAAGGGCCGTAGGACAAGATGGGTGAAGTTACGTTGAGTTGCTGGGCACGACCTCAATATGAGGTACGGCTGCGCTGTCATAACACAAAGTTGGTTTGAGTCGTGGAGTTTAAGTCAAGAAACTGCCGTAAGGCAAAGTCGATTGAGCGACACTAAGTTCACAAGTCTCGATTGGGTCAGTTGGTCACCAAAGTAGCAAGGCCGCGAGGCAGCGATGTAGTTTAGTCTCACCGAAGTGTGAGGCACGGCACGATGGATTGGTAGCACGGTCACATGGAAATAGAATTGGGTTTTATCGTGTAGTTGCGTCTCTGATTATGGCCGTAAGGCAAACACGACTTGATAGGTTAACGTTGTTGACACGAGAAGGGGTCTAGAGACAGAGTATGAGTTAACGTTGTTGTTGCAAGCACGGGATGGTCCCCAGACACAAGTATGCCAAGGTATCGGTCCTAAAACTGATTCTAAGGCAAGAATAGAAAGACAATCGTAAAAGGGAAACGTTGCACAAAAGTAAATTAACGTGTTGGTTTTGTATGGGTGGGCGAGGAGCTCACTCCACCAGTACAGTTGAGTACTGACACCCACATAGTTTACATGTGCAGGCACAGGTAGAAGCTCGTGGCGCGGAGCTCGCTTAGATGCGTCGAGGCACGAAGTTTCTTGGCGATTCGAAGTGTGCGGCTGCATGGAGTCAAGGCTTATACGGGACATAATGTATAGATGTCGTATTCCGAAGCTTCCGCTGGCTCAAGCATTATATCGAAAGATGAGAGAGAGCAGAATGAACTTGTAATGTAAGGAAAGTGAGCTCGAGAGAATTATAATCTTGGCATTATGCCCTTTGTAATCTTTGTTTCAATATCAATAAAGAGTTTATTTGAATAACTTGTATTTGCTTTAAAATTTCTGTTGCTATTGTTCAATGTCTCTGCATGGGACTTCTGTGCGACGACCCCGTCGCAGCCGCTGAAATCGGCCGTTATGGAACCTGCCTTGCACGAGCGCAATCTAAGCTCATGCGGCATCACGCCTTAGCGAGGACGATCACTCCTATGGGAGCGGGGCGTGACAGCTTCTGTCCAAAAGTATTTCGGAAGAGAGAATTGATTTAGCATAACTCTAGCCATATCGCCAAGAGTTATATTCTTCCGCTCCACAACAATATTTTGTTGAGGAGTTCTAGGACACAAAAATTCATGACTAAAACCATTTGAATCACAAAAATTTTCAAAATAAGAATTTTTGAATTCACCACCATGATCACTTCGGATACGAGTAATCATGTAGCCTTTTTGGTTTGGACCTTTTTAGCAAAAACTTTGAAAACAGAAATTGTATCACTTTTGTTTGTAAGAAAGAAGACCCATATAAATCTTGAGAAATCATCTACAATAACAAAAGCGTAGAGTTTTTCGCCAAGAACTGGCTACTCTACTAGGACCAAATAAGTCCATATGAAGTAATTGCAAAGGTCGGGTACTTACAGTGTTTATTGATTTAAATAAAGATTTGGTGGCCTTATTCTTTTCACATTCGGCACATACCGTATCTTTCTTGAATGTGACATCCGACAGTCCTCTGACTAGCTTTTTGGTGGATAGTCTGGATATAGTATCCATATTAGCATGACCAAGACGCTGATGCCATAGGAGCTTTTCGTCTTTGTAAGCGTAAAGGCATCTTTCTGTACTGTTAGTATCACTAGATAGATAGAAAATATTAAATATTATCTTCCCTTATCCCCTCAAAAGTAATGTCTCCAGATGATCAATCATAGATAAAGCATTTAGTGTTCTCGAAGTCAATATCATAACCGTGATCAGCAAGATGACTAATGCTGAGCAAGTTATGCTTTAACTCGGTCACTAAACAGACATCGTTAATGACGGGAGAGGGAGGATAACCAATTGTACCGTTACCTATGATGTAGCCTTTAAGATTATTGCCGAAGGAAACGTATCCTTCATTTTTTATCGATAGTGTTGCAAATAGATTTGAATTTCCAGTCATATGGCACGAGCACCTACTATCGAAAATCTACTTGCTTCTAGCTGAGGAGGGAAGGTCCACCTACACCACGTGTAGATGTGACCTTTGGTACCCAGATTCTTTTGGGTCCTGACAGGTTAGACTTTGGTACCCATGCATATATTTCTATCAACTAATCTTCTAATCCTACATTGTGGAGAAATGTGTCCATGTAGGTTACAATATATACATCTAGCATGTATGTTTATACTAGGAGCATGTTGATAGTGGTGTCTATAAGTAGGGTGATGATAGCTACGTGCAGCAGTAGAGTGAGTATGGTGATTGTGTGCAGTAGCTGGGTAATTATAGTGACTGTGTGTAGCAGCAGGGTAGCTATAATGATTATAGTGACTATGTGCATCAGCATGATGATAATAATGATAACGTGTATGCGTCTTACGTGTTGCATGAGAATAGGTGTACATGAAAGCATGATTTTGTTTAGCATGTGGATGAGTATTTTGTGGTGACGTGCCTTTTTGTGTTGGTTTGGCACGTGTTTGTGACTATGAGACTGAACTTGCGGTTGAATGACCTGCTTACCCAGTTTAATCTCTAATTTCATAGAGATAGCATTCAACTCATCACATTTAGCAGTAAGACCGTGTATTCTACAGTAGCAATTTTGAACTTATTTTTCTTTTCAGCAAGTTCTTTGTTTAAAGCCGCAATCTCAAGTGTTTGTTTATCAATGATTGATTCGACATCGTGTAAGCATAATTTAAGCTTAGATACATCTTCAGTATTTTCGTGGGTGTAGTGTTTCTAACATCTTCTTGTAAACATGAAAGTCTATGGATCTCGATTTCGTAGTCCTTGATCTTATCCTTCGCATGTTTATATTTATTGATTACCTTTTTGATCTTCAAGAAGATCACCAAAGGCATCACCAAGTTCATCAAAAGAATCTTTTACCTTTTCTGAAGTTGCCATTAGACAGACGTTAGCCGTGTTTTGTGGAGAGTCTTCTTCTCCGTCTGAATCACTAGCCTCGCTTTCATGCCAGATGCTAGTGTTGGCATACTTCATAGTAGTTGGCTTCTTGTACGGCTTCTCATATATGCTTTCCTTTTTTGCTAAGTGACAATCTTTCTTGACATGTCCCGTCTTTTTGCATCCGAAGCTGGTGGGTTCTTTCTCATCGTCTCTTTGTTCTCTCTTCTTTTTTTTTTTTGTTAAAAGCGTAGAAACTTTTTGAAGTTTCGAACTAAGAAAGCATGATTGTCACCTTCGGAGTCGTCGTCATCGGTATCTTCTGAGCTAGTTCTTCGGCGATGAGCTCTCAAAGCAATCTCCTTCTCTTTTGGAGATGTTTCTTTGAAGTCTTTTAGATCGAGCTCATGCGTCATCAACTTGTCCATCAATGTTTCTAGGGACATTGTCGTGAGATCATTGCCTTCGATGATCGTCATGACTTTGGGGTTCCAAACCTTCGGCAATCCTCGTAGCACTTTGTGTATCTTCTCATGGTTGGAATAATCTTTTCCAAGAGAAGATAGCAGGTTGACGATGTCGAGAATCTGGTGAACATTTGAGTGATCGTCTCATTAGGCTTCATCTTGAAAGCCTCATACTCCTGTGTCAGACGGCTGACTTTTAATTCTTTGACTTGCGTGGTCCTTCATGAGTCACCCTCCAAAAGCTTCCATACTTCATGCGAGGTGGTGCATGTGGAGACCCTGTTGAATTCATGTCTAGGCACAGAAAAGAGCATTAATAGCCCTAACGTCTAGACTTGCCTGTTTCTTCTCCTGCTCAGTATACTTGTCGTGGGGTTTCTCGACGAGACTTCCCTCGACAATTATTCTAGAAGGTTTTTTGTAGCCATCAGTGACTACAGTCCATAAGTCAAAGTCTAGAGACTTAAGATAAAAACTCATTCTAGTCTTCCAATAAGTGTAGTTGGTCCCATCAAATAGGGTGGCCTATTTGTGGATTGACCCTCACCATAGTTGGTAGAGATGGGTTGTGTGGTTGCCATGGATCAACTCTAGGATGTAAATCTTGTATCAAGAGAACAAGGCTCTGATACCAATTGAAGTACGAGTAGGCAACTCTAGAGGGGGTGAATAGAGTACTTGTGAAAATAATAATCAATTAAAAAATTAACTCTATTCAATCCTAACTAATAAATAATTAATCAGAGTATAATTACGGAATTTAAATAGAGATCAGAAAGCATACACAGACACAACAATTTTTAACCTGGTTTTCCTCGTGGAGGACTAGTCCAGGCCTGAGAACTCTAGCTCAGGATTGAAATCCACTATTTGTGAAATAGCTTTACAACCACGTGCCTTTACACAGAAGAGCACGCTAACTTCTTGAAAAGATCGCTAAGGCAAAACTTGAATTTTCCAAGTGACTTCTTGAAGACTCTTGCACAAAACTTCTAATTGACTCGCACCGAGCACCTTGTAGGCTTGGGAAGTTTTGTGGCTAGTAGATGAGAAGAGTATGGATCTTTAGGATGTATAGGCTATAAGAGAGAAGAGATGAGAAGATTGGATGGATTGAAATGGAAGAAAAGGGTGCCTATATATACTAGTCCTGGGAGACAGAGTTCGGCCAGAACTCTGTCCAAAATTCAAAAATTATGGCCGTTGGACAACTTGTAATGAGCAATCCCTAAAAATTAGCTCCTGGAAATTAGCTACTGGAAATTAGTCCTGGGGGCATAGTTCGGCCCGAACTCTGCTTCCTAAGACAGAATGCTCATTGGGCTAAATAGGCTTTGGCAGTTTGGATTTTTATTTGTGGAGCTTTTTGGTTATCTAGTCTATGGTTGAGGTACTCAGTGCGACTCAGCGTACAATAGCCTAAACTCAAATAAAATATAAAAATACAGACTTCCGAAGACAAGTTCCAGCAGTATTCGTCGAGCAATCGTCGATGATGATTATCTAACTTAATATGAGTTAGTCGTCTGTAGCTTTGATGATGATTTATGTGTCGAGTTGGATCATGTCAAATATCGATTTGTTAATTATCAAGATTAGTTGACTGCGATCCAATTTGGGTCAACAATAGTTTCTTCTTTGTTGCTTTCGTAGACGTCTTTAGAAATTTCCTGAAGTTCTTCACTAGCAAGGCTTGTTCATCACCACTGGATGATTCTTCATCAAAATTATTATTTGTCATTCTTTTAGCTTGTGCTTTGAAGGCGGTAGATTTTTCTTTAGGGGCCGCTTCTTCAAATTCTTGTAGGTCCAGCTCGTGGGTCTTCAGCTTGTCCATGTCTCTAGCGTCATGGTGGTGAGATCATTTTCTTTAATGATTGCTGTTGTCTTTGGGTTCCAATTCTTGGTTAGAGCTCGTAGCACCTTCTGATCTTCTCATAATTACTGTAATCTTTACCAAGATATTGCAAAGAATTAGTAATATCTAGGAAATGAGTAAACATTTGTGTAATTTACTCGCTGGGTTTTATTTTGAATGATTTATATTCCTGTGTTAGTCTGCTGATTTTGGATTATTTTACTTGGGAAGTCCCTTCATGGGTTACCTCAAGAAGTTTCCAATTATCATGGGACATAGTACAGATAGAAACTCGATTGAACTCCGTCTTATCAATTGCACAGAATAGTACATTGATGGCACGTGTATCTAGACTAGCCTTTGACTTTTCTTTATCAGTATATTTGTCATGTGGCTTGTCTATAAGTACGCCCTCAATCACTATACATGCCGGTTTCTTATAATCGTCAACAACTATAGACCAAAGATCAAAGCAAGAGACTTAAGAAGAAAGTTATTTGTGTTTTCCAATAAGTATAGTTTGTTCTATCAAATAGTGGGGTCTATTTGTGGATTGCCCTTCACCGTTGAATATTGATTAGACGGCTGCCATAATATATACTCTAGGGTTGTTATATAAGAATATAACCTGCTTTGATACCAATTGTAGGACCATTGAGCACCTCTAGAGGGGGGAGAATAGAGTGTGTGTGAGTGCAGCAAAATAATCACTAATTAAAAAATTGAACAGATATAATCTATGGCAGAAATAAAAACAGTAATATAAATACAGCAAGAGATAGAAGATCAAACTCAGTGAACATCGTGATATATACTGGTTTTCCTCTGAGAGGACTAGTCCAGTCGCGAGTACCCTTGCCCGCTGTTAATCTACTATTTGCAGTTAAATGAGAGCTTGTCGTCTCTTTACAATACCGTGCTTGGTGACAAGTGCACGACCGACTTCACAACATCGTGCTTGGTGACGAGCGCACGACCGACTCCGAAAATTGAGATGTTTTTGAACTTGAAACATCTTTACAACTCTGTAAACCAAATACTCTAAATCGAACAGATGTTACTGGATTTGGCTAAGAGAAGTACAAGCGAGATGTGAAAGCTTTTGATCACTGAAAAACACTTTAAAGAATAGATAGAGAAGAGTGAATGAGTGATTAGAAATGAAAAATTCTTCTATTTATAGGTTTTTTTTCCTGACCGAACTCGGGCAGAGTTCAGGCAGAGTTCGGATGTGAAGATCTCGCAAATGAACATTGTATGTAGATTTGGAGGCAACTGAATTTTGAATTTGAGTTGACCGAACTCAGACCAGTTCTGTCACTTCAGAACATTATATTAATAGCCAAATTTGCATAGTTATTTATGGGCTTTTTGGATAAGTCGAGTTAAGATAAATATGTAGGCTTTTTAAAAAAAATGGACTAGAGATACCTAATCCAGTAATACCTAATCGATTTTACATTCTATATCATAAACTCAATAAAGAATAAAATATAGAAGAAATATAAAAAAAGACTCGATTTGGATTCTGGTATATGTGGCTTTTGGATAATGACTTGAGTGCTTATTGTAGATACAGTACGTTCTTTGATATTGATTTCACTGACCTAAAACATTAGTAACAGTTTTGTATATTTTGTGTATCGACTTAAGTCATCATTGATTATCAAAATCAGGTGTGACCATTAGGCATTGAGCCAACAAAGGTGGCCCATGTTGGTTGATTTTCTTAGAGGGTTAAGTTTAAATCACATAGAACAAACCTTTTTTGTCACTATCTTTGTGTTCCATAGGAGGGGCTTAGCGACTCGAACTCGGACTCGGGCGAAGGGCGCAAAGTGGCGCTTGTGCGACGTTATTCGTAAGTCGTATTCAGGCATGGCACATTGTGGCCATACGCTTCTATGGCCATGCGCATTAGCATTAGCATCCATGCGCATTACGTCCATGCACCTTAGTGGCCATGCGCTTTGGTGTCCATGCGCCATGAGGCTAGACGCATTTGTATAGTTACTTTCGGTGCGTGGCGTTGTCAGCTTGCAGCACGTAATGGTGTTTCTGCTGTCAGCATGTGGCACACTATGACGTATGTGTATCGAAAGTATACGTGCAGATTCTGCTGTCTGGTACGACATGTTGTTGCTCTGACAGCACGCTGCACACTGCTCTGTCGGTGCACAGACCCAAATTTTATAGGATTTAGTCGATCTACGCTCATGGGCATTCGTATGTGTGCATGGAAGCCAGCCATCTCTAATAAATAGAGCCTCAACTCCTTCATTAGAAAGAGTTCGAAGAGGAGAATTTGAGTGCCACTAAATCCCACTCCAGCAAGTCCATGCGCCAGCAGCAGCAGCTCCAAGTCTATGCTCACATACAGCTTTTCTAGCTTATTTTGAGTTATAAAATCTTTTCGAAGTTGAAGAAGAGCATTCCAGAGGTTCATACTTGAACTTCCTGGTTCCTGGGGCAGATCGCGGATAGGGCGAATCTTACTTTTTGCACCGGTGACTTGTTCACCCCAGCAAGGTGGCTTTCTTTGTGTTTTCTTTTGTGTTTGTATTCTGTCTCATTATAGCATCTGCGAACATAAAGAGAAGAACATGATTTTCTACTTTGTTGTTATATTTTGCATTTCTTCAAGTTAGTTTGTAACCTTCTCTTAGTGCTTCTTTTGAGTTGGCTAGAGTGCAGAATTTGTGTCTTGCAAGAAGACTCTACGCCTCTCTCTCGTGTTGTTGGCTAGAGTGCAGACTTTGTGTCTTGCTAGAAGATTATGCGCCTTCCTTGGATCTCTCCACTCTTTAGATCTGTCTTCAGGACTAACAATCTCGAAGCAAGATCACAGAAGAAAGAATGGAGTCTAACCATTCAATCCTTCTCGATACAAGTTTTCACAAACTTGAGAAGTTTGACGGTGAACACTACAACATTTGGAAGAGAAAGATTTCTTTGAATGTTCAACTTGACAATGTTGGCTATGTGTTGACAGATCCAGAACCTACCATTCTCGAAGATAGAGGTGAACTTGATATTGGTGTCGCTATGACCGAGCATGCCAACTGGAAGAAAGACGATGACCTATGCAGGTTGTTGATTCTGAATGCTATGGACGACTCGATGGCGGAGTCCTACAGCAAGAAGGAAAAAGCTAGAAATGTTTGGAAATCTCTAGAGAAGCATTACAAGACTGATGAAAAGATGTCCAAAATCCATCTCGTTGAGAAGTTCTTCACCATGCAATATGAAGATGGGAAGACCATGCTGCTACAAGTCAAAGAACTGTTGAAGTTGTAGATAAAGCTGGAGGAGGAGGGCATGAAACAAGAAAACAGTTCATGGTGGGTGCGATAGTCACCAAACTTCCTCCAGTTTGGATCACTTTTAAGACTGATATGTACCATAAGAACATGGAGATCTAGCTCGAAAATCTTCTACACTGGATCCACATTAAAGACGAAGCTAGAGTCAGTTAAAGGTAGACAGCTTGACTAAGTAGCTGTCCAAGGCTAACATGCTGTAGTCTAGTGATCACAAAGGAAAGCAGAAGGCTCCCTTAAAGAACAAGAAGAAGGACATTAACCAGCTGAAGGTTAAGTCAGCTCCTTTCAAACCAAAGCCAATGTCTGAAGTTACATGTTATAACTGTGGCAAGAAAGGTCACAACAAGAAGGATTGTTGTCCAAGCCCAAGTCGAAAGAGCAAGATGAGCTTAACTTGATTGTTATGATTTTGCAGGTTCAACCTAATAGCATGGACACTGACTGGTGGGTGGACACCGATGCATTATGCCACATCTGCTCAAAGAAAGAACTATTTACCAAGTATGATCCTACTTATAAGAAGGTCTCAATGGCAAACAAGACTCAAGCTGTGTAACGCCCTAGTCCCAAATACGTAGGACTAGGATACATACATGCCAATTATATTTATATGCAAAGCACTCCAAGGTATGGTAATCTACGCGTACACACATAAGCCATAAAATAAGAGCTACATCTCATGAATAGTCACATGCAATACTAAATCTCATCCACGACAACAAATAGAAGAAATAACTAATCAATTATATTAATTGAAATGGAGAATGTAATAATTGTAGGATGGAGACAAATCCACTACCGATTTGTAAAGAATGGAATCAAATAAAGAAGATCAAATAACAAATCCACTGTCTAAAGGAAAGATCATATGGTCTTGCGAAGGAAGAGTCTAGTCCGGGTTATACTCCTTGAGATTTTGTCGATCATTTATACCTTAAGAGATAATCATGTCCTCAGGGGACATAGCAAAATATGCCTACCATGACAGTAAATAATATGCATAGAAGGACATAAATAGTACAAGAAATAAAGACTAGACAAAATATATTACAAGAACGAAACATGGAAGAAATAGCATGTCGTCGAGAATTGTACTAATAAACGTGACTATAAATCATGGTAAACTACAGCCATGTGGTCGCTAACGACCCTATAGTTTACAGCCCGCTGGTTGCTAACAACCTATAGTAAGTCTCTATCGCAGCCCTGTGGTTGCTAACGATAGAGAGTTGACAAGTATACACACCGTATATAACCAAATCCTCGCCTAGAACTGTGAGTCAAGTAAATCTCAAGTCAATCATGTCTAGTCCAAGGCAAGTCAATGTCAAGTGAATGTGAGCCCCCTAAATTTTAGGGATTTTTTCAAATTTTTTAAATGAATATTTTCAATAATTCATTTTTTATTTAATTTTTTTTATCATCAAATGTTCTTTTTCGTGACTTTGATTTCTGGAGCGTCAGAGATGTCAATCTTCGGAAACTTCTTTCATGAGTTTGTAGTAGACAAGATTATCTTCATTTTGATATATCATATCCCACTCAAACTTGTTCCCTTGTGCTCTTTTGTATCACACAACTTCGGATCAATTTAGGCCATAATTTCCCATTTTTATCTTTGATCATCATATGCACGTTGCCATGACTTTTAATTTAGGAGCACAAGACTAGTTGTTTTCCTCAAAATGAACTTCTCGTACATAATCTAATCGAGGCACCCTACACCCATGACCTTTATGACCCTCTCAGACACACCATCTTATGCTTCACTTGAATCGCACAATTTTTTTGACACAAGACCCAATCTTAATTCATCCCACGAAGTCACATTTATTTTCGACTTGAATTGGGGATACCATTTCGACCCAAATCCATCGATCCAAGATATGGACACAGCCCACATTAAGCCTACTACCCAAATGACTCTTGTGTCCCATTCAATTGAGCCCCCACATGCTACTTATTTACCCGTGATCATAAGTTGCTAAATTAAGCCATTTATTGCATCAAACCCGATTTTGACCCGACCCGACTCATTTGAACCAAACCCAAGCTTCATGTTGTCCTCTCATGAATACTAGCACTCATACCTCTACAAAATACCAAACGCCTAGTATTCCTACTTAAAATATTCAATGACAATTCCATTGGACAAATTCCTAAAGAATAACTTAATATAGCTACACAAAATCTTGGCCCTTTATTTTTAACTCCACTCATCCCTACCACTCATTCCTACATAGTACACACACACACCCCATTGGCCATCCCATATCCCTAAAATTTCTCTCTTTTCTTTGTGAAGATACTACTCTCTCTCTCTCTCTCTCCCTCTCTCTCTCTCTCTCTCTTTCTAATAATATATATACAAATATCTCTTTTTTCTCTCTCATTCTAATATAACATATCACTCTCTCTTCTTTTCTCACACACAACCCCATCACCATCAGCCAACACTCCTCTCCCCTCTCCCATCACAGCCGACAATGCCCCCTCCTCTCCTTTCTTCTTTATCATCATCATCACCATCACCCTCACCATTATCATCACCATCACCGTCACCATTAACATCACCACCACCACCATCACTCTCACCATAACCATCTACTTCTCCTCCTCCACCTTCTTCTCCTTCTCCTCCTCTCCTCCCGGCCAGCAGCCGTTGGCCACCACCGCCGGGCCACCGCCACCTCGATCAGCTGCGGCTGCAGTAGCAATGCAGCAGCGGCTGCAGCAGCAGCAGCGTATTGTCGTACTATCGTGCTACCACCGTACGTCGGCGGCCACCGTGCGGCCACCCCTGGCCTCCCCTTCAGCCGCACACGAGCCAGGGTGACCCCTCCTAGGTGGTCGTCGACCTCTTCGACGCATACAAGAGGCGATTCGTGCATTTTGCACGGGATCCTGTTGTGACGCGCGAGTTTGAACTCAGAATTTGTGTTTTTGTCGTAGCGACTTCGTACACTTTTTTTAAAAAATCCGACCGTTGGATCGTTGATCTGTTTCTTTTTCTCTATTTTGTTATATACTCCTTCACCCATGTCAAGTTTTAACCGTTAATTCTGTTGTTTGATGTGTCAAAATCGGCCACCAAGTTGACCCTTTAAATTGTGTATATTTTGGACAGTTTTGTGCAGCCAACTTCGTGGACTCGTATCTCTGTCATTGTAGCTCCGTTTAGCTTGCCACTAGTTCCTATGCATAGTTGGTATAACCCTCTTTCTGTCCTCCTTAAACTTCATTTTATTGTGAGCTTGTTGATTGGTTGAATTTGACGCCAAAATTGGTCGTCCGAATTCGTAAGTTTCAACTTATAAAATCCTAATTTTGAACCAGGGACTCCGGATTCAAATTCTGACACCACCAGTATACTCGTGGCGTTGTTTTAGCATAAAATCATATAAAATTTGCTTGATTTGGAGGACGTAGGCCCCGACACGTATTATGGTGCAAGGTGGGCCCCACAGTCCGAGTCAATAGACCATTTTGAGATCGGCTCATCGGAATCCAGTTCTGGATATACCGTTGAGTTCGTATCGTCATTCTAGACTCGTTGACATATACTTTATCAGATTTAGTAGACCTTGGTTCTGGCACGCATTTTCGTACAAACCGGAATTCCAATATCCGGGTCAACGGACCATTTTGAGATCGGGTCATCGGAATCCAATTCTGAATATACCGTTGAGTTCATATCGTCATTCTGGATTCGTGGACATATATTTGTTAGGTTTTGAGGACTTTTATCCTGACACATTTTTTGGTTCAAAGTGGGTCCGACACGGACACCGTTTTGATCCGAAATTACCTTTTTGCCCCTATGTCTAAATTAGACTTATGGGTAGGCTATTCTAGCTATTTTGACCATTTTGGACACGTTGATGATAGTTGTTTCATCATCCGACAATATCTGTAGATTTTTTTCCTTATCTATCACCATTTGTTATAATCCTTCTCTTTTTGGTTCGTATTTTAAGATCCGTCCATCGAAATTGAGATCCGTCGATTCCAGTAATTTCACATAACTAAAATTGATAAGTTGACCATGTGGATGATTATAGATACTAGTTTTGACCTAGTTTAATCTAGAGTGGACTTGGAGTTGACCAGAGCTGACCAATTGACCGAAGTCAACTGTAAGTCAACATTTGACCCAGTTTGACTTAATTTGACTGAGTTTAACCTAGAATAGGCCTAGAAGCATAGAATTAATGTATTTATATATATTGTTTACTCTAGATCATTAAGTAATTTTGTAAATTTATATTAGGTCTCTGTGACGTCGGTTCAGGCATAGACCCACACTTATTGCTCAGGACAGCAGGCGAGTACATTCTCTGATAGTTTTTATTGTCTTGATATCTGCTATATCCGATTCAGTTGTAATATTTTACTTGATTCCTGACACGATGGTACACGGACTAGTATGTGTCAGATCCTGTCATGAGACATCATTCCTGGGTTACTATGGTATATATGGTATATTGTTCGATCTTGTTTTATTGTACTTGTATAGACACCGATTCCTAAGGGAATTTGCTACCCTCTTAGAGAATCCTGCATCATGACGTGACATGTCCGGATCTATTATACTACTCGGGGATGGGTAGTTATTAGAGGTTATGTGATCATACCCCACCATGCGTGTTTCATGTGAGTGTTGATTATACAACCCATGTATGATTAGCCAATTGTTAGTCATACATCTCACGTATGACTAGCCAGGCCATATTCCTGTGCAAGTTCCTAAGCCGATCACATAATGCTCTAATATCTCAAGACATTATTTATATTTATATTATACATCAGATACTACTGTACTGTTCTATATTCCAGTATCTCATACCCTGACATGATATCCAGTTTTATATATCCTGTTTATATTCCAGTCTTGATATTTTATCTTGTATTTTATTATAATTATCTCTTATAGAATTTGTCAATTCACATGGAACTGCTGTTAGTTTATATACTCGTTCCCATCCTGACTGGATACGTTGACAATATTTCTAGAAGTTGTTATGCCCTCATTATTGGACTACAGGATGATGCTAGTTGAGGCAGATCTTGATATTCTTTCACCGTGAGTTGTCTCCCAGGAGTTCTAGGTCTGGTAGTAATTTTAGTTTTGTTATTGTTTTTCCTCTGTTTCATTCTTGTCTCATATGATCCTTTTGTAGATTCTAGTTGTTCTAGTGATATTGTTATCTTTCTTGTCTTATCTTCCTTAGCATTTGTGATGTAATATGAGTACCATTATAGTTATGGACCTTTTAGATGTTGTAGTTAGTATCGGGTACTTGACAGCGGTCTACCGCCGATATTGCGGCGTATGCTGGGTATGGCCCACGTATTCGTACCCGTATATCCGGGTGCAGGTCGTGACACATTTTTAGTGGTGCCCATGTAGGTCAGTCTTTGCGATTAATACGAAGTCGTGGTAGTACTTGAGCTTATCTATACTACTACGAGCCTGTCCTAGGATTAAGATTAAGTCATGGAATATTTTAGGATTTTGGTACTCGGCCACATATTAGGAACTCTTGATAAATTCCAGGGATGACCCCTAGGATTCTTATTTTAAAAGTTTTTTTATTCTATTTTTCTACTTGCTTCTATTCGTCCTAATTTTAAAATATATGTCCGTTATCGAACCCTATTCTTGCATTGGGATGTGTTTATGGACCCCAGAGGGAACTAGAAGGTAGAAGTTGAACTTATATATCATCTAGGTTGATAAGAGAATATGATTAGTCAATCTTATATAAAGGTTAAGAATTTTTTTAGATTATATCCCAGGAATCTTGATCTATATAGTACCTTTGGGACATCTCCTGAGCACCTCCCTCTAAATCCTACCTCAAAATCTGTTTTCGCTTGTTTCCATTTGCTTATCCTTGATTCGTTGATGAATTTTGAATCTTGATGTTCGTTGTTGACTTTGATTTTATTTCTAGATAAGTTTTTATGAATTGAGTTAAGATATATTCTGGTAACATATTTGATGAGGACAATGAGAAGGGTAAATGTCTACTTTATTTATGAAGTTTAGAATTTATTGCAGTCATACAAGCTAGCATGACAAGGACATGGAGCCTTATTTTGGATATACTATCCTAGTTATGAAATTTAGATTTTCTTGCAGCCATACCGATTGGCATGGTAAGGAATCGAAAAAAATATGATTATAGGGTGTATACCTTAGTTATGGACTCTATCGTTTATTGCAGCTATGCTTACTGGTGTGGCAAAAATTCTGGCAACATGATTTCGGATAGACGTGTATGGTTATCAGATCATATCTTAAATTGATTCACTTCTTTTGACCAAATGAGCAAGAACAATGCCTACCATTATTTCTTATTTTATCATTCCTTATCAGATGATAATTTTCTCATCTTACCATTATTCTCTTGTCTTATTTAATCTTGTCCTACTTACCTCGATCAACTATCTCGTATCTACATCTGTCATCTACACTTTAAAATTTTTGAAATTCTCATATCTCTTTACCTTGGAAAAAGTTGAGGAAGTATCGTAATCGTCTATCCCGTAGAAGACGAATTTGTTATCAAGTGGTATCTTGGTAGGAATATGAGATGTTGGACATTTAGAGAAAAAATAATTTTGGGATAAATATATGACTGAGATTGGAAATGAAATCAAGAGGCCGGTAATATCAATTGGAAAAACGATTACACTTAGAGAATTATTTTGAGTATGGATTATTTTAGGAGGAATGAAGAATGATTTCGAGAATTGGAATGTGCATGAAACAGTAATATTTATAGTTATATTTTATAGCTGATGAGGATATTCGAGGACAACTGGATTTTAAGAACCTAAATATTTTTAAGATAAGTGATTCTTGAGATATTTTATTTTGAATTAAGGCAATGTACTAAATTTAGGAGTTCAAGATACATGGAAAGGATATTATGATTGCATGCAATGATGATGCTAAATCAAATAAGTATTGGTAGAGAATGATTGAGAACCGGTAGAAAAAAATTGAGTTATAAGAAAATCTAGAGATTTTGTAAGATTACCAAATTTAAGAAGGGTGATATCTGAAGGTACAATTGAAAGACATATGGAGGTTGATTTATATAATGAGGAATGAATTTTATTTGTAGTGGCATAAATAGGAGGAGTATAGATTCGGACAATGTCCAAGAACTTTATAATTCTGATATGAGGATTAAATTAAAATTTAGGACAATGTAGAGGAATTTGGACTTTCAAGATGACTAAGTCGAAAGGATTACAAATCCGGTAAAAAAGAAAGAAAGATTAATCGGGAGTTATAACAAGAATATGCTTCATGAGTGGTCATCTTCATGACTGAAAATTTTGGATCTTGGTAGTAGTCGAAGCAGAGCGAGATGATTACCCCGACTCCCTTTTACAAATCCTACATTTTGGTTTTCTGTCATATCAGAAGAAATTTATTTCTTTATCCATGAATTGTTTCTTAAATTTTAATATCATTAAGATTTTGATCCCCTCTGATTATGACCAATCGATTTTGGTCGTCTTGTATATCGTGCCAAAGAGTCTTGATTGTCGACTAGACTTAAATGACTTCAAATTCAATTGTGACCTGGATTTCTATCCTCAGATGCTCGTGCTCAGACTTCGATGACCTTGTTCTTCATCTTGCCTAAATCTTGTTTTAATCAAGAATTGATCAACTTAGATCGTATCGAGACTTAAATTTTTATTCGTGATTGGATTTCAGTGCTATTACCACTCGTGCTTTAACTTTCGATTTAATTCTTACTAATGACTAAGTTTTGTTCCAATCTCGTTTAAGCTTCATGATATCCTTGATCATACCGAAATCTCATGTTTGGTCATGCCTAGGCTGCTATCATACTCTTCATCATATGTAATACTGTTGACCAAGGTTAGACTGACCTTATCTATAATCATGTCGAATTACGATTTTGATCATGTTGGTTTTTTTTTATCGTGCCAAAAATCTTTTCTGACCATGATTTGATTCCTCGAATCTTATCTGAAATTCTCGTGATTCTATCGTGCCAAAATCACTAGTCGTGTCTAAGTAATTCTGAACTGATTATCTTGACCGTGTAAAACTAGTCGTTCTTTGATCATGCCTAAGATATCGCCTAAACTTTCTATCATGTTTTAACCCCACAACCAACCTTTAATTTCGAGGAAAAAATTATTATAAGGTGGGTAGGATGTGAGCCCCCTGAATTTTAGGGATTTTTTAAATTTTCTAAATGAATTATTTTCGATAATTCATTTTTTATTTAATTATTTTTTATCATCAAATGCTCTTTTTCGTGACTTTGATTTCTGGAGCGTCAGAGATGTCAATCTCTGGAAACTTCCTTCATGAGTTTGTAGTAGACAAGATTATCTTTATTTTGATATATCATGTCTCAATCAAATTTGTTCCCTTGTGCTCTTTTTGCATCGCACAACTTCGGGTCAATTTAGGCCATTCGATCGTTGAATAATTATTAATAATTTTCCACTTTTATCTTTGATCATCATATGCACGTTGTCGTGACTTTTAATTTAGGAGCACAAGACTAGTCATTTTCTCAAAACCAACTTCTCGTGCATGATCTAATCGAGGCACCCTACATCCATGACCTTTGTGTCCCTCTCAGACACACCATCTTATGCTTCACTTGCATCGCACAATTTTTCTGACACAAGATCCAATCTTAATTCATCCTACGAAGTCACATTTATTTTCGACTTGAATTGGGGACACCATTTCAACCCAAACCTGTCGATCCAAGATATAGACACAGCCCACATTATGCCTACTACCCAAATGACTCTTGTGTCCCATTCAATTGAGCCCCCGCATGCTACTTATTTACCCGTGATCATAAGTGGCTAAATTAAGCCATTTATTGCATCAAACCCGATTTTGACCCGTCCCGACTCATTTGAACCAAACCCGAGCTTCATGTTGTCCTTTCATGAATACTAGCACTCATTCCCCCTACAAAATACCAAATGCCTAGTGTTCCCACTTTAAATATTCAATGACAATTCTATTGGACAAATTCCTAAAGAATAACTTAATATAGCTACAGAAAATCTTGGCCCTTTATTTTTAACTCCACTCATCCCCACCACTTATTCCTACATAGTACACACTCACACACATACAAACACACCCCATTGGCCGGCCCATATCCCAAAAATTTCTCTCTCTTTTCTTTGTGAAGATAGTACTCTCTCTCTCTCTCTCTCTCTCTCTCTCTCTCTCTCTCTCTCTCTCTTTCTAATAATATATATACAAATATCTCTTTCTCTCTCTCCTTCTGATATAATATATCACTCTCTCTCCTTTTTCTCACACACACAACCCCTATCACCATCAGCCAACACTCCTATCCCCCTCTTCCATCACAGCCGACATCACCCCCTCCTCTTCTTTCTTCTTTATCATCATCATCACCATCACCCTCACCATTATTATCACCATCACCCTCACCATTAACATCACCACCACCACCACACTCTCACCATAACCATCTACTTCTCCTCCTCCACCTTCTTCTCCTTCTCCTCCTCACCCCCCCGGCCAGCAGCTCCAGCGCAGCCGCCGGCCACCACCGTCGGACCGCCGCCACCTCGAGCAGCTGCAGCTGCAGTAGCAACGCAGCAGCGGTGCAGCAGCAGCATAGCAGCAACCGCATATGGTCGTGCCATCGCGCAGCTACCCCAGCCTCCCCCTCCGATGTGTACGAGCCAGGATGACCACCCCGGGTGGTCTTCGACCTCCTCGTCGCGTACAAGAGGCGATTCGTGCGTTTTGTACGGGATCCCGTCGTGATGCGTGAGTTTGAACTCAGAATTCGTGTTTCATCGCAGCGACTTCGTGCACATTTTTTTTAAAAAATCCAACCGTTGGATCGTCGATCTGTTTCTTCCGTCTCCATCTTGGTATATACCCCTTCACCCCTGTCAAGTTTCAACCGTTAATTCTGTCGTTTGATGTGTCAAAATCGGCCACCAAGTTGACCCTTTAAATTGTGTACATTTTGGACAGTTTTGTGGAGCCAACTTTGTGGACTCGTATCTCCGCCATCGCAGCTCCGTTTGGCGTGCCACCAGTTCCTGTGCACAGCTAGTATAACCCTCTTCATGTCCCTTAAGTTTTATTTCATTGTGATCTCGTTTGATTGGTTGAATTTGATGCCAAAGTTGGTCATCCGAATTCACAATTTCCAAATTATAAAATCCTAATTTTGAACTCGGGACTCCGAATTCAAATTCTGACACCACCAGTAGACTCGTGGCATTTTTTTAGCATGAATTTATATAAATTTTACTTGATTTAGAGGACGTGGGCCCCGACACGCATTTCGGTACAAGACGGGCCCCGCAGTCCGAGTCAACGGGCCATTTTGAGATCGGCTCATCGGAATCCAATTTCGGATATATTGTTGAGTTCGTATCATCATTCTAGACTCATTGACATATAATCTGTCAAATTTAGTGGACTTTGATTCTATCACGTATTTTCGTGCAAACCAAAATTCCAATATCCGGGTCAACGGACCATTTTGAGATCGGGTCATTGGAATCCAATTTCGGATATACCGTTGAGTTCGTATCGTTATTCTGAATTCGTGGACATATATTTTCTTAGATTTTGAGAACTTTATCCTGGCACATTTTTCGGTGCAAAGTGGATCCGACACGGACGCCGTTTTGACCCGAAATTACCTTTTTGCCCCTTTGTCTAAATTGGACTTATGGATATGCTATTCTAGCTATTTTGACCATTCTGGATACGTTGGTGATGGTTGTTTCATCATCCGACAACATTTGCAGACTTTTTTCCTTATCTATCACTATTTGTTATAATCATTCTCTTTTCTGTTCGTATTTTGAGATCCGTGCATCGAAATTGAGATCCGTCGATCCCAATGATTTCATATCACTAAACTTGATAAGTTAACCATATGGATGATTATAGAGACTAGCTTTGACCTAGTTTAACCTAGAGTGGACTAGGAGTTGACCAGAGTTGACCAGTTGACCAAAGTCAACTTTAAGTCAACCTTTGACCCAGTTTGACTTAGTTTGACTTAGTTTAACCTAGAATAGGCCTAGAAGCATAGAATTAATGTATTTATATATAATGCTTACTCTAGATCACTAAATAACTCTGTAAATTTATATTAGGTCTCTGTAACGTCGGTTCAGGCGTAGACCCTCACTTATTGCTCAGTACTGCAGGCGAGTACATTCTCTGATAGTTTTCATTGTCTTAATAATATCTGTTATATCTGATTCAGTTGTAGTATATTACTTGATTTTCGATACGATGGCACACGGACTAGTATACGTCGGATCCTGTCATGAGACGTCGTACTATGGTATATTGGTACATTGTTCGATCTTATTTTCTTGTACTTGTATAGATGCCGATTCCTAAAGGGATTTGCTACCCTCTTAGAGAATCATGCATCATGACGTGACATGTCTGAATCTATTATACTACTCGAGGATGGGAAGTTATTAGAGGTTATGCGATCATACCCCACCATGCGTATTTTATGTGAGTGTTAATCATACAACCCATGTATGATTAGCCAAGTATTAGTCATACATCTCACGTATGACTAGCCAGGCCATATTCATGTGCAAGTTCCTAAATCGATCACATAATGCTCTAATATCTCAAGTCACTGTTTATATTTACATTATACATCAGATACTACTGTACTGTTCTACATTCCAGTAACTCATACTCTGACATGATATCTAGTTTTACATATCATGTTTATATTCCAGTCTTGATATTTTATATTGTATTTCATTATAATTGTCTCTTATAGAATTTGTCAATTCACATGGAACTGCTGTTAGTTTATGTACTCATTTCCATCCTGACTGGATATGTTGACAATATTTTTAGGAGTTGTTATGCCCTCATTATTGGACTACAGGATGATGCTAGTTGAGGCAGATTTCGATATTCTTTCACTGTAAGTTGTCTCCCAGGAGTTCTAGGTCTGATAGTTATTTTAGTTTTGTTATTGTTTTTTCTCTGTTTTATTCTTGTCTCATATGATCCTTTTGTAGATTCTAGTTGTTCTAGTGATACTGTTATCTTTCTTGTCTTATTTTTCTTAGCATTTGTGATGTGATATGAGTACCATTATAGTTATAGATCTTTTAGATGTTGTAGTTAGTATCGGGTACTTGACAGCGCTCTACCGCCGATACTGCGGCGTAGGCTGGGCATGGCCCATGTATTCGTACCCATATATTCGGGTGCGGGTCGTGACACACAAGTCATAGAAATACACAATGATAAATCACAAGACGCATAAATGAACATGAAAAGATAATATGACAAGTAATAATATAAAATAGAAACAATCAACATGCACGTAAAACTAGAAAAAAAAAGAAGCAACATGAGTATGAACAACATAATGAAGGAAAGCAACAGAAAAATAAGGGACATGCATAAAATATAATGTACAGTTTGGCAAGGTTTACTTTTCTGACATGGTTTATTGGAGTCGACGCGTGTGAAATGATCGTAACGACACATAATAAATACGGATGCCATACTTATAACAGATAATCCCAATTTATGGCACAAGTAGTTCCATTGAGTCTGGAACAGTCCAATTAGCTAGGGTTGATATGTAGAAGTCCGAATTCGCAAGAGAAACTGAAAATATTTGATTAGCCATGATTGAAGCAATCTTAATCTAAGAGATAAACTTAATTTAGGAAAAGGTAATCTTATATATATATATATATATATATATATATATATATGTATACCGTCTCCTACTGGGCCTCCTACTGACGAGGGATCACCTTATCTCCTTTGGGATTCAGGTTCCTGACCCAAAGTGCGTGTTATGTGGCTTGGAGAATGAATCGATTGGACACTTATTCTTTGAGTGTGAGGTGTCCTGGCGTATCTGGACGGAACAGTACAGGGAGCTAGGTGGATGTCACTCTGGCAGGGGGATCGGTGATATTATCACTGTGCTTCGGGATAGTAGATGGAGAGGGCAGGGCTGGTTCAAGACCGCAAGAGTCCGGCTGGCTGCTGCTGTCTGGCATGTATGAAGGGAACGAATCTGCCGTATCTTCGAGGGGCTTATCACCCCTCCTGTTGGCATCCTCCATAACATTGAGTTTGATGTAAAATCGATGGATATTTGATGAGCTGAGTGTATGATTACATATTGATTTGGAATAAAATTTACCTTTTTTCAATATATATATATATATATATATATATATATATATATATATATATATATATATATATATATATATATATATTATACGGATGCCATACTTCTAATAGATAATCCCAATTTATGGCACAAGTAGTTCCATTGAGTCCGGAACAGTCCAATTAGCTAGGATTGATATGTAGAAGTCCGAATTCGCAAGAGAAACAGAAAATATTTGATTAGCCATGATCGAAGCAATCTTAATCTAAGAGGGAATTTGATTTAGGAAAATTTGATTTAGGAAAGTTTGATTTAGGAAAATGTAATTCTTATATATATATATATATATATATATATATATATATATATATATATATATATATATATATATATATATATATATATATATATATATATATATATACACACACACACACACACACAACACACACACACACACATACACACACACACACACACACACACACACAAATCTATTAATATATTCTTATATATAGAGTTTATTAGAAATATATTTATCATAAAACCATTAATTATTTATAAGCCCAAAACAAGTTCATGAAATATATTTATTAAAACTACTCTTATATGGCTCTATAATATATATATATATATATATATATATATATATATATATATATATATATATATATATATATATATATATATATATATATATAAACTCTATATTTAAATATACTTATATATATATATATATATATATATATATATATATATATATATATATATATATATATAAGAAAATATATTTTAAATAAAGAATTTATACATAAGTATATTTAAATATAGAGTTTATATATATATATATATATATATATATATATATATATATATATATATATATATATATTCTAAGAAAATATATATATATATATATATATATATTCTAAGAAAATATATATATATTTCTAAGAACTGCAGACCAGTGGCCCACTGCACTAGTGGCGCTCGGTTAGGGACGTCGGCGGCACAGTATTAGAAGCTGGAGGTACGGTAGAGATCGGGACAAGCGGCAGCGGATTAGGCGCCGGCAGAGGAGATGGTTCGAGCGCTTAGATCTGGACAGCAATGGATCTAAGCTCGGCGCCAGATCTATGCGTCGGGAAAGCTGTGCAACGTGGCAGAGGACAAAGGGGACTTGTTGGTGTGGTCCACACGTTGGCGGAGGAGGTGGTGATAGTGGTGATGGGTCCTGTTGTGTGCAGGCATTTCTATCGGAGGAGGGCTACTTGGGGTGGAGGCAGAACGAGGTCAAGCGGCCAATAGTGTTGACTAGGGAGGTGGAGATCGATTGTCAGTTGGTGGTCATGGCTGGGCAAGGCACTGGCGCTGGTGGCCTTATTGTTGGAGGAGCATGGTGGTGGCTAGCTCTGACGGGGTTTGGCCGGAGTCAGCTCGGCCAGTGAGGAGAGGGAGGCTGGATTAGGTTTAGGGATTGTGTGGAGTTGTGTCGTGTCGGGGGGGGTCCGGCACGGCATTGATGGGTCATTGTAGGGAAATCGTGTCCCGGATCGGACACGTATTGTAATAATAGATTAGTGGAAAGATACCCTGGGTTGGACTCGAGGCCGGCACGGCTGACACAGTAGATGGTGGACACGGACACGAAAACACGACTATGGGCATGGTGGTGGCGGATTTTGTGATAGCTAGAATTTGTGGGAGGAAAAAAAGGAGCAATGCTCCTTACATAGGTGGAGAGGATTCATAGTTAGATAAGGATAGGAATCATATAAACCCCAATAGATAAATCGCACCATTTATTTAAATCAAATCAAATTTAAATCAATGTAATCTTAATTAAATAGTGATTACAATAATAGTTTAAACAAATAGTTAATATTATCAAAATAATTCAATAAATATTAGAAAATTTAAATCAAGGAATTCAAACTAGATCAATCTAATCTCAATCTAATAATCGATCACACTAATAATATTTAATATCTTCAAAATAATTTAAATAACATTGTACATTTATCAAATAAATTAAAGTATATTTATATAAATCTAAAATTCTATTTAAAATAATTTGGTAAATCTTTTTACTATTCAAAAATAGCTATGACTTCCTCTTTTATAGAAATAGAAGAAAAATATATTTCCAAATCACATTAATTAAATAGATATAAAAAATCTAAAAAATATATAATATTAATTAAAAAATTTGGGGGTTTCTACAAGCTAAAGTTTAGGGGATCGAAACAATGGAGCTGAAGGTGACTTCGGGGAAGTCACTTACACTATAGAACGTAAAGCACGTGCCGATGATTGCCAAGAACCTGATCTCGTGGAGTCTATTGTGCAAGGCGGGCTTGAGGATGGACATCAATGTTGGTCAGATGGTAATGTCCTACAAAGGAGCTTACTTTGGCAAAACTTTTTGTACTGAAGGAATGTTTAAACTGCAACTTGTAACTTCTGAAAGTATTAATGCAGTTGCTACTTCTGGTTATTCTTTTGAGTTATGGCATAATAGACTAGGGCATATGCATTGTAAAAGGATTAACAAGATGTCTAGTATAGGCTTTATCACCAAATATGAGGGTAAGAAGATGGAGAAATGTGAAGTTTGTGCACAGACGAAGATTGTAAGGAAGCCATTCAGAAGAGTGAACATGAGCACAAATCTTCTGGAGTTGGTATACTAAGATATCTGCGACTTCAAACAATTCTCCACAAAAGTCGGGATGAAGTATTTCATTACTTTCATCGACGATTTTTAGAAATACACATTCGTATATCTTCTCAAATCAAAAGATGAAGCATACGAGAAATTCAGGGACTTCAAAGCTGAAGCTAAACCTCAAACCGGTCAACAACTCAAGAGACTTAGAAGTGATCGAGGCGGAGAGTATCGTTCCTTGGAATTCACATCGTTCTGCAAAGAACATGGAATTATCGACTGCTCCGGTTTCATATATAGATAATAGAGTCAGTAATTATAAAAATAATATGGCAAAATGGGAAATAAATAAGCAATTTGGACTTACGATATGAGGATAATATCTAAAAGCGACAGGAAAAAAAATAAAACAATTTATCAAGATTAGAGCATGAATTCTATGAAGGCCTAACTTAACAAGCGAATAGTCTACCTACCTTTGATCCTACCTTCATATCAAAACAAAATCACCTATCCTCCTAGGAACATTCTTCAAGTTATCTAATAGGGTTTAGAATTCAATAAGTCCATACCTAAATAATGGCCTATATAATAGCTTTAACTATCCAACAATCAAATTGAATAAAGGACTCCTATTCCTAGTTATTCTCCTAAAATCAAACCAATCCTAATTGTGAATAAGCACTTCTTAGTCGCGGGCTCATAATAGTATGACTAACTTAAGTACTATCACGAGTTCACACAATTTTACAAAAACTGACCTGCATGGGCCACGAAAAAACTTGTCACGACCCGTACCCGCTTTTCGGAATACGAGTACGTAGCCAAGTCCAACCTATGCTACAAAATCGATGGTAGTACGCTGTCTAGGTCTCAATGCCAATCTCAAATTCAACAAAATTATATCTAATTGCTTATTCACAATAACTATTTTATTTACAAATCCAATAATATAATAAAAATAATTTTTGGGAATAAATCTGCTAAATATTTAAATAAAAGAAACTAACTAATCTATTTAAAATTTAAGGTCGGCCTACGAGATCTCTATCTCCCCCGTATGGTCCTTAGCGCAAAAATAGGAAGCATGCCAAGTCACCTACAACGATCCAGCTAGAAAAGGAGCAAAGTACAACCCTATTGCATTTGTGTAACTTAATACAAAATAAAGCTAGACAATAGAGATGCAATATAACAGTAAAGAAATATGTATATGAACTGGAATGATAATATGTACAAGAAACTACTAGCAGGAATATGTATGCACAAGACAGTTAAAAAATTAACAAAAACAAGTAACTAATCAACAGACTTTGAAATAGCCTTCGACATGTGAACGGCTGGCTAATACGCTACATCGTACGATGGCTATTATTCAATATTGGTACGGCTAACCCATACGTGAGGTGTATGACTTAGCTATCTCAATAACAATAGTTAGGTTTGTTCATATACCTACTGAGTATTTTGTCACGCCTGGGTCCATAGTACCGATCGTCCTTGCTAAGACGTGATGCCGTACGAGCCTAAGTTGCGCTCGTGCAAGGCGGGTTCCATAACGGCCGATTACAACAGCTTGCGACGGGATCGTTGCACAGAAGTCCCAAGCAGAAACATTGAATATGCAAGGCAACACAAGCATTGAAACAAAATTAGAATCTTTTATTGACACTTGAAATAAGATTACAAAGGAGCGAAGCCAAGATTACACTCACTTTTCTCTCGGATTATAATTACTCAGCTCTCTCTCTCTCATCTCACAATACAATTTGACGAGCTAGCGGATACTTCAGATAGGCGATGTCCATATATTATGTCATGTACAACTCTAGACTCCTTATGGTCGCATGCCTCAAAATGCCAAGGAACTCCCTACCTCGACGCATCTAAGCGAGCTCTATGCCAAACGATCTTCTACCTGTGCCTGCACAAAAACATTGTGCGGGTGTCAGTACTCAACTGTACTGGTGGTGTTAGCTCCTCTACCACCCATACAAAACCAACACGTTCATTTAATTTGTACAACATATCCTTTATAATTGTCTTTCTAATCTTGTCGTAGGATCAGTTTTTGGACATAGACGCCCGGTCTATTTTGTGTCTCTAGACCATCACCGTGACATCGCATTGATTACTTACTTATCATTATGCCTCTAGACCATTCTCGTGCTTGCAACATCAACGTACCCACTCGTGCTTATCTTTCGGCCCATACTTCGAGATGCAACGACATGGTCGTACTATAAACTCTATTCGTGCTTTAATATAATCGAGGCAGTGCCTCCCCACTTAGTCTTTCGCCTATACTCATGTCATAACAATATGGTCGTGTCATGACATATCGAGGTTGTACCTTGCACCTCAACATGCCTTAACCAACTTGCCCTATAGCCCTTCCTGACTTAACTTCGAAATGACTTAATTCGAACTTATGCACTCTGTGCCAACGACTCATTACTCGACACCACATCTTGTGCCGAAGCATGTGTCTTGGCTATAGCCAAATCTTAGGCTCAGGGACTATGTTGCATACCGTACAAATACTTTGTGACCCACTCATTCCGTGCACACACATCTTGACTCACTTAAGGCATGCACGCGGATAGCCGCTCTTATGCCGACTCATCTATATGAAATGGGTCACTAGCACCACAAGCTATACTTAGACCTTATTTGGGTAAGACGGTACGTTCGTATGCAACGAGGCACGATCTCGTCGAATTTCTCGCAATACCCGCTCTACGGTGCACCCCTCGGGTCAGGTCGCATACCATCTGTGGGTCCCGCAAGCACGTGTTCCTCCTAGGGTAGATCGGTCTTGTGGCCGTAGGTACCGTCTGAGGAATAATCATCCTTGTGCACAAGTTTTCCAATGACCATGCAAGCCTCGACTCAATTTTTTTGTTTCATGACCATTTCATTTCTTTTCTTTCTTAGATTCACTTCTTTACCTTTCTTCTTCTTTACAGAGCCCAGACCAGGGATTGCCTCGGCGAATGACCTACACTCCCGACATATTTTTCAGTGTTACCATATCACTTCGACTTTTAGTGTCACCATACTCTTTTTTTTTACTTAACTCAGGAACGACTATTTTGATAGCCCTCCTACTTGATTTGAACAAGTCGTGTTCCTTGTAGGAACGAAATCGTAAAGCAGAATACTCTAAAGGGAGGTGAATAGAGTAGGCAGCGGAATATTGCTAATTAAAAAACTTGTTAGCAGTTAGATCACAGATATAATAATAATCACAAAATAAATGACAGTAATAAAAAGGTGATCAGAAGGCAAACCTAAACATCGAGATTTATACTGGTTTCCCTCTTATGAGGACTAGTCCAGTCGAAAGAACTCTAGCTTCCAGTTGAATCCACTATTGGAAAATCCCGCAAGTTTTCATACGAAGTCCTTGCAACTTCTACAGACGCGAGCTTTGATACGAAGAACTCGACCAACTTCAATTGTGAAGAGTTGTATCTTCAATCAAGTCTCTGATTACAATCGCTCTAAAACTTCTAGACCGTACCGTACTGGCAAATCGACTAGAGGATTGTAACTGGCTTGGGATTTGAAAATGGAAGCTTTTTTGAACTCTTTGGAAGAAATGTAAGTTTTAGAAGAGAAGAGATTGAAAGAGAATTGGTGATTTGAAATGATCGAAATCCTTCTCTATTTATAGTTTTTCCAAAGGCAGAACTCTGACAAAATTTGGGGAGAATTCAGACAGAACTCTTTGTAACAAACCGCAACTGAAGGAAGACCAAGTTCAAAATCAAACGTTCACATAACGTTCAACTTGGCCGAACTCTGGCCGAACTCTGGTCGAGTTCTGCTAGGGTTCTGTCAGTTGATTTTTGTGAAAATTAATTTTGGCTGTTTGAAAAGTCCTTCAGAAGCTTTTTGTAAAAAGGATATTTTTCAAAAACATAGGTTATTTTTAAAAGGGTAAGGTGATTTTAAAAAACAATTCCGGACAGCCTATTTGCCAGTACGACTTGGTGTACACTGTATTCCTAGACTCAATAAAATAAAAAATTACATTGCTTTGAAGGAAATACATTCTGAATGGCAAACAGCTTCGGTCTTGAACATAGTAGATATCCATCGTTGAGCAGTGTCCAAAATGTCGTAGGTAAACATCTGAATTGACTTGCATTTATATCGAGACAGAGTTTGATCAATTATTAAAATCAGGTTTGACCATGACCAATGGGCCAATAATCTCCCCCATTTTGATAATTGACAAACCTTGCCGATATAACATCGTAGTTTGAATCAATTCAAAAATGTATACTAAAACAGTTCAAATGTTCATAACCTGTATTCAGAAAGATGTTAGAGCTTATTTCTCCCCCGTTGTCACTTAGCAAAATAATTGCAAAAAGAGAAATCTCTCCCGCAATAATTGTATAAGTAACAATCAGTAAAGAAACACAATTAAAAAGTATATAAGAACATTCATCACAGGCATGGTATAAACATTGACAGAAAAATAAGATAGACAGATATTGTACAAAACAACACAGGCATGATATTTGTCACAGGCAGTTAATATGAAGCATAAAGAAAGATAATGCTAGAATAAAGCTGAAACAAATAAAGTGTTGAATAATAAACTAATGTGAGTCAAATACCAAACTGAGGCATAAAAACATATGTCTATGTAAGTCACAAATCATAACTAAAATAAAGAGTACTGATAATTCTTGGAATGTCGGAGCATTTCCAAGTAAACATAAGACAAAATAGACAGTCTCAAACAGTAACATCTTAGAAATCATCATCCTCATCATCATCATCATCGGCTGCAGCACCAGCATGTCCAGATGGACCAACTCCAGAAGTGCCGGCTCCAGAAGTATGAGGAGTGGCACCAAAAGTACGATACCAATCGTAAGTGTTCCCTGGCTGGAACAGAGAGTGGACCGCCTCATCATCAATACGGTAACCAGAAACAAAAGGGTCTCGAGGTAGAGAGCTAGCAGAGTGACCCGTCTGCACAAATCTCAGATCGGAGAAGGAGTTGGCAATAGCCTGGAACCGAGTCACGTCACGAAACTCATGTTCCCTGGAAGTGTCAACATAAAATGACTACATATCTGATAGATGCTGATGAATACCCTCAAAGGTCATAGGGTAAGACTAAGGAGGACCAGGTACTGTGGGAGTAGGTGCAGGAGGAGCAGGTACAGTAGGTGGAAGAACAGTGGCAATGCTACGACGAGAGAGTTTGAGGAACTTGGGCTCAGGGTCCAGAGCACAAGTGGATAAGTCAATATCGAATCTCTGAAAGATGCGTGGGATGATCATCGCATAAGAGAGGTTGCGGTCTCTTCCGCGACATCGACCCATCATCTGAATAATAGTCTTAGGGGCAGAAAAAGGTATCTCCTTAAGAATATGATATAAGGCAGAGAGTTCAAGTGCAGTGACATCATCTTTTGAAGTGGATTTTGGAAGTAGAGTGGAATAGATGATGCGATATAATTCGTAGTTAAACAAGTTCAAGTTATTGGCCTTAAACTTTCCAGGACGAGCACGTGTGGGCGTATAAAGCTCATTCTTGAAACTAACGAGAGTCGTACCATCGGGAAAATCGAAATCAGTGATGTCATCGAGCGGGGCACCGTCGTTTGGAATACCAAGGATTTTTTGCTAACGTTTTATCAGTAAACTCGATATCTATCCCTCCGACACATGTTCTCGCGGTAAAAGTGTCTAACACGAAATTACAGTAAAATAGTCTAATGGCATTAGTAGTTATAGGGAATTATAAAGTAGCAAAGTGTTGTAACCCTAATGCCTCAAAGTAAGGACGGTGGTCGGAAAAGACAGTCCATTTGATCGAAGATTCGGTACAAATAGTATGCATAATAAAATCGGCACACCAAAGTAGGGCTTGGTCGGGAGTTTTGAAATAAAACTTGTCCGATGCACCGTCATCCGATTGGACCGAAGAAAAGAGGGAATCCGTATACGGATCCGAAGACGATGCCTCTTCACTGGCATGGGTCTTCTTTTTCTTGAAAGGATTGAATCCCTTAGGCATTCTATCCCAAAAAACTAGAAACCCTAATAATTAGAAAGTGGAGGAGAGAAGGAATTATACCTTTCGAGAATTGAATATGCTATAGAGGACGAAATTCTCCGCACGAATCCAAATTTTGGACGAAGATCTCCACGTGGATTGGAAGAAGGAAGGTGGAGAAGAACTAGGGTTTTAGGGGCATGGCTGCTGCTGTTTTGATAAAGTTTGGAAGAATGAAGAAGAGAGGGCCTCGGGTTCTGACTGGTACATATATATACCCAGCCAAACTCTTGCCGAATTCGGACCGAACTCGGGCCGAATTTGCCAAGGGTTGCCTGGCTATATATGAATAAAAAAAATTGTGGGGCCACATCTTTTTCATCAATTCGTTTCAAATGTTTAATTCAGAGTTTAGTAATTTTAAATTTCAAAATAATATAATTAATATTATTTTATAAATTAATATTCTTTACTCAGAATATGTCTCAGATTAGCTGTAGGAGTACTGTCCCAGCTAACGGAGGTCCACCGGGGAACTGTTAAATACCGCTTTGCTTCGACCGTAGTCATGGTGACAGACAGACTCTTTTTAGGCTTGTCTCAAAAATATTTATTGACCATTGAATAAATAATTAATAAAACAAAATTAATTAATATTATTGACATCTAAAATTCCTAATTCTCGACGTAAATAATTGAAACGATCTTCCGCTAGAGGTTTTGTGAGTATGTCAGCTAATTGATTTTGTGTGTCTATGTATACAAGGTCTATATCTCCATTTTGTTGATGATCTCTAAGAAAGTGATGTCTAATCTCGATATGTTTAGTACGAGAGTGACACACTGGATTCTTAGTCAAATTAATAGAACTAGTGTTGTCACAGAAAATGGGTATGTGTGTAAAATACAATCCATAGTCTTCTAAAGTTTGCTTCATCCACAAAATTTGTGCATAACAACGTCCTGCGACAATATACCCAGCCTCGGTTGTTGATAATGTAACAGAATTTTGCTTCTTACTAAACCAAGAGACTAGAGCTTTTCCTAGAAAATGACATGTACCGCTAGTACTTTTTCTATCTACTTTGCATCCGGCAAAATCAGCATCAGAATAACCGGTTAGGTCAAATGACATAGTTTTGAAATACCATAAGTCGACAGAAGAAGTTCCTTTAAGGTATCGGAAGATACGCTTAACTGCGCACAGATGTGATTCCTTAGGATTAGCTTGAAAACGTGCACATAAGTAAACACTAAACATAATGTCTGGTCGACTAGCAGTTAAATACAGTAAGCTACCGATCATACCTCGATACTTACGTATGTCGACAGGTTTGCCTTGTTCATCAATATCAAGCTTGGTTGAAGTCGCCATTGGAGTGCTAAGTGGCTTGACTGCTTCCATGTCGAACTTCTTTAATAGATCCTTTGTGTACTTTGCTTGATTTATGAACGTCCCATTGTTGGTTTGTTTGATTTGCAGTCCAAAAAAGAATTTCAGCTGTCCCATCATGCTCATCTCAAACTCATTCTGCATATACTTTAAAAATTCTTGACAAAGAGATTCATCAGTAGATCCAAAAATAATATCATCTACATAGACTTGAATCAAAAGAATGTTGTTATTCAAAGATTTTATAAACAATGTAGTGTCAACCTTTCCCTTTGAAAATCCGTTATCAAGTAGAAAAGAGCTTAGACGATCGTACCAAGCAACATAGGCTTGTTTCAAACAGTATAAGGATTTCTTCAACTTGAAAACATATTCAGGAAATTTGAAATCAGTAAAACCAGGAGGTTGAGCTACATAAACTTCTTCTTTTATAAAACCATTTAAAAATGCGCTTTTGACATCCATTTGAAATAACTTAAAATTATGAAAATATGCAAATGCACATAACATGCGAATGGATTCTAATCTCGCAACTGGGACATAAGTCTCATCGTAGTCGATACCTTCTTCTTGATTGTATCATTGAGCTACGAGTCGAGCCTTGAGTAGCCTTATTACTCACTAAACCATTCTTGTTCAATTTATTTCGGAATACCCACCGGGTGCCAATGACCGGATGATCAATGGGCTTGGAAACTAGTTCCCAAACTTGATTCCGTTCGAATTGGTTTAATTCCTCTTGTATAGCATCTAACTAAAAATTATCACTACATGCTTCTTCAATATTTTTGGGTTCAAATTGCGAAACAAAAGCAACACAAGAAGCTATATCTTTATTAGAGGAACGAGTACTTACACCCTTGGTAATCTTACCAATTACCAAGTCCTTTGGATGATCAGCCAAGAATCTCATCTCTTTTGGGGTAGTCTCAGGATTGCTAGTTCCAGCTTCTTTGCTTGAAGGTTCATCTGATGCTTGATGTGATGGTTCTGTATCTCTGTGTGAAGGTTTTGCAGTAGCTGTACTTGGTGTGATTATGTCTTCATTGTCATCATCGTCTAAGTGTTGATTTAGCTCATTAAACTTGACACTGATTGATTCTTCGATGATCATGGTTCTTTTGTTGAAGACTCTGTATCCTTTGCTTTTTGCTGTATAACCTAAAAATATACCTTTATCGGCCTTTTTATCAAATTTACTCAAATTGTCTTTAGTATTAAGAATAAAATATGTACAACCAAAAATCTTGAAATATAAAACATTTGGTGTTCTATCAAACCATAGTTCATAGGGAGACTTCTTCGATATGGGTAAAATTAGAACCCTATTGAGAATATAGCATGCTATATTTACAGCTTCAGTCCAAAAGTATCTAGGTAGACTAAACTGGTTTAACATTACTCTAGCCATTTCAGATAGAGTTCTGTTCTTACGTTCCACAACTCCATTTTGTTGCGGAGTCCTAGGGCAAGAGAATTCATGCAAATAACCGTGTGTGTCACAAAATTGCTTGAATTCTGCATTCTCAAATTCGCCGCCATGATCACTACGAATGCGAGTAATCATGAACCCTTTTTTATTCTGTACTTTCTTGAAAAATGTGACGAATTCTGATAATGCAGCATTCTTGCGTGTAAGAAAATAAACCCATGTATATCTAGAAAAATCATCTACAATGACAAATGCATATAACTTACCACCTAGACTAGCAATTCTACTGGGTCCAAATAAGTTCATATGTAACAGTTGTAAAGGTCTAGTGGTACTTACAGCATTCTTGGATTTAAATGCGGATTTGGTAGCTTTGTTCTTTTCACATTCACTACATACCGTATCCTTCTTGAAAGAAATGTCCGGTAAGCCGCGTACCAACTTCTTTGTAGATAGTCTTAAAATTGTATCCATGTTTGCATGGCCGAGTCTCATATGCCATAGTTGACTCTCGATGCTTTTGGCCATCAAACATCTACCTGCTTTGTTAGCATCTTCCAACAAATAGAAAACATATATGTTGTCTTCCCTAATACCTTCAAATGTAGTACTACCAGTTGAACTATCAACTATAGTACATTTGTCTTTGACAAAGTTAATGCCATAACCGTGATCAGCTAAATGGCTTATGCTGAGCAGATTATGTTTTAACTCGGTAACTAGACACACATCTTTAATCACTGGATAAGGAGCCTTACCAATGTCACCGATATCGATTATGTACCCTCTTAAATTATTACCGAAGGAGACGTATCCTTCTTTATTCTTCTTTGACAGTGTTGCAAATAGTGAAGCATCACCGGTCACGTACCGTAAGCAACCGCTGTCGAGGATCCATTTGCTCCTAGCATGTGAAGGACATCCCACCTACAAAATAATTTGCAGATGAAACTCTTGGTACCCATTACTTGTAGGGTCCTGACTGGTTAGTTTTTGGTATCCATGCATAAACATTTAAATCTACTAACTTTCTGATTCTACATGCAGAAGATATAAGACCAATGAGGCCACAATAATGACATTTAGCATGTTGAGTGTTAAAAGTAGTGTGAGGTGCATGATTGGTAGGTTTTGGTTTTCTAGTATAGAAGAATGTATGCTTATTAGTCTTCTTGGGCATAGTTTTGGTATGGTTTGGTCTGACAGTGTTGGACGTGTTCCGATGATTCGATAATTGACACGTGTTAGAATAGGAAGCAGCAACTTCAGGCTATTTTCCTAAACTAATTTTTAACTTTTTGGAAGTGTCATATGTTTGCCATGAAATATAAAAGAACAGAACAATTATCGGAGGACTGGACTTTTAGTTCACAATACAAACTCGCTTGTACAAAGAAAGCCTAGGGACGAAAACCTAGGTACAGCAATCTAAGTACAATTGTTTATTTTAGATTTTGGGGGGGTGACGGTAGAGGCTCGGGAAAGCGACGGCAGCTCTGCCTTACTCCTTGGATGATCGGGTGCAGCCTTGGCTCTGTAGAAGAACTGCTTGGCGTTGATGAAGAAATGCTCTCTCTTCACGCTCTCTCTGGCTCTCTGTATATGTCGCTCTGTATATCTCTCTCTGTGTATGTATCTGTCTCTGTCTGTGTGTGTCCTCGTAAGGGAATGGCACCTTGCTATTTATAAGAGTGTGGGACCTCATTAGGGTTTACAATGATTGCCCATTCTTGAAAGTCGGCGGCTAAGGATCACTAGATCTGGGCCGTTCATCGAGATTTGAGCAATAAATATGATTGCATCAAATCTTTTATGGGAAATTAATGCTGATTGACATAAATCCTCCTGATTTGTCATACTAACCTCGAATTCCTCGACACGTGTCTTTAATTTGCTTATTTGCAAATGATCTGATTTGATCCCAATATTTTATTGGGATTTGTTGAGGGATTTCGATCAATCTGATGCCACGTGCCCTGCTATCATGCCACGTGTTGTAACAGCAGAAATCTGAACTGTAGAAAAGTTGCTCCTCATTGGGCCGCATAAGGTTAGCCACGTGTCAAGGCTGCCTAAGAGTGGCCCCCTGAACATTTGGACCGCATGGTAATGATTTGAGCCGCATGAGTGTGGATGACCGTATGATGGGTGCCTTCTTCGTGAACCGCATGAAGATAGTCTTCGTGAGCCGCATGAAGATAGTCTTTGTGAGCAGCATGGGGATAGTCTTCGTGAGCCGCATGAAGATAGTCTTAGTGAGCTGCATGGGGCTAGTCTTCATGAGCCACATGGGGGAGCCTCCGCTTGGGCCGCATGGGAGAGCCTCCGCTTGGGCCGCATAGGATGATCTCTACTTAAGCCGCATACGACTGTCCATGTGTCAAGGCCGTATGACAGTTTCTGAATCTCGGGAGATCGTCAGAGATTTTCTTTGCTTTCCTAGGAGTCCGTCATTATGAGGGAGTCATAATGATATCTTTGTGTCATAACTGTCACCTTGTCAGAGCTGTCAGTCGTCAAAGCATTTAATGCAGTAAAGGACAAACGGAAGAGTTGTTTGCAGGCCACGTGGCTTCTCTCTGAGCCACATAGAACATATTTAGCCGCATAGACGCTCGAGTCGTATGGATACTGGAGCCGCATGAACTCTCTGAGCCGCATGGGCCTCTCTGGCCGCATGGATCTTTCTTTATTCTTTTCCATGCTTCTACAAGACCCCCTTCAAAGTTTTCAATTTGCAAAATTGAAATACTTTAAATAAGAAGCATGGCCCTGTATGAACTCTTCTGGCCGTATATGATGTCTCGGCCGCATGGATGTCTCGGCGGCATGGATGTCTCGGCCGCATGGATGTCTCGACCGCATGGATGTCTCGGCCGCATGGATGTCTCAGTTGTATCAAGTCAATCAGCCGCAGGAACTTTCGGGCCGCATGAGCTCCTCGCCACGTCATCCTGCCACATACGAAGATCTTTTGCATTAAATGCTGTTGATCTGCTGTCAGTTTTAAGGCTACTTTTTGGGGGAGGATCCCAGGAGTTTGGCCTTCATTTTAGGCGGCTCGCCTCGATAACCGAAGGGTCAATTTTTGTGTTATACGAGAATCGAAATGCCCTGCTTTTGTTTATAAATAGGGACGAATTCAGTGGAAGGGATTTCTTTACTCTCTCTTTCGTCCCCAACTCTTGCAGTCTCCACTTTCTTTCCTTCTCCGACCGTCGAAAATGGCCCCCAAGTCATCCAAGGTCGCCTCTGCTGCTGTAAAAGGCAAGAAAATGGCTTCCTCGTCGGCCTTCGTGCCCGAAGTGCACCATGATGTTCATCCTGCTTTCAAGGGTAAGAAATGGATTTGAATACTTTGAACCCCAAGGACCCATGGCTCTGTTGCATAACATATGCACAAGCCTTCATCCTTCGTTTTTATTGAACCGCCAAAGCTCGACCATGATGGAGCCGCATAAGTTGTATGGGTCGCATGACCCTCTCATATTCGAGCCACATAGGGCATGCCCTATGTTTGAGCCGCATTGAGAAAGATTTGAGCCGTAGGAGTGCTTCTGGATTTGAACCGCATGGGACCTTCTTTGAGCGGAATCGCATATATTCCTGACAAACTGGCCCGTATAGAATTTTGCTGAGTCGCGCCGCATAAACTCCTCTACGAGATAGAACCGCATAAGTTTTAATTCGAGCCGCATAAGCTATCGAATCAGTATCACATGGAACTCCCAACTGAATTGGGCCGCATGAAGCTGTGTTGACCCGAGCCGCATAGGCTCTATTAAAGCCGTGCCGCATGAAACCCAGCTGAATTGGGCCGCATAAGGCTTCGTCGATCCGAGCCGCATAGGCTCATAGAAACTTCTTTTTGAGAAACTTTAAGTGGTTTCGTTTTAACCTATCTTTTAATCCTGTTTCTTTTGTCCTTTTCCAGTGAACCTCCCAACCAACCCGGCCGGAGAGCTTCTAGTGGGTTCAGCTCAGTTTGTCGTGGTTGTGCGGCTTAACGGCCTAATATGACATATGACAGATCAACTTTCCCCTAATGAGCCTTTGGAGAGGGTGGCTGCCATCAACAACCAGCCTTTCTATTTTCTTTGCACTATGATGAACTCGGGGAAACTGGACGGAGAATATCTGAAACCAGCTTTTCTCTTTGGAGATGCTTTATCCATAAAGAACTCCCGAATGCTGGATGTTTCTGAGAACTGGGACTTCACTGTGGACGGGGTGGATATCCATGTTCCCGAGATGGAGCGACATTTTCCCCTCTCATGGTTTAATATGGTGCCGTTGAGCAGGAAAATGGCGGGCTCTCTAACTCCAACCCAACAGAGGATGTTCGTGGGCAATATCCACTATAATATGAGTATTAGGTCAGTATGTGCAAGTAGGGAGTCAGTTAGCCGGAGTGTGATGGAGCTGATTCCTGGTACTTTTATAAACGTGTCTGGTCCTAACTTCACTTTTACTCGAGCTGATACCTTCCTGAATCAGCTCGCTCACAAGGGGTCTTATCCTGTGGGCAGGTTGTCGCTGCTGAATTGGATAAACCCTATTCCCACATGGGCCAATCTTTCCTCATGGATCCTGAGGAACTACGAAGAACTCCTTCGGGAGATTGACCTTTACTACGCCATCCGGGGCACCTGTTACGGATTGCCTATTAACAAGCCACTGTTCATGGCCCTTTTGGAGATGTATAGCGGGCGTACAGGGACTTTCTTCACGCCCGGAGGGGAGTTGGGACTTGCTCTCCATGAAATGCATGCTGTTTCTAAGCTGCCGTGGGGAGGCGAGGCCTTTGAAGTATACACCCCAACGAACGAGGAATTCGATGATCTGGATCGACGATTTCCTGGTTTTGTTGTTGTGTACCAGGAGCTGCTGTGCCACCATAGCATCTGTCACCAGACTGCTATCAAGAAGAATAATAGTTCAGAAGGGAACGCCCCCGATACTACGGCCTGGGTCGCGTATCTTTTCAAATTACGTCCTTTCGGTCGGGTTTCTTCTCGAGGTCCCCAAACCCAGGCGGAGGTAAAGGACCTGATGTTGAATGCCAAAAGGTCGAGGTCCACCCACGATAGATTTGGGAGTCGCACTGACTCCTTCAGTTATTTCCACTACGGTACCCGGTAAATGTCTGAGAAAGCAATCTTGGCTGGGTTCTTGATGGTATGGCTACGGAATTGCGTAGTCTCGGGAGGGACAGGTTCTACTGAAAGGATCAGCCGCCACTTCATTCTCCTGGCTGTGAAGCTGGTCTTCAAAGTCAGACTGGCCCTTCTTCCGGCTATGGTGTGTAGCATACACCATGGCCTCCGCGCCTTTTTGTCTAAAGTCATTGCTCGCGAGACGACGCTGGACTTTGAGCGGATAGAGCTACCATACCACTATCTCATGGGGTAGTTATTGATGCATTACCGGTCGTTGATGAGGCCCGGAACAGAGGATGATGTTACTGCTGATGACGCCTTCCTTTTCCGATATCGTCATCAATCTTGGGAGTATGACACCATGCCGGCTTGTCGGAGGGCGTTGGCGAGAGTTGATGGGCCCAACTTCTTTGTGTCTCTTCCTCAATTTACCCCTAGAGAAGTGAGGGGGGTACACGTTGATGGCATTGAACCTCCCCAGCTCTTATCTGAGAAGATGCTTCTATGGCTGCACAACATTCGCCCCGCGCACCTAGTATATCGTTACCGAAATAACGTATACTTGGAGCCTTATTTGCCTAGCAGGTTTTCTCGTCAATTCGGGTATAGTCGGCTGTTCCTTGACTGCCCCAGTGCTTGCCTGGGCTTTGAGGGTAGTGTCCTTGACGGCATCCGGGCGTGGCATTATTATAATGTTGTTCATACCCGGGCTAGCTTCTCGGTCCCTGACGTTAATACGCAAGGGGATATTCTGTACATGGCGGTCCTTTATCATGTTGCGGTGAGTAAATCTCCTGTGAATTTTGATATGAACACCAGCTTCATTGTCGGGACAGACTTGGCAGAGAAGCCCGAGGGTTCCAGGAAGAGAAAGAGAGGGGCGAATAGGGTTCCTGTGCCGGACTCGGAGTCCACTGCGGCGGACGAAGAGGGTGACGAGCAGGATGCCGATGACTCGTCGCACTCTTCAGAGGAGAAGGTGGGGGACCAGCCTCCTACTGTGCCGAACGAAGAGGTGGAGGATCATCCACCTGTTGTGCCTGGTGCTTCGCGCAAACGAGACAGACGTATGTCCACTGACGATGGCAGGACCTATTCCACGAAGCGGGCTGCGGTAAGGCGTTGCAGGCTGTTTATTGATGTTGACGCTGTTTCTGAGGTGATTGGAATTTCAACTGCCTTTTCCTTCTTTTTCTAAGTTATGGCCTAATCATTTTTTTCTTTTGCTCCTTGTAGGCGTCCGGGGAGTCTGCTTCTCAGGACTCAACTACTGAGGTCAATTCGGCCTTGTCTACTTTAATCAACGATATGTGCACCGCCATCACTTCCGCTGGGGTTCTTCCGGAGGCGACCGGGGAGTCTTACCTTGCTGAGACCTCAACCCATGGGGACGGGGGCTCTACTGCACCTGTCCCTGAGACAGCTGAATTTCAACAGGATGACACTGACCTGGCTGGCTCCCCTTCAGGGGTGGCTGGGGCAGAGGAACCAGTTGAATCTGAGTTGGAAGCTGCGGGTGGGGAGACCATGCCAGCTTCGAACGAGCTGCAGCCTCCGTGCTCTTCCCCTGGTAAGATAAACCAGCTTCTTAACTTGTGAGGAGGCCTATTTGCTCTATCATCCTGTCCTCCATAGATTAATGATTGCTTTGGACGTGCAGGTCCCACCCCTTTATTGCCGGTGACGGACATCGTCGGGGCGGACTCTACTGGAGGGGATCTGATGGAAGCACGTGTGCCTCCTTCTTTTCCAACCTATACTGAGGGGCCTCCAGCTGGGTCAAGTTTGGAAGCCCTGGTGATAGCACAGCTAGGGCAAGGGACGACGCTTTCCGCGCCCTCCTCTGCGAATAGGGTTTCGGGAGTTAACCTTTCCGCTCTGCCAAGTATCCAGGCTCTTCGGGCTGCGGAAGAGGAGCTAGCTGCCATTCATGTATCTTTTTGCACAGAATTCGTTTTCCTGGTGGCAGGGACGGCAAGTTCTGAGGCTACTCCTTCGGTACTGCCTGCCACACTCCCTTTGACGCCATCCTCTACAGAAGTTTTGGATGAAGTGTCCCAGGATGTGGTCGACAGTTTCCACCGTCACCTGAAGAGGGGGATTGAGGCAGCTGTAGAGAGGGGGACTCCCTTTGATATGGCCCGTCAATGCGCCGGTGGCCAAATTAATATCCTTAAAACACTTCCCGGTGGGACGGGACTAGCAGCGCTTCTGGAGCCTAAGCTGTTAGAGGTCGATCGTCTTGTGGCCCAGTTTCGTGTACTACGACAAGCTGATCTATCAGTGGCAATAGATCAAGAACGTACTTTCCTCACAACCACGGTAGAGAAGGTAAGGATTGCTCGGGAATCGCTCAAGCCAGCTATATTGAAGGATCGCCCGGATCTGACTCAGTTGTACGATCAATGGAGCCGTCGTACTGAAGATTGCGCGACTCGGGAAGCGACTGCCTCCCGCGGGGTAACTGACACCCGAGAGCAGATTCTCGAGCTCCAGAGAAAGCTGGCCTTCCTGGAGTCCGAGCTCGAAGCTTCTCGTACTGAGAAAGAGGTTGCTATTCAGGAGGCTGACAAATTTAGTAGAGCTTCTGCCAATCTGGAACTCGCTTTGAAGAAGATGGAAAATGATTGGCAGGCATATGTGTACTTGAATGATGCAGAGCGGTTGTCCCAGGAGGCCGAGCGCCGAGCTAGGCAGTGGCTTGAGCGAGGGACTACCTTGGTGAGAAATCGCCTTTTGGAGTTATGTAATACCGAACTATAGTCAGCCTTTTTCTTTTTTGTTCCTGTTTTCCTTTTTCTTTTCTCTTTGAGAGGGACATAGTCCCCACCATATGTAATGCTTTTTCATCTTTCAAATAAAGAGTACTTTCCATTCTACCCTTCAATTGTATTGCTTGTTGTGCCTGTGGTATTGTGGTGATATGGGCCCCGCATGGGGGACTTGTTTGTGGACCTGTTACCCCTGGCATACCTTGGTTTTAGGTACAGATAACAAGTTTTGATTGGGGATACTTAGAACGGTTCCATGGTCATGCTGTTGTGGACGTTCCAAGTATCGGAAGATAGAATACCATGGAGCAGCTGGGCTCTCGGGGCATGATGAGAAATGGTGGGCCTGTACTAAAAGACTTAGCAAAGGACATTTGTGGGCCTATTATCCTTGGCGTACCCCGACTTAGGATACAGATAATAGGATGAAGGGAACCAACATACTTACTCAGAGGTAATGAGGACATGGCAAGTATGACGGTTTTACCGTGGAGTCTTCCTACTCAGAGGTAATAAGAACATGGCAGGAGTGGACTCAACGGAGGATATTTGTGGTCAACAGAGGACATTTGTGGGCCTATTACCCTTGGCGTACCCTGGTTCAGGGTACGGATAATAAGACGAGAGAGGACCAACATACTTACTCAGAGGTAATGAGGACATGGTAAGTACGGAGGTTTTACCGTAGAGTCTTCCTGCTCAGAGGTAATGAGGACATGGCAGGAGTGGACTCAGCAGAGAATATTTGTGGACCTATTATCCTTGGCGTACTCCTATTGTGGGTACAGATAATAAGTCGAAAGGGAATTATCATACTTACTCAGAGGTAATGAGGACATGGCAAGCATGAAGGTTTCTTCGACGGAGCCTTCCCACTAAGAGATAATGAGGACATGGCAGGAGTGGGCTCAATGAAGGATGGTACATAGAACGACTCAGAGGTAATGAGGACATGGAAGTTCTATATAAAGGGGTGATTTGTTTTTGGCGGAAGTGAAACGACTCAGAGATAATGAGGACATGGCCGTTTTGGAAATTTGTGGATGTGTTACCCTTTTTGTGCACTGGGAGTGCGGGTAGTGGATCATGAGGGAGGATCTCTTCCAGGAAGAAAGTTCAGAGGTATGGTCATACATGACTTACTATCTGAAAGAGTGACCGGAATGTGAGTTCAGAGGCACCTGCAGGTACATGAATCGATAATCTGGAATGTTGTGGATAAGAGTTCAGCGGCACCAGCGGGTACATGACCCGATAATCTGGAATATTGTGGGTGTGAGTTCAGCGGCACCAGCGGGTACATGACTCGATAATCTGGAATATTGTGAAAGTGAGTTCAGCGGCACCAGCGAGTATATGACTCAATAATCTGGAATATGGTGGTTTAGACATAATATTTCTTCAGGAACTTGCCGTTGATGGGCAACATGAGCAAGTCTCCATTTTGTTTTGCGAGGCGGTAAGCACCGTTGGAGAATACAGCCTCGATGATAAATGGACCTTCCCATTTTGGCTGGAACTTGTCGGCGGTCTTGTGAGTCATGACCATCGGCCTCCGAACTGCCAGAACGAGATCGCCCACCTGGAATGTTCTGATTTTAACCTTCTTGTTGAAGGCTCCAGAGATGCGTGCTTGGTATAGCTCGATTCGTTGCTGAGCCAGGAGGTGCTTTTCATCTAAGGCCTCCAACTCTTGTAGTCGACGACGGTAGTTATCATCCGTCGTTAATTGATAAGTGAGAGCGACACGGAGCGAAGGTATTTGAGTCTCCAATGGGAGAACTGCCTCACTCCCGTACACCAGGGAGAATGGTGTGTTCCCTGTGGCCGTTCGGACCGTGGTACGGTACGCCCATAAGCATTCACCAAGCTTCTCGTTCCAGTCACGTTTGTTGGACGATACGAACTTCTTGAGTAACTTGATGATGGTTTTGTTGAATGCTTCTGCCAACCCGTTCGCTGCTGGATTGTATGGCGTCGAAGTGATATTCTGGATGCGGTGCTTGTCGCAGAACCGATAGAAGGCATGGCTTGCAAACTGCGGACCATTATCGTAGATGATCCTTCGGGGCAGTTCGAAGCGATAGATGACGTGATGCTTAAGGAAGCTGATCACGTTTGAAGTCTTTACTTCTGCAAGCGGGACAGCTTTCGCCCATTTGGAGAAGTAATCTGTGATTGTGAGTATGAAGCGATGTCCAAGGAAGGAAGGTGGAGTGATTGGACCAATGATATCCATCCCCCATGCTTCGAATGGCCAAGACGCCACTGTCGGATGTAGAAATTCAGATGGCTGGTGAATGAAGTCCGCGTGGACTTGGCAGGCTTTACACTTTCTCGCATAGTCTATCGCATCTGCTACTATCGTGGGCCAGTAGTAGCCCATTCGGCGAAGACGGTCTTACAATTTAGGGCCAGGCTGATGGGCCCCGCAGACACCATCATGAGCTTCTCGTACGGCTTCTTTGGCTTCCGCGTTCGAAAGACACCGAAGCAATAATCCATCATAGGATCGGCGATACAGCATTTTTATCTCTGTATCGTAGAAGAATCTGAGAGAACGTCGTCTGATGGAGGTGGCTTCCTTTGGGTTCTCGGGCAGGATATCGTAGACGACGAAGTCAATGAATGGTTGTCTCCAATCTGGGACTTCGTTGATCGTCTGAGCAGAATAACTCGCCACAAATTGAACATTGTTCTTGGGGCAGACCAGTTCGTGGCCTATCACATCTACCGATTGATGAGTATGATTTGGCACTGCTAGGGAAGCGGCCAGGCCTGCTAAGGCATCGACTTCGATATTTCGGAGTCTGAGAACATGTTCGATGAAGAACCCCTCGAATGACGAGATGATGTTGATCGCTATTTGGTGATAGGGGATCATGTCTTCATGGCGGACTTCGTATGAGCACCGATCTGATTGACGATTAACTGCGAATCGCCGTATGCTTCAAGATATTCTACCCCCAGCTCTCTTGCAAGTTGGAGGCCGATGACCAAAGCATTGTACTCGGCCACATTGTTAGAGCAGGGCTCTGTGAGAGAGTAAGCACGGTTGATCACCAATCCGGAAGGAGAAACCAGCACCACCTCGACTCCGACGACGATGTTGCCTTTAGGTCTGGTCCTTGAGGCACCGTCGAAGAACATTCGCCATATATCATCGTGAGAGGTTGCATGCGAGTCGACGACCTCATCTGGGATTTCTTTATATACTCTGGACGACTCCGAGCCTAGGTGGGCTGCTAAAAAGTCTGCCAGAGCTTGACCTTTAACAGCCTTTTAAGGGACGAAGATCATATGATAGGGGGACAGCAATATTGCCCATGTAGCGAGGCGAGAGCTGAGTGCCCCTGGTTTAGTCATGAGGACCCTGAGAGGGTTGACTCGTGAGATCACATGTATTGTTTGTCCAGTAACATAGTGTCGCGTCTTCTGAATGGCGAACACCAGGGCGAGGCATTCCTTCTCCACAGCGGTATATCGGTGCTCTGGCCCAATCATCATTCGGCTGAGGTAATATATGGCTTGTTCATGGCCTGCATTGTTGTTTTGTTCCAGCAGAGCCCCGAGGGAATGTTTTATTGCTCGTACGTAGAGCATGAATGGTTTTCCAGCAACCGGGGCCACCAGGACTGGAGGGTTTAACAAATATTCTTTAATGCTGTCGAAGGCACGCTGGCATTCTTCATCCCAAACGAACGAGACCCCTTTCTTCATGAGATGCATGAATGGTCGACATCGCCCGGAGAGGTTAGAAATGAACCTCCTAATGTAAGCTAGCCTCCCTTGAAGGCCTCTGAGTTCGCGAAGATTTTTCGGGGAACCCATCTCCATAATTGCCTTTGTCTTCTCAGGGTCTACATGGATACCCTGGACGGTGATGATGAAACCCAAGAACTTCCTGCTGGATATGCCCAGGAAGGACTTCGTGTAGTGTCCCGACCTGCAAGATGCCTTATGATGGATGGTTGGTTCGATGAAGCCTTGTTGGACTTGGGATTATACGAAGGATCGCTTGGAAGACTATGCGATCGTGGCGGGAATCGTCCTATGAATGTGAGTAGTGTTGAACCCTTCAAAGATCCTTTAGCTTTACGCTTAAAATAAGGATGAGTATGCTATGTTTCTAGTTGAGTTTGTTCAATAACGCCTTGCATGGAATTTGGAAAGATAATGAAAGATAATAATCACATTAACGTAAACTGTTGTGGCTAAGTAAATTGTATGCTTGTACGCTGTTACGATGAATTACATGACAGGTGAAGGCAAAGTCCCAAATACTTGGGCAGTGAGTATATCGAGCTTTGGCTCAATGAATAGATGGCAAAACAGATGTTAAGACCCAAGAACTGGGAAGTGAGTATGCTTGAATTGCATTCAAATGAATGAATGCTAAACATATGCTAAGTCCCAGGAACTGGGCGGTAAGTACATTGAGTTGGTTGGAAAGAGGTATGATATCAAAGATGTGGCAAAGAGATTGGAAAACAATATTCTATTATCCTGTGCCGATGTAGAATATTGGTTTCACTAAGACCCTGGATGGGCAGATGATAATGTGAGCATTGGCTCAAGGCAAGATGGCTAGATGGCAAGATGGATGAGAATGATGGTTTTGCTTAGTTTTTCTTATCATGCATTATATGTTTTCTTCTTAGATAAGTTGCATATAGTTGCATGGTCATGGACAACTTGTCGACAAGGATTCGTTCCTCGAACGGTATTCCTGGGCCATGGAACCCGGTTCGTCCTAGGGGGAACAAGGATGGTGTCGATGTATTGACATCGGGATTGCAGGACTTGCAGTGGGGGCTTGCTACCGCCCACTGAAAGGACGCTGAAATCCCATGGTGCTGAAGTAGTAGCACGGTGTTTCGGAAACCTCCCATGGATTCGCACCCCATTTGGAGTTAGCCGTTCACCAGAAGATGATCCAAGATGGCGTGTCGCCAGTGACCTTCATATAGATAGGTCAGGTGCTAATGATGTCTTATGCAGGCAGAGTAAGTTATTACTCAAATACAGGGAAGATTGTCGGCTATTGGTAAGAATCACCTGAACGGTGATATTCATATTGAATCATGATATTGTTCCTAACAATGTCTTGTGCAGGCAGAGTAAGTATTATAATGGTACAGGGATGGCTACACGACCGTGGGTAAGAATCACCAAAGGGTGATAACTGTATGCTTTAAATTATATTGGCTATGAGATTTGCATGCTTTACTTCTTGTCGGCTATAACATGAAATTGACCCTAAGGCAACGAGAAAGACCACTGTTAATAATGTGCTATAACATGATTACTTAGTGTTGTCTTCTTAGGTGAGTTGGGCCAGCACCGCTCGCCAGTACATTGATGATGTACTGACCCACGTTGTGGGCAATATTACAGGTGTTTGCTTGGGGGAAATCCTGTGAATCAGTGCTTGGCATCGATGAATCGGATGGGTGTGCAGAAACTCTTCTTTCAAGACGATGTCTTCTGCTATACGGGACATAATATATGGAACAGTGGAACTCAGATGTACCAGTGAGATTGTAGCCAAATTGGCAAGTCATTGTAAAGAAGTCGGTATATTCATTTGTAGCCTAAAGGGCAAGTGTATACATTCAGTTGGCTACTCAAGAGTCTTGTATTCAGTTGTAAACTCTGTATTTCGCTGCAAGTCTTGTAATCCATTTTGAATATCAATAAAGAGATACATTTCTTCATAAATTGTGTGCCTTCAATTTATCTGCTTGGTTCCGCTGCCCTATCGATGTTTTCTGAGAATTACCAGGAACTGTAATGGTTTTGCCTTGTACAAGTGCAATCTAGACTTGTACGGCATCACGCCCAGTGGCTTGTTTTCGATCCTCCGGGATCGGGGCGTGACATAATGGTATCAGAGCACGGCTTTACGTCCTTGGATTCCTATTCGATTTGTTTCGAATCAATGTTGCTACTAAGATGATTCTAAGCTGCTTCCACGATGATTCAAAGATTGCTTCCGCGATTATTCAAAGTTGCTTCCACGGTGAATCAAAGTTGCTTTCGCGAATACTCAAAGTTGCTTCCGCGATGAAATCAAAGTTGCCTCTATGATGACTCATAGTGCTTCTGCGATTATTCTGTGTTGCTTCCAAACTATTCTAAGTTGTTCCCTTGACTGAAAGTCCGTTGATCATTCTAACCTCTCACTGGGTGTTCCATACAATAAGTCTAAATATATGGGCTGTGATATGTGTGCTTTGTTGAATTTCTAAAAGATACCAAAAAGATTAACAATGATGCGATGCTATAATAAGTTTGTGATGTATGCTGGATGTCGTGTGTGTGGGATTCTTTGAGTCGATTGTTATGCAGCAATCGACCGTAGGTGATGGCTTGGTATGTTAGAACAGAATGTGTATGGATTTCAGTGAATGGGAATCGACAGAATCTTGAGTCAGTATTTGTGGTCAGCATAACCACTGCAGGATGGATAGTCCATGTTGGACGTTGGTTTGATGCGAAGGAATATTGTGTCGGAATGGCTTGAGCTCTGAGTGGTATATTGCATATACCCTCATCGTGATAAGATGTCCCTTGACCCTTGTTGTGTTTATGACTTTGTGATTGCTTTACCTATAAGGTATTGGGTTGTATCGAATCGTAGTTGAGCTTACGATTGATAAATGACGGCTAGGAATGTCCCTTGATGATTAAGTTCGGATGACCCGTTACGAGATTTTGATGTGTTCGGGTGGACCATCGCTAGACCATGTCGGTTAGCATTATGTTGGATAATAGAAGAATTGAGAATATAAAATGAATGACTTGGTTGGGAATGAAATGAGTTTCAGATTCAAGCGAGTACTTGAATCAGTTGGATAAAAGGATTGTAGGCTTGGTAACAATAGTGTGGTGTTGCTATCGAAAGATTTTGTGGGAATAACTATGGACCGAATATTGAACGATGTTGGAATTGAGTTAAAGAAATTGCATGTTGGATATCGATAGAACTGATGGTAATGTTAGACGCTTATCGGGATGTTGCGAATGATTTAGAAGATGCAGAGAGTTGCATCGACGACCGAAAAGTTAGAGAATGGGCTTGTGGAATAGATGATCTTAGCACGTGGTGCAGTGTGCTTGAAGGAAATTGATGTCCCGAATTAACAAGTTATGACCCTTGACTATTTTGAGGCATAGAGAATGGGTACTTGTCCCTTGACGTACGAAAGAGTAGATGTTCCTTATGAGAGTCGAATAGCTGGAATACAAATAAGTATCGAGGTGCAGCGATATGTAATAGACCCTGTCGGTAGATGATGTTGTCACATGAATAACAAGTTGGGTGGAATATAGAATTGTTGGATTATGACTTAGCCGATGAGTTATGTCATGTCCACTAAGATGACCGATATATGATACGAGATGATTGGTGCTATAGAGATTGGATTGGTGCATGAATAGTAAATCTTCTTATGGAATCAGAAGGAGATGATACAAAACTAATATTGATGGTTAACGTGAATTGCTAAGAGATGTCCGTATTGGTGTTAGAAAATTTATAAATGATGCCTCGGAAGAAATATGATTATAGTTGCCTGATTTTTGTTGGTTAAAAGAGTACGGACCGTATCGATGATCTAAGAATGTGGGAAACGATTATGCCACGAAGAGACCGTAGGAAGAGATCATAAGTGATAAAGTGTTGAAATAACAATGTCCGATGATGATTCAGAATAGTTGACCCGATTGAATAGACATATGAGTACGATATGAGGATGCAAGTCGAATTGAACAAGTGATGCTATGTCTATGCAAATGGAAATTAAAAGTTGAATATTCTATTGAGGAGTTTTATATGATAGCTTCGAGATTGACCCATAGAATTGTTGGATAGAATTGTCGGATAGACTTTGTCGGTTGCGGGTAAGTCTAGAATGAGACTTCGTTGGGTATGACTCGAGTATGAGTACGGGTAGAAAGACTTGACCCTAGATTGTTGGCTAGTTGCCTAGATTGTCGGTTGGTTGCCTAGATTGTTGGCTAGTTGCCTAGATTGTCGGCTAGTTGCCTAGATTGTTGGTTGCTTGCTTAAGTCTCAGATTGGTTGGCTATGTTCTTCAGTTGTCCGTGTTGGGTATAAGTTCATAAGATTGGGGTGGTGTCCCATGTCCCTAAGTTGGTCAGACCATAGAGTTACCCCTATGATGAGAATTGGTTGCCTCTAAGATAAAATATAAATATGTCCCTGATAGCTACTCATCTCATATGGGTTAGCTGAATGTCTGGTTTAGCTTAGATTAGCTGACCGTAGAGACTTGATTGTATGCTAAGTTGACTATTGGAAAACCATAGGATGTCCCTATTGTTGTTGTGTGAGTTTAGTCGGAATGAGTAAGATGTGTTGGAAGGTAGGCTTCGGGGTGGAATGGATATTTGGGAAATTTTGATGTTATAATGTTGGATGGAATGACGGATCATGTTGGTTTCGGAAATTGAGTTGCCTTGGTTGAAATATTGGAAATTGTTAGAACTGGTTGGATTGGTTGATTGATATTGAGCTGCGAAAATTGTTGGTAGTGCTTTGAGATAGTTGGAATAATTTTATTGACCGGATCAAGATTAAGGATAAGTGTAATGACGGAATTGGACAGTACATGTAGCCGAGATCGGCAAATATGAATAGGAATGACCCTCGGAATTAATGTTGCTGGAATATGATAGTTGCCTATGCGAGAGGATAAATATGTTGGCTTGATCAATATGAGAAAATGTTGGAGTACAACGAGAAATGTTGCTAGAGTGGAATGGTGATACAATTTGGAATGATGATACAATTTGATGGATAGATCGTGATCGAGAAAGTTACGAGTTGCAAACAAAGTGTATGGATGCGAACGATGATGAGTACAAGATTTGATCGATGAGAATCGGATATCAAAATGAAATGTGGCTATAGGATTTATCAACTTTGATGGCATGGATGACAATGAACTTGAAAGAAATACTTGATACATCTAAGTCGGAATATTTTAGAAATTCTGGATCGGTTGAGGAAAATTTCTCGAGTTGGAATTGGCAACATCTGTTGCGTTATTGGTTGGTCGGGATATTGAATAAACAAGTGGGATTATAAGAGATGCTTGAAAACAATTACTGATGTTCGAAAAGAAAGGTACACCGTAACTCGTTCGTTTTCTCTATCACTGAACTTGGCTGAAGTGCATGTATTTCGGGGACGCCTAAAATATGTGTATGATTCCAACTAAGTGGTATGCTGAATTCAAACGAAGCCACAGGAAGGATTATCATGTGCTAAGGATTTGCACGAGTGTCGGAGGAAAGATCAAAGATGGTAAAGTATGTTGAATTAATTGGGATGCTGCAACGAGATGGCACATTACTTGAAATTAATCGAGAGATTGCAGAAGAATATTAAATGGTGCAAGTTGATTGTTGAGAAGTTTCATGAAAAGCTTGGTTGAAGTTTTGGGGATGAGTTTTGTTTTAAGTTTCGAGGACGAAACTTTTTCTGGGTGGTATATATTGTAGTGCCCCGACCCGCAAGATGCCTTATGATGGATGGTTGGTTCGATGAAGCCTTGTTGGACTTGGAATTATGCGAAGGATCGCTTGGAAGACTATGCGATCGTGGCGGGAATCGTCCTATGAATGTGAGTAGTGTTGAACCCTTCAAAGATCCTTTAGCTTCACGCTTAAAATAAGGATGAGTATGCTATGTTTCTAGTTGAGTTTGTTCAATAACGCCTTGCATGGAATTTGGAAAGATAATGAAAGATAATAATCACATTAACGTAAACTGTTGTGGCTAAGTGAATTGTATGCTTATACGCTGTTACGATGAATTACATGACAGGTGAAGGCAAAGTCCCAAATATTTGGGCAGTGAGTATATCGAGCTTTGGCTCAATGAATAGATGGCAAAACAGATGTTAAGACCCAAGAACTGGGCAGTGAGTATGCTTGAATTGCATTCAAATGAATGAATGCTAAATATATGCTAAGTCCCAGGAACTGGGCGGTAAGTACATTGAGTTGGTTGGAAAGAGGTATGATATCAAAGATGTGGCAAAGAGATTGGAAAACAACATTCTATTATCCTGTGCCGATGTAGAATGTTGGTTTCACTAAGACCCTGGATGGGCAGATGATAATGTGAGCATTGGCTCAAGGCAAGATGGCTAGATGGCAAGATGGATGAGAATGATGGTTTTGCTTAGTTTTCCTTATCATGCATTATATGTTTTCTTCTTAGATAAGTTGCATATAGTTGCATGGTCATGGACAACTTGTCGACAAGGATTCGTTCCTCGAACGGTATTCCTGGGCCATGGAACCCAATTCGTCCTAGGGGGAACAAGGATGGTGTCGATGTACTGACATCGGGATTGCAGGACTTGCAGTGGGGGCTTGCTACCGCCCACTGAAAGGACGCTGAAATCCCATGGTGCTGAAGTAGTAGCACGGTGTTTCGGAAACCTCCCATGGATTCGCACCCCATTTGGAGTTAGCCGTTCACCAGAAGATGATCCAAGATGGCGTGTCGCCAGTGACCTTCATATAGATAGGTCAGGTGCTAATGATGTCTTATGCAGGCAGAGTAAGTTATTACTCAAATACAGGAAAGATTGTCGGCTATTGGTAAGAATCACCTGAACGGTGATATTCATATTGAATCATGATATTGTTCCTAACAATGTCTTGTGCAGGCAGAGTAAGTATTATAATGGTACAGGGATGGCTACACGACCGTGGGTAAGAATCACCAAAGGGTGATAACTGCATGCTTTAAATTATGTTTGGCTATAAGATTTGCATGCTTTACTTCTTGTCGGCTATAACATGAAATTGACCCTAAGGCAACAAGAAAGACCACTGTTAATAATGTGCTATAACATGATTACTTAGTGTTGTCTTCTTAGGTGAGTTGGGCCAGCACCGCTCGCCAGTACATTGATGATGTACTGACCCACGTTGTGGGCAATATTACAGGTATTTGCTTGGGGGAAATCCTGTGAATCAGTGCTTGGCATCGATAAATCGGATGGGTGTGCAGAAACTCTTCTTTCAAGACGATGTCTTCTGCTATACGGGACATAATGTATGGAACAGTAGAACTCAGATGTACCAGTGAGATTGTAGCCAAATTGGCAAGTCATTGTAAAGAAGTCGGTATATTCATTTGTAGCCTAAAGGGCAAGTGTATACATTCAGTTAGCTACTCAAGAGTCTTGTATTCAGTTGTAAACTCTGTATTTCGCTGCAAGTCTTGTAATCCATTTTGAATATCAATAAAGAGATACATTTCTTCATAAATTGTGTGCCTTCAATTTATCTGCTTGGTTCCGCTGCCCTATCGATGTTTTCTGAGAATTACCAGGAACTGTAATGGTTTTGCCTTGTACAAGTGCAATCTAGACTTGTACGGCATCACGCCCAGTGGCTTGTTTTCGATCCTCCGGGATCGGGGCGTGACATAATGGTATCAGAGTATGGCTTTACGTCCTTGGATTCCTATTCGATTTGTTTCGAATCAATGTTGCTACTAAGATGATTCTAAGCTGCTTCCACGATGATTCAAAGATTGCTTCCGCGATTATTCAAAGTTGCTTCCACGGTGAATCAAAGTTGCTTCCGCGAATACTCAAAGTTGCTTCCGCGATGAAATCAAAGTTGCCTCTATGATGACTCATAGTGCTTCTGCGATTATTCTGTGTTGCTTCCAAAATATTCTAAGTTGTTCCCTTGACTGAAAGTCCGTTGATCATTCTAACCTCTCACTGGGTGTTCCATACAATAAGTCTAAATATGTGGGCTGTGATATGTGTGCTTTGTTGAATTTCTAAAAGATACCAAAAAGATTAACAATGATGCGATGCTATAATAAGTTTGTGATGTATGCTGGATGTCGTGTGTGTGGGATTCTTTGAGTCGATTGTTATGCAGCAATCGACCGTAGGTGATGGCTTGGTATGTTGGAACAGAATGTGTATGGATTTCAGTGAATGGGAATCGACAGAATCTTGAGTCGGTATTTGTGGTCAGCATAACCACTGCAGGATGGATAGTCCATGTTGGACGTTGGTTTGATGCGAAGGAATATTGTGTCGGAATGGCTTGAGCTCTTAGTGGTATATTGCATATACCCTCATCGTGATAAGATGTCCCTTGACCCTTGTTGTGTTTATGACTTTGTGATTGCTTTACCTATAAGGTATTGGGTGGTATCGAATCGTAGTTGAGCTTACGATTGATACATGACGGCTAGGAATGTCCCTTGATGATTAAGTTCGGATGACCCGTTACGAGATTTTGATGTGTTCGGGTGGACCATCGCTAGACCTTGTCGGTTAGCATTATGTTGGATAATAGGAGAATTGAGAATATGAAATGAATGACTTGGTTGGGAATGAAATGAGTTTCAGATTCAAGCGAGTACTTGAATCAGTTGGATAAAAGGATTGTAGGCTTGGTAACAATAGTGTGGTGTTGCTATCGAAAGATTTTGTGGGAATAACTATGGACCGAATATTGAACGATGTTGGAATTGAGTTAAAGAAATTGCATGTTGGATATCGATAGAACTGATGGTAATGTTAGACGCTTATCGGGATGTTGCGAATGATTTAGAAGATGCAGAGAGTTGCATCGACGACCGAAAAGTTAGATATTGGGCTTGTGGAATAGATGATCTTAGCACGTGGTGCAGTGTGCTTGAAGGAAATTAATGTCCCGAATTAACAAGTTATGACCCTTGACTATTTTGAGGCATAGAGAATGGGTACTTGTCCCTTGACGTACGAAAGAGTAGATGTTCCTTACGAGAGTCGAATAGCTGGAATACAAATAAGTATCGAGGTGCAGCGATATGTAATAGACCCTGTCGGTAGATGATGTTGTCACATGAATAACAAGTTGGGTAGAATATAGAATTGTTGGATTATGACTTAGCCGATGAGTTATGTCATGTCCACTAAGATGACCGATATATGATGCGAGATGATTGGTGCTATAGAGATTGGATTGGTGCATGAATAGAAAATCTTCTTATGGAATCAGAAGGAGATGATACAAAACTAATATTGATGGTTAACGTGAATTGCTAAGAGATGTCCGTGTTGGTGTTAGAAAATTTATAAATGATGCCTCGGAAGAAATATGATTATAGTTGCCTAATTTTTGTTGGTTAAAAGAGTACGGACCGTATCGATGATCTAAGAATGTGGGAAACGATTATGCCGCGAAGAGACCGTAGGAAGAGATCATAAGTGATAAAGTGTTGAAATAACAATGTCCGATGATGATTCAGAATAGTTGACCCGATTGAATAGACATATGAGTACGATATGAGGATGCAAGTCGAATTGAACAAGTGATGCTATTCTATGCAAATGGAAATTGAAAGTTGAATATTCTATTGAGGAGTTTTATATGATAGCTTCGAGATTGACCCATAGAATTGTTGGATAGAATTGTCGGATAGACTTTGTCGGTTGCGGGTAAGTCTAGAATGAGACTTCGTTGGGTATGACTCGAGTATGAGTACGGGTAGAAAGACTTGACCCTAGATTGTTGGCTAGTTGCCTAGATTGTCGGTTGGTTGCCTAGATTGTTGGCTAGTTGCCTAGATTGTCGGCTAGTTGCCTAGATTGTTGGTTGCTTGCTTAAGTCTCAGATTGGTTGGCTATGTTCTTCAGTTGTCCGTGTTGGGTATAAGTTCATAAGATTGGGGTGGTGTCCCATGTCCCTAAGTTGGTCAGACCATAGAGTTACCCCTATGATGAGAATTGGTTGCCTCTAAGATAAAATATAAATATGTCCCTGATAGCTACTCATCTCATATGGGTTAGCTGAATGTCTGGTTTAGCTTAGATTAGCTGACCGTAGAGACTTGATTGTATGCTAAGTTGACTATTGGAAAACCATAGGATGTCCCTATTGTTGTTGTGTGAGTTTAGTCGGAATGAGTAAGATGTGTTGGAAGGTAGGCTTCGGGGTGGAATGGATATTTGGGAAATTTTGATGTTATAATGTTGGATGGAATGACGGATCATGTTGGTTTCGGAAATTGAGTTGCCTTGGTTGAAATATTGGAAATTGTTAGAACTGGTTGGATTGGTTGATTGATATTGAGCTGCGAAAATTGTTGGTAGTGCTTTGAGATAGTTGGAATAATTTCATTGACCGGATCAAGATTAAGGATAAGTGTAATGACGGAATTGGACAGTGCATGTAGCCGAGATCGGCAAATATGAATAAAAATGACCCTCGGAATTAATGTTGCTGGAATATGATAGTTGCCTATGCGAGAGGATAAATATGTTGGCTTGATCAATATGAGAAAATGTTGGAGTACAACGAGAAATGTTGCTAGAGTGGAATGGTGATACAATTTGGAATGATGATACAATTTGATGGATGGATCGTGATCGAGAAAGTTACGAGTTGCAAACAAAGTGTATGGATGCGAACGATGATGAGTACAAGATTTGATCGATGAGAATCGGATATCAAAATGAAATGTAGCTATAGGATTTATCAACTTTGATGGCATGGATGACAATGAACTTGAAAGAAATACTTGATACATCTAAGTCAGAATATTTTGGAAATTCTGGATCGGTTGAGGAAAATTTCTCGAGTTGGAATTGGCAACATCTGTTGCGTTATTGGTTGGTCGGGATATTGAATAAACAAGTGGGATTATAAGAGATGCTTGAAAACAATTACTGATGTTCGAAAAGGAAGGTACACCGTAACTCGTTCGTTTTCTCTATCACTGAACTTGGCTGAAGTGCATGTATTTCGGGGACGCCTAAAATATGTGTATGATTCCAACTAAGTGGTATGCTGAATTCAAACGAAGCCACAGGAAGGATTATCATGTGCTAAGGATTTGTACGAGTGTCGGAGGAAAGATCAAAGATGGTAAAGTATGTTGAATTAATTGGGATGCTGCAACGAGATGGCACATTACTTGAAATTAATCGAGAGATTGCAGAAGAATATTAAATGGTGCAAGTTGATTGTTGAGAAGTTTCATGAAAAGCTTGGTTGAAGTTTTGGGGATGAGTTTTGTTTTAAGTTTCGAGGACGAAACTTTTTCTGGGTGGTATATATTGTAGTGCCCCGACCCGCAAGATGCCTTATGATGGATGGTTGGTTCGATGAAGCCTTGTTGGACTTGGGATTATGCGAAGGATCGCTTGGAAGACTATGCAATCGTGGCGGGAATCGTCCTATGAATGTAAGTAGTGTTGAACTCTTCAAAGATCCTTTAGCTTCACGCTTAAAATAAGGATGAGTATGCTATATTTCTAGTTGAGTTTGTTCAATAACGCCTTGCATGGAATTTGGAAAGATAATGAAAGATAATAATCACATTAACGTAAACTGTTGTGGCTAAGTGAATTGTATGCTTGTACGCTGTTACGATGAATTACATGACAGGTGAAGGCAAAGTCCCAAATACTTGGGCAGTGAGTATATCGAGCTTTGGCTCAATGAATAGATGGCAAAACAGATGTTAAGACCCAAGAACTGGGCAGTGAGTATGCTTGAATTGCATTCAAATGAATGAATGCTAAACATATGCTAAGTCCCAGGAACTGGGCGGTAAGTACATTGAGTTGGTTGGAAAGAGGTATGATATCAAAGATGTGGCAAAGAGATTGGAAAACAACATTCTATTATCCTGTGCCGATGTAGAATGTTGGTTTCACTAAGACCCTGGATGGGCAGATGATAATGTGAGCATTGGCTCAAGGCAAGATGGCTAGATGGCAAGATGGATGAGAATGATGGTTTTGCTTAGTTTTTCTTATCATGCATTATATGTTTTCTTCTTAGATAAGTTGCATATAGTTGCATGGTCATGGACAACTTGTCGACAAGGATTCGTTCCTCGAACGGTATTCCTGGGCCATAGAACCCGGTTCGTCCTAGGGGGAACAAGGATGGTGTCGATGTACTGACATCGGGGTTGCAGGACTTGCAGTGGGGGCTTGCTACCGCCCACTGAAAGGACGCTGAAATCCCATGGTGCTGAAGTAGTAGCACGGTGTTTCGGAAACCTCCCATGGATTCGCACCCCATTTGGAGTTAGCCGTTCACCAGAAGATGATCCAAGATGGCGTGTCGCCAGTGACCTTCATATAGATAGGTCAGGTGCTAATGATGTCTTATGCAGGCAGAGTAAGTTATTACTCAAATACAGGGAAGATTGTCGGCTATTGGTAAGAATCACCTGAATGATGATATTCATATTGAATCATGATATTGTTCCTAACAATGTCTTGTGCAGGCAGAGTAAGTATTATAATGGTACAGGGATGGCTACACGACCGTGGGTAAGAATCGCCAAAGGGTGATAACTGCATGCTTTAAATTATGTTGGCTATAAGATTTGCATGCTTTACTTCTTGTCGGCTATAACATGAAATTGACCCTAAGACAACGAGAAAGACCACTGTTAATAATGTGCTATAACATGATTACTTAGTGTTGTCTTCTTAGGTGAGTTGGGCCAGCACCGCTCGCCAGTACATTGATGATGTACTGACCCACGTTGTGGGCAATATTACAGGTATTTGCTTGGGGGAAATCCTGTGAATCAGTGCTTGGCATCGATGAATCGGATGGGTGTGCAGAAGCTCTTCTTTCAAGACGATGTCTTCTGCTATACGGGACATAATGTATGGAACAGTAGAACTCAGATGTACCAGTGAGATTGTAGCCAAATTGGCAAGTCATTGTAAAGAAGTCGGTATATTCATTTGTAGCCTAAAGGACAAGTGTATACATTCAGTTGGCTACTCAAGAGTCTTGTATTCAGTTGTAAACTCTGTATTTCGCTGCAAGTCTTGTAATCCATTTTGAATATCAATAAAGAGATACATTTCTTCATAAATTGTGTGCCTTCAATTTATCTGCTTGGTTCCGCTGCCCTATCGATGTTTTCTGAGAATTACCAGGAACTGTAATGGTTTTGCCTTGTACAAGTGCAATCTAGACTTGTACGGCATCACGCCCAGTGGCTTGTTTTCGATCCTCCGGGATCAGGGCGTGACACTTCGTAGGGTTCATTTTCAAATTGTGCGCTCGCATTAGGTCGAATATCGTCCTCAGATCCTGCAGATGGTCTCCCTTACAGCGACTCTTGACGGCGATGTCATCAACATAGCACTCTACCGTCTTTCGTAAGTGGTCTCTGAAGATGTGATACTCATGGATCTTTGATATGTGGCGCCGGTATTCTTCAAACCGAAAGGCATGACTGTGTAACAGTATGTGCCAATCGGTGTTCGAAATGATGTATGCTTTTCGTCGTCAGGGGACATCTTGATTTGGTTGTACCCCGAGAAGCCATCCATGAATGACAAACGTTCGAAGTCGCAGGTGTTATCAATCATGATGTCTGTGATAGGGAGGGGGAATTCATCTTTTGGATATGCCTCGTTCAGATTGCGGAAGTCGATACAGATTCGAATCTTTCCATTCTTCTTGAGGACGGGTACTATATTGGCGACCCAGTCGGGATGTTGCTCTTCACGTATGAAGCCGCTGGCTATCAGTTTGTTGACTTCGGCCTCGATCGCATCCATGATGCCCGGGCGGAAGCGTCGTTGTTGTTGCTTGACTGGCTTTGCATCCGGCCGAATGTTGAGTTTGTGAAGAGCAACCTCGGGGTTTAGTCCTGGCATGTCCTCATAGCTCCAGGCGAACACATCAATATATTCTTTGTCAAGTTCCAGTAGCGATTCTCGCTCTTCGTCTGTTAGGCTTTTACTGACGAAAATTGGTTTTGGAGAAGATTCGCTGCCGAGGTCGACCTGTATAACCTCATCTTCAGTAGCGGGTTCTTTCTGTTCGAACCGCTTTTCCTATTGTGCATCCAACTGTTGGGCCTACGGCTCTAGCTCGAGGATTTCCGGAATATCTTCATCTTCTTCGTAAGCGTCAGTGAATGCCATGTTGACTGACAGGACTTGTCTGAATACGTCTCCGATGCTGGTATCCGAGTCAGAAGTTGGTGACCCGGTTGAATGTGAATGCCAGTCACATTCTTCATCTGAACTCTCAGGGGTCGTCGTGGGTGTTACATACCCTAATCCACATCGAGTTTTGTTATAGTAGTCCCGTGGTTTACTAGCCGGGACTGGTGGCTTCAAAGGTAATCGCCGTCCGGTGCCGTAGTTCAAACCTGGCGTCGTCTCCAGATCATATCCCTGTTTTTGCATGAGATATTTGGATTGGGGGCTATAAAGATACAGGGGCAGTCTCCCGGCATCTGATTCAAGGTCGACTTCTTCTATGGTGAAGGGCTGCGGATCGTCTTTTCGGCCGAAGATGATTGGATGGTCCCCTCCCTCGATTATGCGGTAAGCGCCTTCCACTGGAGTAAGCTGGTTTGCGGTGTACACATTTGTCACCTGTGTGTGTAGGTGAGTGCCTATACCGTGTTCCATAGCATACATTGTACAAAGCTTATTAAGCTCGAGGTAGTTCAAAGACAGCCCTTTATTGATAAAGTAAGGTATCTTTTCCAGCAGGATTACATCATCTGCGGAGGGAACATCAGTGTGGGCAGCCACATACTTGGCTAGCTTTGGTTCCTCTTCGGCTATCCTCTGTATAAATGAAGACTGAGAGGACGACCTGGGCAGCTTGATCGTCAGGAGTTCAGCTGGTGGAGCAGAGCGTGGAGTTGTTGGCAGACTAGCGACCCCCAGTTTGGTACTCGATGCTGGGCGAGGAGTGGTTGGTTCGCTAGAAGTCCCAGGCCTTGCATCGGGATGACGACTCTTCTTGGGAAGGCGTATCGTCATTGGCTTGTCGGAGGGATTGAGCTTCTCCATTTGCGGCTGGCCGACTCTCGGTAGCCTAATTGTCAGTGGCTCCGTTGTGGGTCTTGGCACTTGGCCAGACCTTGGTAGCCGGATTATCATTTGTTCTTCTTGTGCCGAGAGGCTGATTGCGTCCTTACACAGAGTGGCTGTAAGGGGTGTGGACTTGCCAGGTTTACGAGCTTGGAGGTGGATCGTCAGAGGTTCTTCTGATCATGTGGTTGTCTCGGTACGAGCTTGCACATCTCCTTCACCAAGGTGCCTCTTCGACTTTTCGTACAGGCAGGAATCTGAGTAGTAGGATTCGACCCCTTTGAAGGGATCGATGTCAACAATTTCTGTCCTCACAAAGCCGTGCTTGTCGACATACTTGAAGCATTGGTGCAGCGTGGAAGGCACGATCATATAATCGTGTATCCAAGGGCGCCCCAGGAGGATGTTGTAAGAAGTGTCTGCATCTATGACGTAACAGGTGACTTCCGACTGGAGATCGCCAATTTGACACTTCAGACGAATCTTCCCAATTGGGTAACTCCTGCCCGAATTGAAACCGCTGATGGCGGTGCTTGTAGGCGTCAGGCGATGCATAGGAATACGGAGATGATGTAATAGACCCTTCGAGATAATGCTTATGGAAGAGCCAGGGTCAATGTGCATCCGATCCACCTTTACGTCGCCGATGTATCCAGTGTAGTATAGCGGGCGATCGTGTAGGTTGGTTTTGATGAGCATGTCCTGCGGGGTGAAGACAATGTTGGGCATCGTTCCCGTGCAAGCGCTGTCTTGGAGATCTGCAGGCGGGTTCTCTCCCGTGAGGTTGACCCGAGCCAGGTATGCGTCGGCATTTTGGAGTGCATCGTTCAAAGCCGCGCGAACATCCTTTGAGAGTCTCAGAAGCTCGTATAATGACAACTTGGCCGGTGTGTTGGCCAACTGCGCCAAGATGTCGAAGTTGTAAGGCTTCTCCAGCCCCTGCGGTGCCTCTTTTCAGAGGGACTTTTCAAAGCGAGTCTCCTTCGGCCTAGGCTTGTCGGTCGTCGGAGGCTGAGAAGGTCCCGAAGCGTCAGTTGTAGCGGGCTGATGATCTTCAGCCGAGTTATCAGCCACAGGTTGGGGTTGTGCCCCAGACCGAGTAACGACAACTGTGACTTCTTCGATATTTGCCGAGATTGTGCGACAGGATCTGACTTTTCCACTCTTCTTCTTGCGAATGGGAGATGGTGTGGACTGAGTCACTTCAGATATCAAGTCTGTATGGACCCACATGACCTCCCCTTGTGAGGTGGTGAGGGGCACTAGACCAGCAGGCTGATCTCGGGGAGGTGGAAGATTAGCAATCTCCATTGTCGCCAGAGGGATGGGGACCACACCGTCTTGAGTTTCTGTCGGAGGAAAGCTGCCAAATTGTACTGACACCATATTGGCTGCCACAGTTACCTTTTCGAAATCGATGGCCAGAGCGTTCGAATCGATAAAATTTTGGATGTACCGTTTTAGTTGGTAGCAGTCGTGTGTAGCATGGTGGACGTAGCGGTGGTAATGGCAGTACTTTGGGTTCTCCATTACTGCTGGCCGCGGTTCCCGTCTTGGTGGAGGAAGCTAAATTCTGTCTCCTTGTATAAGCATATCCAAGATGGGTTTGACGTAACCGTCTTCGAAGGAGTAAGTGATTTGCGGCCATTGTTTGTATGCCAGTTTTGGCTCAGGTTTCTGTACTATGTCGGCCACCATAGCCTGCTTGCCCTTGTTGTCCCGATTGTTGGTGGAGCTACCCCCATTGTTGGTGTTGGCGTTGGGACGCCTGCCCTTGTCCTCTCCCTCTGAGATGTGCAATCCCAGTTGGCGAGCCTTCTTCAATCATTCTTCGGAGCTTGTGGCACTGATGATAAACGTCTTCCAGTCCTTGAATTGACTTTCGCCCATCCAGAGACTGATTGTTAGGAGCAATCTTTTTTGGCAAATTTTGATCAGGGAGGAATCCGAATTTTCAGACGGCAGCTTCATTGCGGTTTGGCAAAACCGCTCAATGTTGTTCCTTGTCAGCTCTTTCTCCCCTTGGACGACGTCCATGAGGGTGGACATTGTGATGTCCTGCCCTACTTCGTAGAATCTCTCCAAGAACATGTGCTTGAAGCCGACGAAGGAGTGGATACAGTTGTCTGGCAAGTTGCGATACCAGTCAAAGGCGACTCCTTCCAATGCCCCAATGAATAATCGTGTGAGGATGGCATCGTCATAGGGCAGATGGTCGGTGGTGACCTCGAAGTAAGTGATGTACCGACTTGCGGAGGTCTTGCCATCATAAGGGTTGATATTGAACGGCTTATATCTTATTGGAAAGGGGACATCCCTCCATGCAGCAGGGAACGGTTGCCGTATTCTGAGGTCTTGAGAGTTTTCTCGAGCGTAAAATATGGCTCGGAGCTCCTGGACCTCTCTTCTCGCTTCTCGGGCCTCATCCACAGTGGTGGGGGCCGTTACTTCAGGAGGATTGTTGCCCGGATTCGGTGCCGCTGAGTTCGAGTCCGCATTGACCGCGGGACCCGTACTTGTTTGGCCAGGCGTCCCTCCTTGCAGAGTTGGAAGGGCCGCTTTGATCTCGTCCATTGACTTGACCAAGGCATGCAGTATGGCCTCCAGAGTGTCGATGCGCTGGCGATCACTGGAGCCACCTTGGCTGATGTCCGTCATGAACACCGTCTTTACATAAGGAGAGATGGACGGAGCGGTGGAGGAAGCGCCCTCCGAATCATACCCCTATAGTGAGAAGTCATCGGGGTATATGGGAATGTCTTTCTCTAGTTCGGACTCAGAAGGAACAGTACCCCCAGTTTCCGAGTTCGCCTCGTCTTGGGAGTTGTGGACGTCATCGGGGACGTCGGGGTTTGCTGCATCTGACGGGAGAGTTGTCTCCCCCGGCTCGTCTTCTTGGAACATCGGATTGTCGTGGAGGTTTGGAAGAGTGCTACCCCCAGTCACAGCAACCCCTAGTGGTGTGGACGACGAATCTCCCACTGTAGCAGATTTCGTCTTAGAATGAGTACCTTGGAAAACTCCGGTGGTGGGCACCCGCTTAGACGACAGTCTTTTAGTCAAAGTGGTTGAAATCTTCGGGCTGGGAACATTTGTCTTCTTCCCTCTCCCATCGGCGGGGACTTTCTGAGCAGAGTTGCAGGAGACGACGGGAAGTGCCTCGTCTTCTGAAGACGGCTGTTGCAGTCTTTGAAAGATGGACTGCCGGTCTTTTCGTAGCATCGCGTTATTGCAACAGCAGTTGACTATGACTTGGGTGCAGTGACGTCCATGGGAGGACTCTTTGCACCCCGAGGCACTTTTTTTTTCCTTACGTTTGTGGAGGATGGCCTCACGCAAGTCAGATGGGTCTGGATCGACCATGTTTGCTCCCTGGAGACTTTTGCGAACCTCTCTGTCCGTTTGCCGCCGAGGGCTGGACTCGAGTGGTTCTGTACAACTTCCCATCTGAGGCCCGTATAACAGTATACGGGATGCTCGAATGGTCAGAGGTCAGATCAGCGGATCGAGCTTGCCAAGCTCTCGCTGCCCTAGACTTCTTCGCTCTAGTGCGTAAGGGCACATAGTAGGAAGAGTCTAAGTGATACTGGAGAGAGTCAGACATATCTTCTTGGGAGCACGAGAGATCAGGACCATAGGAGAGACGGTCGAAGACAGAGCCACGTGGAGTAGGCGTTATGCGGCTGTCATTAATAATCTTCATGCGGCTGGCAGGCGTAGCCGCATAGGCTTTCTTCATGCGGCTGGGAGTCTCGGCCGCATGAGTTTTCTTCATGCGGCTGGATGATCTGGCCGTATAGACCTTCTTCATGCGGCTGGCAGATTCAGCCGTATGAGCGTCCTGTATGTGGTTGGCAGACTTGGCCACATGAGTGTTCGGCTTCTTCTTGGGGCACGCGCGTAGAGTCGCTCTTTGTCCCTGCAAGTCCAGCATCATAGTGCTTTCCTTTGCCGGACTTGGGGACAGCAGAGTCCTCTACGGCTTGTAGTGGAGCCGTATGAGAGTCGCCTTCGCCGTCTTGGGTAGCAGAGAGTACTCCGTCCAAAGCTTGGAGAGGAGCAAATGATTTTGGCCTCCACTCGCAGCGAGCCTTCTTTGTGCGGGTTCGCTTCTGGACCGGGCCAGCGCTTTCCTCAGAGAGCATTTCTTCAAACGCCTGTTGGTCGAAGCGGACGACCATCTTCTGTTGCGTGGAGCCAAGTTTGGCTGCATCCAATTGCGTCACCAACTCCTCAGCCGTGGAGAAGTTTGTCCCCAGCAGAGTCGCCATCGTGTTTGCCATGAAATATAAAAAAACAGAACAATTATCGGAGGACTGGACTTTTACTTCATAATACAAACTCGCTTGTACAAAGAAAGCCTAGGAACGAAAACCTAGGTATAGCAATCTAAGTACAATTGTTTATTTTAGATTCTGGAGGGTGACGGTAGAGGCTCGAGAAAGCGACGGCAGCTCTGCCTTACTCCTTGGACGATCGGGTGCAGCCTTGGCTCTGTAGAAGAACTGTTTGGCGTTGATGAAGAAATGTTCTCTCTTAAGGCTCTCTCTCTGGCTCTCTGGCTCTCTCTGTATATGTCGCTCTGTATATCTCTCTCTGTGTATGTATCTGTCTCTGTCTGTGTGTGTCCTCGCAAGGGAATAGCACCTTGCTATTTATAAGAGTGGGGGGCCTCATTAGGGTTTACAATGATTGCCCATTCTTGAAAGTCGGTGGCTAAGGATCACTGGATCTGGACCGGTCATCGAGATTTGAGCAATAAATATGATTGCATCAAATCTTTTGTGGGTAATTAATGCTGATTGACATAAATCCTCCTGATTTGTCATGCTAACCTCGGATTCCTCGACACGTGTCTTTAATTTGCTTATTTGCAAATGATCTGATTTGATCCCAATATTTTATTAGGATTTGTTGAAGGATTTCGATCAATCTGATGCCACGTGCCCTGCTATCGTGCAACATGTCGTAACAGCAGAAATCTGAACCACAGGAAAGTTGCTCCTTATTGGGCCGCATAAGGTTAGCCATGTGTCAAGGCTGCCTAAGAGTGGCCCCCTGAACATTTGGACCGCATGGTAATGATTTGAGCCGCATGAGTGTGGATGACCGCATGATGGGTGCCTTCTTCGTGAACCGTATGAAGATAGTCTTCGTGAGCCGCATGAAGATAGTCTTTGTGAGCCGCATGGGACTAGTCTTCGTGAGCCGCATGAAGATAGTCTTAGTGAGCCGCATGGGGCTAGTCTTCATGAGCCACATGGGGGAGCCTCCTCTTGGGCCGCATGGGGGAGCCTCCGCTTGGGCCGCATAGGATGATCTCTACTTGAGCCGCATATGACTGTCCACGTGTCAAGGCCGCATGACAGTTTCTGAATCTCGGGAGATCGTGTCAGAGATTTTCTTCGCTTCCCTAGGAGTCCGTCATTATGAGGGATTCATAATGATATATTTGTGTCATAACTGTCACCTTGTCAGAGCTGTCAGCCGTCAAAGCATTTAATGCAGTAAAGGACAAACGGAAGAGCTGTTTGCATGCCACGTGGCTTCTCTCTGAGCCGCATAGAACATGTTTGAGCCGTATAGACGCTCGAGCCGCATGGATACTGGAGCCGCATGAACTCTCCGAGCCGCATGGGGATCTCTGGCCGCATGGATCTTTCTTTATTCTTTTCCATGCTTCTACATCATATAATCTAGTATAGTCAGATATGAGTGATTCTAATCTGATCTGTGCACACTGGAGACTCTTTCCCTCTTTAGATGGGTCTTTTTTTAACTGGATGATAATTTGGTCTTTTTCTTCGGATAGCTTAACAGTCTCGTGTAACAACAACTTAATAGAAGAAAGCTCACCAGACTCATTTGAAGAGTCATTATTTCTAACATGATCTAGTTGGTCGATAAGTCTTCCTAGTTCACCTTTGTACTCTTTGAGTACCTTCTTAGAGGTTTCATATTTACTACGCAGTTTCCTGTAATCATTTAGCAGGTCACTGAAAGCCTCTTCTAGTTGCTCGAAGGTAAAATAATCATAAGGATCAAATAGAGGATTAGTGATTACCTGATCGCAAGCCATCAAGTATACATTTGTAGTGTCATCTGATTGTTCGCCTTCTGAGTCGCTGTCTTCGCTTTCATGTCATATGCTTGTATTGGCGTACTTTCTTGATGTAGATCTCTTCAGGTAGCCTTTGTCATATTTGCTGCTTTTCTTTGATGATGATGCTGTTGGACAATCTTTCCTCATGTGTCCTTTCTTCTTGCATCCGTAGCAAATAGGATCTTCCTTGTTGTTGTTGTTGTCTTTTGTTCTTCTGTTAAATCTCATGAACTTCTTGAATTTTCTTACCAGAAGAGCTTGATCTTCAGAGTCGGAGTCGCTGTCATCAGAGTCGTCTTCGATAGTTCTTGTTTATTCCGCCAGGAGAGCCAGAGTTTCAGTTTGTCAGAGGAGCAGCAGAGCCGGGAGATAGATTCTGTGGAGCCTTGTTGGCGGGGCAGGAGTTGCGGCATCCATTTATTGCAGATTTCTTGGATGTCTTTCCCGAGGAATTACCGGGGATGCCATCGGACAGAGATGTTGAGTTCACGATAGACTTGATGTCGGGCGCTGAGCCTATTTCTCAGTATGTCTATCGGATCAACAACAGCGAGTTGGCGGAGCTGAAGAAGTAAGTCGACGAGCTGCAGGACAAGGGCTTTATCAGATCCAGTTCTTCGTCTTGGAGCGCGCCAGTCCTGTTTGTCCCGAAGAAGGAAGGTACGATACGGATGTGTATCGACTACCGAGCGCTCAACAACCTCACTATCAAGAACATGTATCCCTTGTCCAGGATTGATGACTTGTTTGATCAGTTGAGCGGCGCGAGGGTGTTCTCGAAGATAGACTTGCGATCGGGGTACCATCAGCTGAGAGTGAAGGGGGATGACATTCCGAAGACTGCTTTTCGTACCCGCTATGGCCAGTATGAGTTTACCGTTATACTGTTTGGGTTGACTAATGCCCCGGTGGTATTCATGAACTTGATGAATAAGGTATTCCATCCATATCTTGACAAGTTAGTGGTGGTCTTCATTGATGACATTCCCATCTATTCGAAGATGCCTGAGGAGCACGAGGAGCATCTGCGGGTTGTGCTGGAGACTCTGAGGAGGGAGCAGCTGTATAGAAAGCTGTCGAAGTACGAGTTTTTCTTGGATCGAGTGGAGTTCCTGGGCCATGTTGTATCCGGTGATGAGATTTCAGTGGATCAGAGGAAGACTGCAGCGGTAGAGTCTTGGTCGACACCCAGTTCAGTTGCCGAGATTCGAAGCTTTCTGGGTTTGGCAGGCTACTATAGAAAGTTCGTACAGGACTTCTCTCGAATAGCAGAACCGATGACTAGACTCACCAGGAAGGATGTGGAGTTCATCTGGACTGATGAGTATCAGGCTGTTTTCGAGGAGCTGAAGACGAGGTTAACATCGGCTCCTATTTTGACGTTGCCATCTAGGTCCGGAGGATTCACGATCTACAGTGATGCTTCAGGGAAGGGTCTGGGTTGAGTTCTTCAGCAGCATAGGAAGGTAATTGCTTATGCATCTAGGCAGTTACGACCACATAAGAAGAACTACCCGACTCATAATTTGGAGTTGGCAGCAGTCATATTTGTCTTGAAGCTGTGGAAACACTATTTGTACGGAGAGCGTGTGGAGATCTTCACGGACTACAAGAGCTTGAAGTACGTATTTACCCAGGAGGAGCTGAATATGAGGCAAAGGCGATGGTTAGAGCTGATAAAGGATTTTGATATATCCTTACAGTACCATCCGAGAAAGGCCAACGTAGTTGCGGATGCTTTGAGCAGGTATCCCGTGGCCATGTGTTTGACGATGGATCGTCATCTTCTGGCAGATCTAGAGAGCTTGGGCATAGAGATGATAGTTCCTGGGTTTGAGGAGCAGATGTGGGGTCTTCCGGTGCAGTCAGAGCTGATGGATAGAGTCAGAGCAGCTCAGTTTGAGGATGAGGCTCTGAGGGTCATCAGGGAGCAGGTCTGGGCAGGACTGTTGGATGAGTTCTCTATAGCGGGGGATGGGTCATTGAGGCATGGTACCTGATTGTGCGTACCGAGCGGAGGACTTCGGGAGGAGGTTCTTCAGGAGGCGCATCGTTCTCAGTACTCTATGCATCCTGGAGCCAATAAGATGTATAGAGACTTGAGACAGCATTTTTGGTGGTATGGCATGAAATGCGAGGTGGCTCAGTTCGTTTCTAGATGCTTGGTGTGCCAGTAGATGAAAGCCGGAAGGCAAAGACCAGGTGGATTGCTCCAGCCACTACCCATTCCTGAGTGGAAGTGGGAGCATATCACTATGGATTTTGTGTCTGGACTTTCGCGCTCTCCAGGAGGGAAGGATACGATTTGGGTCATTGTTGATCGATTGACCAAATCGGTCCACTTTTTGCCTTTCAAGGTGGGTTTGTCTTTGGAGAGGCTGGCCGAGATGTACGTACGGTAGATAGTCCGATTGCACGGGGTTCCAGTGAGTATAGTCTCGAATCGGGACAGCCGATTCACTTCCCACTTCTGGAGGAGTTTGCAGCTTAGCTTGGGTACATCGCTCAAGTTCAGTACCGCATACCACCCCCAGACAGACGGGCAGTCGGAGAGGACGATTCAGACCCTCGAGGATATGATTCGTACCTGTGTCTTGGACTTCGGGGGATCTTGGGAGGACCACCTTCACTTGGTAGAGTTTGCTTACAACAACAGCTACCAAGCCGGTATAGAGATGTCACCTTTCGAGGCTCTATACGGACGGAGGTGCCGTACTCCCTTGTCTTGGGATGATGTCGACGAGAGGGTTTTGCTTGTCCCTGAGATGGTAGTGGATGCTGCGGAGAAGGTCAGGGTTATCAGAGATAGACTTCGGATGGCGCAGGACAGGCAGCGACATTGGGCCGATAGCCACCGGAGGCCGTTGGAGTTTGAGGTATAGTTTAGATTTTCTAGTATTTGAGTCTGATTGTGATTGTTTTAGATATAGCTTTAAGTATTGTATTTTTGTTCTAGGTTGGTGATCTTGTGTTTCTGCGGATTTCTCCGACGCATGGCACGATTCGTTTTGGTGGAGACGGGAAGCTTAGTCCACGATACATCGGACCTTTTCGTATCTTGGGCAGGGTCGGTGCAGTGGCTTACCGACTGGAGTTATCGCCCGTACTAGAGGGAGTGCACAACGTGTTCCACGTATCGCAGCTGAGACGGTACATGGCAGATCCCAGTCACGTCTTGGACCACTCCGAGATCGAAATGGGACCGACTCTCAGCTATCCAGAAAAGCTGGTTGAGATCTTGGACCGAAGAGAGAAGGTGCTCCGGAACCAGGTCATTCCCTTGGTTCGTGTTGCATGGAGGCACCACTCTCCAGGTGAGTCTACCTGGG